>CM050164.1:220512766-220678813 GCA_027410445.1 Discoglossus pictus | reverse complement strand
TTTTTTCATATAGAAATTTTTGAATTCACAGGATGTACCAGAACCAGCTTAACCTGTAAAATACAGCTAGTGATCCTGCAGTTTATAGATAGTCAGTTACTCATTCTGCTTACTTCAGAAGTATGCATGTTATCTGTTTACAGTAGAGCTGACACTGGGTAGATCACACAATGTCTCTGTAACAGCCTGAAGCTTATGAGACAGAGCACTGAGCCCTGCAGACACAACTTCTCTAGTAGGAGTTGTCTTGTATGACAGTCTCCATCCTCACTATCTATTTACAATTTTGTGAGCTCAATGACTAGATTAGATTGTTTTATTCATATATCTGTTCTAGTTTACTTTGTGAGTAGACTTACACTGAGAAGCGTTCTCTTACCACATTTAGTCTGAAACTCCTATATGCAATTTGTTTTGTGTGTAGCAGACTACTGTGCAGCTGCCTATTCATTGCACAGCTTTAGTGGCTGACTCTGGGGAATGTGTCTACCACAATTTTAAAAATAAAAAAACATGCACCTCAGTACAAAGGAGAAAGGGGGGGGGGGGGTCTTTTCAATATACTTTGTTTTAAACAGTGATATATATATATTTTTTTAAAATAGTCATTTAAGGATTATTATATTAGCCTTATAGGGTTTTCTGTTATGTGCACTAAATGTTAGTGTTTTCCTCCCAGTTCACTTTTCCTTTAAAAGAACATAACATTATTTTAGAGACTATGTTACATTTTGTCAAGCACCTTAACTACTGCTGGTACATTTGAAGATGTCCGTGATGCTGAAGATGCTTTGCATAACTTGGATAAGAAGTGGATATGTGGCCGTCAGATTGAAATTCAGTTTGCACAAGGCGACAGGAAAAGTGAGTTGTTGCTACTTTCAAAAATATCCAATGTCCATATTAGTATGAAATCGTTAGAATAACAAAGATGCATAAAGATATTTACATTGCATGCTAACTTTTCTCAGTGCTAGGAATGAATATATTTCAACGCAGGGACAACTATACTCAAGTATTTTTCTGTGATTGTTTGTTTTAAATAACTTGATAATGGGCAAAACATTGTTTACACTGCAGTAATATTTTGGAGGTTGTGGTTTTAATATTTTTTGCATTCTAAAAAGTTATGTTGTTAATGTTCTGAGAACATTTTATCCATTTAAATTCCGTTTGAGAGTTACACTTGAAAAATTGTCCTTTTTAAAGAAGTCCTGCAACTTTGTATACAATCTGCTTTTTTTTTGCATTTTTTTTTTACTCAGTTGTTATTATCAATACGAAGTTGTCAGTCCACCTAATATTTGTATTTAGCACTATACCACTGGCAATATACACACAATTTTACATGGAGTTGACAACTTTATATGTTGTCGAGGAACTAGCCAAACTATTTTTATAGGGCCAGTGACGTGTGGTGTCTGCTGCTCCGTTTTTGTCACACGCTGAATACTGTCGGCTCAGATAATGTCACCAGTGATGGTCCTACTAATATGGTTTGATTTCTGCTAAACATTTTTGCTAATTTAACATCTTAATAAATAAAACTTTTTTTTTCCCCTGAAGTTTAAATTTTATTTATTTTTTTATTCTTGGATTTGTTCTAAAACAAAAAAAAAATGCCTTGCAAAAGTATTCACCCCACTTAACTTTTTACCTATTGTGTTACATTACAGCCTTAAGTTCAATGTTGTGTTTATCTGAATTTTATGTGATAGACTATTGTGTTCTAATCAAAGTTGGTGAAGTGAAATGAGAAAAATATTACATAAAACTATTTTTTTTAGAAATAGAAAACAGAAAATTAGCATGTGCGTATGTATTCACCCCCTTTGCTATGAAGCCCATAAAAAGCTCTGGTGCAACCAATTACCTTCAGAAGTCACATAATTAGTGAAATGATGTCCACCTCTGTGCAATCAAAGTGTCACATGATCTGTCATTACATATACACGCCTTTTTTGAAAGACCCCAGAGGCTTCAACACCTAAGCAAGAGGCACCACTAACCAAACACTGCCAGGAAGCCCAAGGAACTCTACAAACAAGTAAAGGAACAATGTTGTCAGGGTTAGGTTATACAATAATATCCAAATCTTGATGATCCCCAGGAGCACCATCAAATCTATCGTAACCAAATGGAAAGAACGTGGCATAACGGCAAACCTGCCAAGTGACTGCCACCCACCAAAACTCATGGACTGGGCAAGGAGGGCATTAATCAGCAGCAGCACAGAGACCTAAGGTAACCCTGGAGGAGCTGCAGAGTTCCACAGCAAAGACTGGAGTATCTGTACATAGGACGACAATAAGCCATACGCTCCGTAGAGTTGGGCTTTATGGCACAGTGGCCAGAAGAAAGCCATTACTTTCAGCAATAAACATGTTTTGAGTTTGCAAAAAAAGCACGTGGGAGACTCCCAAAATGTATGGTGGAAGGTGCTCTGGTCTGAGACTAAAATTGAACTTTTCGGCCATCAAAGAAAATGCTGTGTCTGGTGCAAACCCAACACATCACACATTCCCATTGTGGTGGCGGCAGCATCATGCTGTGGGGAAGTTTTTCAGCAGCCGTGACTGGGAAACTGGTCAGAGTTGAGGGAAAGATGGATGGTGCTGAATGCAGGGATATTCTTGAGCAAAACCTGTACCACTCTGTGTGTGGGGTCATTGTCCTGGAAGATGTACCTCCATCCTAGCCTCAAATCACAAACACACTGATGAAGCAACACTTCAGTGGTTTAAGGGGAAACATGTAAATGTGTTGGAATAGCCTAGTCAAAGTCCAGGCCTCAATCCAATAGAAAATCTGTGGTCAGACTTAAAGATTGCTGTTCACAAGCGCAAACCATCCAACTTGATGGAGCTGGAGTAGTTTTGCAAGGAGGAATGGGCAAACATCCCAGTGGTAAGATGTGGCAAGCTCAAATACTTATCCAAAGCAGCTTGGTGCTGTGATTGCCGCAAAAGGTGGCTCTACAAAGTATTGACTTTAGGGGGTGAATAGTTATGCACATTGACTTTTTCTGTTATTTTGTTTGCTTCACAAAAAAAACAAAAAACATCTTCAATGTTGTGGGTATGTTCTGTAAATTTTTAAATGGTGCAAATCCTCAAACAAACAGTGTTAAATCCAGGTTGTGAGGCAACAATACATGAAAAATGTCAATGGGGGTGAATACTTTTGCAAGGCACTGTACATCTGCCAGAATACTTGAATACCATGGTTACTACAGAGTAGCAAACGCAGCAGCATATGGAGCATAGGCAGATAAAACACTTGCCCTGCTTGGTTGTAATCTGCCGTCTCTGTACTTGGTATAAAAATGTATATTCTTTTGAATCCTAATGTAATTGAAAAGGTGACCTGGTACACTGTTTTTGCATAAAACATTTATTGATTTTTTTTTTTCTTCACAGCACCACATCAAATGAAAGCCAAGGAAGGAAAAAGTTCCTATGGGTCTTCTCGCTATGATGATGATGATAGATACAGCAGGAGATCCAGAAGCCGCAGTTATGAGAGAAGGAGGTCCAGGAGCCGATCTTACGACCAAAATGATGGCAAATCTTATAGTCCCAAAAGGTATGTGTGTACTGTTTTGCTGCATGGTTTTATTACTTGTTACCTGAGAAAATCTGTTTTGGATTTATTTGCATGGTTTTCGTAAATTTAAGAAACTAAACTGGAATTATTTTGCTGAACAGCCATGCATCTGAAAGGCCACGTCGAAGCAGGAGTCGTTCAGACCATGGCAGGTAAGAAACATTTTCACTTTGGGTGTTGAGAAACTGTCGGTTCTTGAAAACCTAAAGTTTTAAGATTTCACCATTCACTCTGGGTATGAGATACATTTATAAAGCTTTTGAAGTGTACCGAAAAGACTGGTCATTTAATGCCTCCTATAGAATATATCCCTGTAGATTAAATTTTTCAATCACATTAGGTATAGGAAGTATTACAAATTGCACGCTAGTTATGTTTTGTTTTTTTTAAATCAGTTTTTACCATATTTAGAATAGAATACATTTGATATACATTTCACATTATGCCTCACTCTTTTTTTTATTTCCACCCTAAGGTTTAATCGGCGGAACCGTTCACAATCTAGATCAAATTCCCGATCTCGTTCCAAAACTCCACCAAAGAAAGAAGTGAGAGAGCATCGGTCTGGCTCCAGATCCCACTCCAGATCGCGAGGACCTTCTAAAGGAGAAGGCAAATCTCAAAACAAAAGTTCAAAATGCAACAGGGAATCAAGAAGAGAACAAGAAAAATCAAGGTCTCGGTCACGTTCAGAGTCTCGGTCAAAATCAAGGTCACAGTCTTGTAATAGCCACAAGTCTAGTGGTCATTAACAGTTGGTCCATATAAGTTTTCTTGTTTCTTAGAAATGTGAATGTGTCTTGGTCAGGATGATAAAATGCAAATGCTGCATTTTTGTTGAATTTCTGTTTTTTCCATTTAGCAGCAAATGATCAAAGAATAGCCATGTGAAGGGCCAATAAGTCCCTTTTTTCCCCAGAGGGCAGCTAATGATTTGGTTCTAGCAGTACTTGGCTGTATAAGTTACTTTAATATATCTTTAAACATTTAAGTGCTGAAAAGGTCTATCAATGCCTAGAATAACTGAAGTATTAAACTAGCAGAATATCTGAAACAATTCTGTGAAATAGTAATTTGTGATAGTTTAATTTCTGTTCTAGATATATTTGTTTGTGTGATGCTGAACAGATGAATTTTGTCATGAATATAAAAAAAAACAGCCTTCCACTTCAAAAAGGGAAGTTATTTAGTGGCTTATACATTGAGTATGTTGTAACAATGGAGACTCCTCATGTTTTCAGGCACTCCTTCAATGTAGGACTAGAGGCTGGAAAAAGTAATGGACCACAGCATAATTGGTTCTGAAAGTATTTCAATTGTGTTAGCAAATAAATGGTTGAAGTGCTCCTTTTTTTATTATCTTTGTTTCAATTGATGCAGTTAAAGAAAGAAATTATCTTATTTCAATCCAGTTAGGAGGAGCAAGCTATAATTTTATAAATTGTAGGATGCACAGTCCAGCCTTTTTAGCAAAGGAGATGTCATCTTTTTAAATGTGTTTTTTTTCTCTTTTTTTTTTTTTTTTTTTTTTTTTTTGTGGTTACTACACCATCAAGTATAATACAAAACAAGTTTATCCTTAAAGGATCTCGCAATTGCAAATGGAATTTATTTTTGTTAAATATCTGTAATTTTGCATGCACAGCTCTGAATGCTTGGTTCTATTAAAATAAACATTTCATTTTATCATTGGTCTTCAACATTTTTAGTTTTTGTTCATCCTGTGAGATTTTAAAACTTGCTAAAGACATTAACAGTCAAAATAAAAATACATTGTTGAAGATAATTTAAAAACCTTTGTATTTTTACTCCTGATTGGCAATTCTTGTTCCTCCTGACTATGCAATCATTTATATGCATGTTATGGTTTTTGTTTTGAAGAAATATTCATATGTAATTCTAGCAGTAGAATGCATTTGCAGCAGGTAAATTGTGTGAAATTTGTATTTCCTTTCTTACAGAAGCTTGTAAAAAGGTATTTTTATATGTTCTTTTTAACCAATGGCGTATTACCTTTTCAAACATCAAATGTTTGTTCAGACAAATTGAGATCTACCACATTATCTGCTTGCTTGTACATTTGGCAAAAGCTATAATAAAAATTGAATATATGTCGGTGTCAAGTTTTTTTACAATCTGTGAAGGACCACTGAAGTCCAAAAGTTAGTAAATCAATTTTGTAACATTTTATTGTATTATGTTAAATAATGGGATAACACTGCTTACATGTTTAAATAGGCTTTCATTTTTATACTGTGGATGCAGCCATTTTGTTAACTGCTCCCCTGGTTTCAGGGCTTCCATCTTCATAGTTCTGCAGTTGCAAATGTATGTATGTCACATACTTGTTTTGTTGCCAAAAGCAAGATGGATTCTTGCTGTCGAGGGAAGTCTGTTAATAGCTTAGCTGCTATCAGAGTTTAAAATTAAAAGTCTTAATCAACAGTAAACTGGCTGATCACTTTAAATTTAATAATATATTGGTTCAAGTTTTGTTTGTTCAGTTGTGTCCAACTCTTTGGGACTCTATGGCCCACATCTTGCCAGGAATGTTTTGGGTCTGATTGTGCTCATCCTTAAGGTTTTCAGGGCAAAGATACTGGAGTGTGTTGCCAGTTCCTTCTCCAGTGGAGCAGTATTTCTGACCTCTCTGCTATGACTTGCCCCATGTTAGTTGACCCTACATGGTATAGCTCACAGCTTCACTGAGGAACACAAGCCCAATCACCACAACAATGGGACCCGTACAATAAAATGTTAAAAAGTAGTATGTTGTTCAAACTGACAAATTCTTTTAAGCCTTCAGTGGTCCTTTGAAAAGGAGAATTTTGGAAATGGTGCATATATCTGACATTTTCAGGATCCATTTCTGCATGGGAAAATGGACTGTTTGTATACCATTTAAACTGGACAGCGTGTACATAACTGTACTAATGTAAGTTTTTAATACTAATTGGATTTTTCATTTCAACTTTTTTATGGGGGCGGCGGGGTTTGTACAACCTCATTGTCCTTCCCTCTAATAAAAAATAAATAACTTGGACACGTGGGGGAGAGAGAAATGACTGAAACTGGGTCATGAATGTAATGTCTGTTTTAAGTAACAATAAGATATTTACACTTAAGTCTCTGTGACCATTATCTCCTTTCTTATCTCCCTATGCTGAAAGTCAAGCAATGTTATTTACTAAAGAAAAAACTTAAAAAGAGGATTTACTCTGATCATTTCTTCGTGATAGACCCAGGCTAAATTAATATAAACATTGTATATGTTTTTTTTTTTTGTTTTAAGTTAGAAGCCGCTACAACTTTGTAACAAAGTATGGTGATCCTGTCTTTGCAGCAAAACATTCTGGGATTTGTAATCTGGCACATATCCATGTAAGAAGTTGCTTTGTATTTTTGAGTCTCTCTAGCACATTAAATCTCAAGTTTCTACATCTCATTTAAGCTTACATTGATTCTGCAGCAAAGCATAACAGAGTTTACATAAATACAATCCTACTGCTATACCAAACACTGGCTTCAATGTGGGTTCCGCCTTGGTTGCTTCTCTGCACCATTTACCACTCCTGCTGGAAGGTTTTCTCTATCTCAACATTTAAAACTAGGGAATCTTCCATATACCTTTAAAGCTGCCATGTTTCTGTCATCTCTATTCTGAACATAGATTTGATAAGCAAATTCAATATGAACTTTTTTTTTCATCATAGTATTTAACATGTTTAGTGATAATAACATAAAAAAAGTACCAGTACAATTTAAAACCTTTCATAAATGTGCTGTCAAGTCCATGGGATTTGTATCCCATTTCATTTATATTAAAATTCAGCAGCTGTTAAAATGGAAATATTTTTTATTGCATATAATAGTAGTCAAACTACGAAACGTCGTCACGCAAAGCGAGGGGCCGCAATTGCGGAAGGTGGATGCTTTACGGTGTATGACTTTAAAACATCACACCTCTAAACTCGCAGCACTTAAACCTACGGCACCCCACACAACCATTAACTCGCAGCACTTAATCTTACTTACTCTCCTTCCCCTCCTCCTCTACCTCCCCTCCTCCTCTCCCTCCCCTGTGTCTCGCAAAATACTGCACTAACAACCGCCCCCCCCCCCCCCCCGAACCCCCCCCCCCCCCGAACCGCGCAAACTATAAGAAAAAATAAAAAAAATGAGAACACAGCACAGGGGACAGCCAGGACATCTGGAAATTAGGTTAAGCTCGAAATTAAACCCAAATTCCACTGTTTCGGCACTCAAAAAACGGCTAAACAAAGAAAAATGGCCGCTGGAGAAAAGAAAACGAGGCTCCACGACTCCGGGCCGCCCAGCCACGTACAACTTGCCCAAGAAGGGATCCAAGATAAGCTCGGAATCCCACATTGAACCTCGCAGTGGGGATCCCCGATCACACGTGATTGGGGACCCCCGCTACAATCAAAATTCCCGCCTTGCAGGGTCCTTAAAAAACCCATAATAAAAAAAGAATTGGCACTATCACTCATGGGGCTCTATACAGAGCTCCATCAACCCCTAAAAACCCTGCCACTCATGGGGGTCAATCCAAACCCCCATAAACCCTTGAAGGAATCCGAGATAACCTTGGAAACCCACATTAACCCTCGCAGTGAGAGTTCGGGGACCCCCGCTGCAATGAAAATTCAAAATTCCAGCCTTACGGGTCCTTAAAGGACCCGTATTAAAATAAAATTAACCCTATCACTCGTGGGGCTCTATACCGAGCCCCATTAACCCCTAAAAAAAACCTGTCACTCATTGAGGTCAATACAGACTGCCATGAGCCCTTCATTAACCCTGTCACTCATGGGGGTCAATACAGACCACCATAAACCCATAATTAATAACCCTGTCACTCATGGGGGTCAATACAGACCCCCATAAGCCAATAAATAACCCCGTCACTCATGGGGGTCAATACAGACCACCATAATGCATTAACCCTGTCACTCATGGGGTTCAATGCAGACCCCCATAAACCCTTAATTAACCCTGTCACTCAAGGGGGTTAATACAGACCCCCATAAACCCCTATTTAACCCTGTCACTCATGGGGGTCAATACAGACTACCATAAACCCATAATTAATAACCCTGTCACTCATGGGGGTCAATACAGACCCCCATAAGCCAATAAATAAACCTGGCACTCATGGGGGTCAATACAGACCCCCATAATACATTAACTCTGTCACTCATGGGGGTCAATACAGACCCCCATAAACCCTTAACCCCGTCACTCATGAGGGTCAATACAGACCCCCATAAACCTATAATTAACCCTGCCACTCATGTGGGGTCAATACAGACCCCCATAAGCACTTAATTAACCCGGTCACTCATGGGGATCAATACAGACCCCCATAAACCCATTATTAACCCTGTCACTCATGGGGTTCAATGCAGACCCCCATAAACCCTTAATTAACCCTGTCCCTTATGGGGGTCAATACAGACCCCCATGAGCCCTTCATTAACCCTGTCACTCATGGGGATCAATACAGACCCCCATAAACCCATAATTAATAACCCTGTCACTCATGGGGATCAATACAGACACCCATAATTAATAACCCTGTCACTCATGGGGATCAATACAGACCACCATAAACCCATAATTAATAACCCTGTCACTCATGGGGGGTCAATACAGACGCCCATAAGCCAATAAATAACCCTGGCACTCATGGGGGTCAATACAGAGCCCCATAATTACTTAATTAAACCATCACTCATGGGGGTCAATACAGACACCCATAAACCCATAATTAACCCTTTTACTCATGAGGTTCAATACAGACCCCCATAAACCCATAATTGACCCTGTCACTCATGGGGGTCAATACAGACCCTCATAAGCCTCTATTTAACCCCATCAGTCCCATAAGGGTATATTATGACCCTTTTGGGGCTGTTACAACCCTAACATTAACCACATAAGTGCCATGACGGTCATCAAGGACCATCATGACACAAAGTATAAACACTACACTGCACTATACCCCCAATACACAAATCTAAACAAACCTCCCTCTACACTAACCTATTAACACCTACACTACCTACACACTCCCTAATAACCCCCTCACCACTCTAATTACAGAAAATTTAAAAAAAAACTAATGTGACCAAAAATAAAAAATCTACATTAAATAAAATAAAAAAACCTAAATCATAAAAAATCTACATTACAGAAAATAAAAAAACCTTAAGTCACAAAAAATAAAAAAAGGAACATTACAGAAAATAAAAAAATACATTACAAACCCCCCCCCCCCCCCCCCACTACAGAAAAAAAAAATTACACACCTGAAAAGGAAATACATACAATACAAATAAAATACATCACCCAATCTATCTAATATACAATAAATCCTATCTATCTAAAATACATCCCCCAATCTAATCACATATATAGTTGTGAGCATGCGGGCTGTTGCTAACACTGCGGGCTCGCCAGCAACTGCGGACCTTGCGAAATTTACGGAGTTAAGAAAGAAAAATACGAGACGCGTTACGACCCATTACAACCTCGCAAAAACCGTCTGAAACCCGCGCACATGAAAAAATGAAAAACACAATAAATACACACAACAAATACATAAAAAGGTTACCTACAGCAAGGGGGGGCACCTAGGACCTCGAAAACTGAAGTTACAGCTCAATTTAACTCAAAATAAAAGAGTTTAGACACCCGAAAATCCCCTAAGCAACAAAAAAAATGGCCACCGAAAAAAACGAAAACGAGGCTACAGCACTCTAAAGATGCAAAACACCACCAAACAAACGTACGAGATCCGAAAACAAGGATGGAACCCAAGCGACCCCCAAAACATTACAAAAACTATAAATACACACAACAAACACATAAAAAGCTTACCCACAGCAAGGGGGGGCACCCAGGACCTCTGCAAGTGAAGTTACACCTCGATTTAAGTCTGAATTTCGTCGTTTACACACAACACGCGAAAATCACCTAAGCGAGAGAAAAAATGGGCGCGGAACAAAACGAAAACGAGGCTAAGGACTCAAAAATACTACAGTTACTCGCAAAACCGAAACAACGCTACAGTCAACTTCACGAAGCACGTAACACACACTATGCTGCACGTACCACACTGATATTAACCACCATTTTACAGGAAAATGACAACTATGACGCCTAAAATGGCGGCTGGAACGCAAATTTTACGCTGTAACGCAAATAGTGCATGCGTATTGCGTTCTAACGGTCTGAAGCACCTCAAAGTGTATAAATACTGCCTACTTTCCAGAAAATTCTACATTTCTCCTCAGGTGATGAACAGTGTGACTGGATAGTTAACTTCTGCCGTTACTTCAGAAGATAATTATTTCCTAATTTCCAACTTCACAATCTGCAAATTGAAACTGAGAGGTAAACTCTAATATATATTATCATTCAGTAAGAAAGACACCAAAAAAAAAAAGGAAAAAAATAAAACATTGCAAACCGTAACAATGAAAATGTGATTCATGTATACTGACATGTGAAATGCACATATATGTGTATAGGCCCTACAACAAACGAATCTTAACTCAGTCAGCAAAGAAGTATATTCAACTGACATTAGTTCACAGCAATTAATAGCAAGAGAAAAAAAGATGACACTAATACATATGTAACCTGCAGCCTTTTTTTCACTATTCAAACAGACTGCATCAACAGCGTCTATCAAGAATTTGCAGTGTGGACTGTGAAAGAGGATCACTTTTAAAGAAGACAAAGAAAGAAGAAGAGATAAGATAGAAAAATACATTACATGCAGAAAAAGAGCATACTTTGCAAAATCCAAAACAATGATTATACAATACTTCAATCAAGGTATAGTATAACAAGTACAAAAAGAAACAAAAATCCTATGTTTAATGCCCGCCAATATGAGAATTCAAAGTAAAAAATACAAGCCTCAATACAAATTCAAGCAACACAAAAACACCACAGTTCAACAAACTTCACAAAGACCTATACAATTTCCAAATAAAGACACTTGCACACAAAAAAAAACACAGAGGTGGACACAAAACTGGATAGCATACCAAACATTAGCAACATAGAGAAAACAAAAGTATTACTCCTCTTTACTGTACAACAACCATGAACCATCACCCACAAGCCAAATGCAGCATCCGAAAAGTGGTGAACACAAAACAGGATAGTACAAAAAAGCGCAACAACATATAGAAAAGGCAATTAACATTCCTGTTTACTGTCCAACAACATGTAACCATCACAAACAAGACTAATTAAGGATACAAAAAGTGGGAAATGGAGCATGCAAAATGTGGTGGACACAAACAGGATTGTACAAAAAATCACAAAAACCAATAGAAAAATAACTTAACATTCCTCTTTACTGTTTAACAACCTATAACCCTTAGAAAGAAGCCTAAATAAGCAAAACAAAAGTGGCGAACGCTAAACAGGATACTACTGTTAATAGTTCCAACATAGATAAAAGATCATTCACTGTCAGCTTTACTCTACAACAACCTTTAACTACAACAACCTTTAACTGTCATCCACAAGCCAAATACAGAATCCCAAAAGTGGTGGACACAAAACAGGATAGTCCAACAAACATTGCTAACATATACAAAATGTCAATAACATTAATAATTTCAGTAAAAAAAAGGATAACTGTAATATACAAATAAAATGAAAGTATTTTAAAGTGGTGCACAAAAAAGAGCATAGCAGAAGAAATCACCATAACAGAGTAGACAAAAATAATTAACTATGCTATTTATGAGATATACATTCCAATGAAATAACATTTTGGTTTTTCTTTTACAACAGACACTGCGTCAAGACCATCGCACGAAGAGTTACAGCAGCGGATCAAGAAATATTCTGCTTGAAATCACACTTCAAACAAGGTACAGTATAACAAGTAAAAAAAGAGAAAACTAAATAAACATGTTTGCTCTGCATCCATGTCAACAGAAAAAAAACAAAATAAACCAACAACAATAGGCACCACAAAGGAACAGCTTTAGCAAAATATTTCTGACACATTTCTCATTTACCTACTAATTACCTTTTATGTACAACAACGTTTAACAGTAAACATGAACTTTAATCTATAAAAAAAATTCAACAACATAAAACAGCATAGTCCAATAAATAGGCAAAACACATACAATACAAAATTTACAATTGTCAATTCACAGCCCCAACTTACAATGTTAAGCACAAAAACTAAACACACACATAAAAGACAATACTACAACAAATACTACTAAGACCTAACAAACAACAATATAAACCTTCTTTTGACACCCACAACATAGAAGCCTTTAAGTTAAATAGAAGAATAGTATTCCACAAATGCCCTGCAGTAGAAATTACAAAGAGCAATATATTACTACCATTTTTTCCCCTCTACTATGCCTCTAAGCCAACCCTACAAACTGCCAAATTTAAAAATAATGAACAACCAAAACTAAATTAAAAAGCTCATTTAACAATATAAACCTACTACATCTCCAATAAGCTATAATGCAACCTTGCGTGCCATATACATCTAAACCAAAAATGACAAAATACAACACATAAAGTAGGAGTTAAAAAATAAAACACACTAATTTAACAATAGAAAGCAAGTTTAGCTACAATGAACTACAATCACATACACACATCCATTAAATATGTGTACAAATATATTTACAAAGGCTATGATGCAGCTATTGTAGTCGTCAAAAGTTCAGACAACCCTGAAAGCAGTGAGTTAGTACATGATGAACTTGCATCTCATGTAGATGCTCGCTATGTAAGTGCACCAGAAGCTATGTGGTGCCTTTTAAAATTTGAAATGCATGATAGATCACATGCAGTATATAGATTAGCAGTACATTTGCCACAAAGACATTTAGTGTATTTCCATGCTGGAAATGAAAGTAATGCATTGGCCTAAAGTGAGCATCGTCACACTACACTAACTGCATGGTTTGAATTAAATTCTACAGATTCAAAAGCAACACAATTATTATATTTATATATCACTATGTTTTTGTGAATGGATTATGGTGACCAAGAAAAAGCAGAGGAAATAAAATAATACCAAGAATTTACACGGTCAGTCCAAGAGACCTTGAACGTTTCTGCTTACGACTACTACTTTTAAATGTTCCTGGAGCACAAAGTTTTGAACACTTAAGAACTGTTAATGACATAGTATATGAATCCTTTCATTTAGCTGCAAGACATAGAAACTCACTAGCTAATGATACAGAATGGGAAAGATGTCTAGAAGAAGCAGCACTATTTCAAATGCCACGGCAGAGGAGGGAACAATTTGCATTCATTTGTATCTTCTCAAATGCTCCAAATGCATTAGCTTTGTGGGACACATTTAAAAGTAATATGGCTGAAGACTTTATGCAACGATACAATGAACCTATTGCACACGTAAAAGCATTAATTGAAATCCAAGAAGTATTTTTAACTCATGGATTAAGTTGTGCAAGTTTTAATCTGCCTGATTCAGGTCTTATATATGGACATAAACTTTAAAGACTATGACATTCAACTACATGTACAAAAGACAGAAGAAAGACTTGCAACTTGAAATACATTACGGTTGCAAGCATTTGATGCCATCAAAAATGAACTAGATGATGACATGGTCAAAGAGCGTTATTTCTATCTTGATGGACCTGGCGGATCAGGAAAAACATATCTCTATAATTTATTAATGAGTTTTGTACGAGCACAAGGTCAAATAGCACTCACATTTGCCACAACTGGAATTGCTGCACTTTTGTTAGAAGGTGGAAGAACTGTACATAGTGGGTTTAAACTGCCAGTTCCTATTTTAGAAACCTCAGTGTCAGATATTCGCATGACATCATTACAAGCAAAAAAACTGAAAAAAAAGTAAATTAATTATAATAGATGAGGCGACAATAATGTCATGCTATGCCCTCCAATGTATTGACCGTTTGCTTCGTGAAGTCATGGATAATACTTTTCCATTTGGTGGAAAGGTAATGTTGTTAGGTGGTGATTTTAGACAAACATTACCTGTCGTTGTACATGGAAATCGAACTGACATTATCGAAACATGTATAAAGGCAAGTACACCATGGAAACATTTTACCCATCTTCATCTCCAACAAAATATGAGATCAGAAGGCCAAAATGATTTCAATGATTGGCTTATTAAAATTGGAGAAGGCAAAACAGAAAAAATACCAAATTTACCTGACGACACTGTGCACATCCCACCTCATATAATTTGTAACCAAGATCTTATATCGGCTATATTTGAAGATACAATAAATAACCAAGACTATTCCGAACTTGCCAACCAAGTCATCCTAACCTGTAAAAATAAGGATGCATTAATCCTCAATAATGAAATATTTAAAAATATTAATGCACCCCAAAGAAATGATCACAGTGCTGATTCTGTACTTGCTGATGACAAAGAAAGTCAGGCAAACTTTTCAACTGAATTCATAAACTCATTAACTCCTTCTGGAATGCCACCACATATTTTGCAGCTAAAGAAAGGTGCAATTGTCATGTTACTGCGAAATATGAACCCCTAAAAAATGCCTATGCAATGGGACAAGATTAGTTGTTCAACAATTAAAGGACCATTTCATAGATGCTGAAATTTGAACTGGTACACATAAAGGAGAGAGAGTTTTCATACCAAGGATAGATTTAGCACCAAGTGAAAGTAGTCTCCCTTTTATACTTCAAAGAAGACAATTTCCCATCATTATGGCATTTGCCATGATCATTAATAAATCACAAGGACAAACTTTCAAATCTGTGGGTATTTTCTTAGAACAACCAGTATTTGCACATGGCCAATTAAATGTTGCCGTATCACAGTGCAAAAATCCACAGGCTATTAAAGTTTACATTGAAAACAATGAAAGTCAAGGTGATCTATTAGAGGATGGACGCATTTTTACTAAAAACATTGTCTACTATGAAGTACTGTAACTTTCTATCAAACAAACAAACGCCATGCAAAACCAATTTAAAACCAAATGCTAAAACCTAAAAAAAAACAATATAACCACAATTTTTTTTTTAAAACAACACACAACTCTCCGTTTCCTTCAAAAGGTCATTAGTACGGCACAGAAATTAGGTTTACAACAGCAATATTTTCCTATTAAACTACATGAAATTGCAAAACACATAGAGAACAGTGGTTACACATCGTGGAACAACTTTAAGGTCATGCGTTCTCTTTTTAGAGAACCACTTTTCCACACAGTAAACTCTATGTGCCATTTAAAACAATTACTACACCAACAAACAAACGTCAACCATTGAAAACTACCAATCAATAAAGAATTCAGTCATAATTCATGGAAGTACTGTTTATGCATGATTAGCCCCACAAAACACTTGCCTTGCATTATTTTGACAAATTTTGTTCAAATGTTAATTAACTATGTTACTGTTTCTAACGTTACAAGTTTGAAAAAATAAATTACAAGTTCTTTACTTGTTGTTAACGCTTGCAGGCATCCCTACGACATTTGCGGGGGTGGAGGCTCTACGGCGCCTCACAACCACTTACAAACGCCCACTCCCGCGGGACTTTAAAAAAAAAAAATACACGCAATGACGAACTACAGACTTTTCATGCCTTCGACCCCCTACGACTTTCGGACCGCAAAGCGAGGTGCCGCATTTGCGGAGGTGGAGGCTCTACAGCACATCGTAACCGCTTAAAAAACGCAATGACAAACTACGAACTTATACAAAAAAATACGAGCCTTACAACAACAATACAACCCGTAAAAATATTACGGACTCGCAAAAATACAGACTTAACGGACTGACCGCATACAGCGGGAAATACTCAAAACACAAAAAATAAACAAAAAAAATATATAAAAACATTACCCAAAGCAAGGGGGGGACCCAGGGGGTCTGCAAGGCATGTTACACCTCGATTTCAATAACATTTACACACTCGAAAATTCCCGAAGCAACAGAAAAAATGGCAGACGAAAAAAAACAAAACAAGGCTAAGGACGTAAAATTCCTAAACTTACTCGCAAAACGTAACGAACACTCAAGAACACTTCATGCGGCACGTAATACGCATTATGCGGCACGTACCACAGTGAAATCCGCCACCATTTCATATGCAACAAATAACTATTAGCCGCAAAACGGCTGAAACGCAAATTGACAGCTGGAATGCAAATAGCGCATGCGTATTGCGTTCCAATGGTTTCTACTTCACGACAAAGTCTATAAATACTGCACACTTTCTACATATCTCTTCCAGGTGATGAACAGTGTGACTGGACATTTCACTGGTGGCGTTACTTCAGAAGCTAATTCCTTACCAATTTACAACTTTATAATCTGCAAATTATAACAAAGAGGTAAGCTATAATACATTTAATTAATTAAGAAATCCAAAAAAAATAAACATTTGGATTTCAAATATTGCCAACAACAACTGTATTCATGTATACTAACATTTCAAACACACAGCTATGTCTATGTGCCCTATAAGAAGATGAATTTAAACAAAAAAAAATAGATTTTATTCATATCCTCTTTAAAAAAATAACAAATTTTGAGGAAAAAAATAGACACATATATATTTAGCCTGCATTTTAATATTTCCCTTTTCTGCACATTTCCAACAGACTCTGCATCAACAGCGTCACTGAAGAATTTGCAGCGTGGACTGTGAAATCTGAACAATTTTACAAATAACAAAGAAAGAAGAACAGGTAATATACAAAAATACATTAGATTCCGAAAAAGACCCCCCCCCCCCCCCCCACCAAAAAAAATCAATAAACAATTTCTCTTTTTCAACAGATACTGCCTGAAGAGTGTCGCCGGAACATTGGCAGCAGGAAACCCCCTGTCATTGATACGCATAAAATATAAGGTATAGTATAACAAGTAAAAAAAAAATATATATATATCCTGTTTGCTGTGCGCCAATGTCAAAATAAAACGAAGAAAAAATAATAAGCCCTGTGGCAGAGCGCCCCCTTCTGGCGGGATCAGCGCTCTGTTTATCCAACTTTTTATGCTCTTTATGGAGGACTCTGGAGCCTTTGTATGCTTTCACGGGCTTTAATAAGTGGTTGGCATAATATAAATAAACATAGCTTATGGTCAGCATGAAATAAACATCTACTCAAACAGGCTTACTTACTTGCAGGAACGCCACTGACTAGCCCTGGGACCGCTAATCGGCCTGCAGGTAAAAACAGTACCTTTTGTATCACAAGGGGGGTGGTACCTTTAAGTCCAGTCACTTAGCTGCAATGGATCCTCTTCTGCTTGCAGCGAATGTTCTCCTTTAAATCAGATGTAGTTACACAGCCTAATCCCACAATGGCAGCTTCACTTGCTGCTCTGGCACACTTGCTTCCCAGTCTCTGGTGCTCTCTTTCTCTGGAGCTCACTGGTGCTCGCTCGCTCTCTGGAGCTCTCTGGGTCCACACCCAGCCTGAAACCCCCCTGCTGGTTGCTTCAGGAGGCCTTTTAAAGAAACTTCCAGCTGGGCCTGATTACACCTCAAGCTTAACTCCGTAGCTCCTGGTGTAAATAATAATGTCTCAGGGATTAGTCCTCTTCCTAGCGCTGCGTCCACACTGGCCTCTGGGGGCAAACCATCACATCTCCTCCCCCTCAGCTCGACACCATAGGGTTGAGCGACAACGCCGAGAGGCTGTGTATGCCACCATCCTACCGTCCGGCCATTCTTGCGCCAGTAAGACCTTCCCAATAGTGCTGAAGCGTCTGCTTTATCAGCTTTCTCATCTTGAAGCGCTCTTTTCTTCGCACCGCCCGAGACATTGCCCACACATCGTGGGTAGGACACCAGCCCGCCCGTCACTCCGAGTGCCCTCCTCCAGGGACCCTTCAAAAGTACTCGTCGTACTACTGTATGAGAACTCACTTCTCCATAACGTCTCTTCCCTGGGGTATCAAGCAGACCACTCAGTCGCTCCCTCCTTACAACCTGATGGGGTTTAGTGTAGGGCTCGAATATCAGAGAGTCAGCTGCCCTCGCCGAGTACAATTCTTGGCCAAATTTAGCGACCTCTTGAGATTGTCGTGCTTCCTTTCTCAGTCCATTCTGTAGGGTCTCCAATTCTCCCCCTGTAGGCTCATCAGTAGCATCCCTTTCAACTTCATTATACAACAGCAACTTCCTGTGCTGTCTTTCTTCCCTCTGTTCCTTGCTCCCTCTATTCCAGGTGCTCCTATTGTCTGGCTGACAATTCTCACCAGAACGTATGAGCTTCATACAAGCACCTTGCTTCTGTTCTGGCCCAGGATCCGCTATAGACTCCAAAGGTAGGCCCCCTCTCACGGCTGAGTCTTGCTCTTGGGTCTGTACTTCATCTTTCTTTCTGTGCAGAGTAGGCATGCTCTCCGTCTTTGCTAGAAAGAAGCTCTCAGACTCTTGTTTTTCCTGGAATAACTCCAGCTGTTTAGCAACGTCCAGCTGACTACCAACAGATAGGCTAGTATACTTCTTAGTAGCCTCTTGTATCCTGAATTCCTGTACAACATTTTTATTTTCTGCATCCTCAGCCTTCACCCATTTTATTTCTTCTTTTAGTGACTTCTCTAATAGCTTTGCCTCCAAGGCGTTCAGCTTTTCATGAACATTTTCTAAATTTTCTTCTTTAATAGAGTGGTCATTATGGATTACTTGTTGGTCATTGGTTTGTGGCTCAGAGGACTCATTTTCTAATTCTTCAGCTGCGGTTTCATGGTTTGGCACTTGTTCTTCAGAAATGCTTTGGGCAGATGGGTCATGCACTTCTTTTGTTGCCGAGTCACTATTCACAACCTCAGGGTTAGAAGAAGATTCATTTTCTTTCTGGAATGTCTCTACCCCCTGACCATCTTGTCCTGATTCATGTTTATCTGCATCCTGATGGATTTGCTGTTTATCTCCTGTGCATACAGTCTCAGATAACTGTTCTGATGATACAGTTTCAGCTGATATGGTCTGTGACTTATGAGTTTCCATAACCTGTTCCCCACTATCAGAAGACTCTTTATTTATGGCATGCTCATTAACATGAGCAGACATCTCAGGCACTTGGGTTGATTTTGGTGGTTCTGCGATTGGCTCATGCATTGCGGACTCTTCTGGCTCGGAAGTCGGTATAGATTCTCCTACCGGTTCATGAGCTTCCTGCGAACATCGTTCTGCATTTAATGTAGCGTCTTGAGTACACAGGTTCTGGAGGTCAGTGTTAGTCTCTTCTGGAGATGCATCACACTGAACCAACTGTCTCTTCATATCAGATGAATTGGCCATCCTCTGTATTTGTGGAGCATGAAATAGCAGCTCCCTCTGTATTACAGTTGCTTTCCTCTGTTTACGGGATTCCTCTATCTCTTGTGGCTGAGAGCTGGAAATGGTGATTTCTCCTTCTCTCTGAGATGCACAATTAGGGAGGAGATCTGGCCGCTCCTGTTTATCCTTGTGCTGCAACTCCCACACAACGGATTCTTTCAGCTTATACCTGGGAGGACTCCTCCTCTGGTTCCATCTAGGCATCTGTAGCTTACTCCTGTAGGACACTCTGTAGTCTTCCAACAAAGTCTTCCTTCTCCATTCAGGAATATCATTAGGCATCTTCCGGATACCCTTCCTCTTAGTAGTAACTTGCCCATCTGTCTTCTCTTTAGAAAGGCTTCCAGTTACTTCTTCTTTTGTAAAAACACTGGCTTTATTCATTTGTTTGATCTCTTCTTTCTCTGAATCAGAGATCTTTATCAGGCACTTTCTTTGTCTAGACACCTCAGGAGTATTCACCCCGGGCAGGTGACTGTGTCTGTCCCTTTTTCCTTGTTCTTGGCTCACAACTTTAGTTGCTTTTAAATCATCATTAGCTTGCTTCAGGGACAAAAGGTCTTTTCCAGACTCCTCTGTCTCTTTTGCCATCTCTTTTTCAGCGGTTTCCGTTATTTTCCCAGCAATCGTGTATGCCGTTTAATCGGTCTCGTTCACCGTATCAGCTGTTCCTGCAGTCTTTTCCACTTTCTCTGCAGTCTCATCAGCGGCTCCTGCCGTCTCTGCGCCGGCTCCTGCCGTCTCTGCGCCGGCTCCTGCCGTCTCTGCGCCGGCTCCTCTGTCAGCCCGCCAGTTCCTTGCTTGTCTATCTTTGACAATATCATCAAATGACTTCTCAACGCCGAGCTCCAATGGGGTGTCCATAATATTTGGATTGAAATCTCTCCTTGTCATGCCAGTCACACCTTTCTCGTGTGCTTGAAGTATAGGAGCACTTCTCCGGCTAGCTTGTTGCACCCCCAGCGCCTTTATGCTGGCTGTAAAGTACGCCTTCTGTTCATTCTGGGAGTCGTTCCTCATCCTCTCATCAGGGACCCCGTACACTGGTTTGTGGTAGGGATGGGCATGCTCTTCTTCGGTATTCCATCTTCTATTATCAGATTTTTCCCAAAGAGAGGTAGGGGCCTGTCCAAATTGTGAGACTTCCCCTCTGTACTGTAACTTCTCCTTATTACAACTCAGGTTCTCTTTGTTCTTAAAATTTTTGGGTACTGATTCTCTGTGCTCTGACATCCCGGGTAACTCTAACTCTGGCAAGGATCTCAGCTTTGAGGTCATCATAATTTTCTATCTTTTCTTCATTCAAGCTCAGATAAGCTTTCTGAGCTTCGCCCGTCAAATACGGGGCAATGAGGCTGACCCAGTACCGTTTGTGCCATGCCTCCCTAATGGCTGTTCTCTCAAAAATGGTGAGGTATATGATCACATCATCATCCTCTGTCAGCTCCAAAAGAAGTTCATCGGCTCTAACTCTGGCCGCATCTTTTCTATATTTTTCCAGTATAGCTTCATTCTGGGCTAACTGGATGGCCCACTTTCTATTGTACTCTTGCTGAGCAGCTGTGGCCTCTCTCATGCCGATTATTCTCTCCTCTGCTTGTCGTTGCCACTTCTCTGTGGCCTCTCTCATGCAGATTATTCCCTCCTCTGCTTGTCGCCGCCACTTCTCTGTGACCTCTCCCAAACATGCAGCAGCACCTCTTAGTTTACCCTCTTTTGCAGCATGGGCTCCGTCCGCTGCAATTACTTTTTGCCATTCTTGCTGACAAGCTCCGCCCACTTTCTGGCGTGTAGTGGCATCTACCAGGGCTTTCACTAGTTCCTCCATGGACATCTTGTAAGGTGGGCTGTCTTCTTAATACAGACAATTTAGCATCCCACTTCTGACACCAACTGTGGCAGAGCGCCCCCTTCTGGCGGGATCAGCGCTCTGTTTATCCAACTTTTTATGCTCTTTATGGAGGACTCTGGAGCCTTTGTATGCTTTCACGGGCTTTAATAAGTGGTTGGCATAATATAAATAAACATAGCTTATGGTCAGCATGAAATAAACATCTACTCAAACAGGCTTACTTACTTGCAGGAACGCCACTGACTAGCCCTGGGACCGCTAATCGGCCTGCAGGTAAAAACAGTACCTTTTGTATCACAAGGGGGGTGGTACCTTTAAGTCCAGTCACTTAGCTGCAATGGATCCTCTTCTGCTTGCAGCGAATGTTCTCCTTTAAATCAGATGTAGTTACACAGCCTAATCCCACAATGGCAGCTTCACTTGCTGCTCTGGCACACTTGCTTCCCAGTCTCTGGTGCTCTCTTTCTCTGGAGCTCACTGGTGCTCGCTCGCTCTCTGGAGCTCTCTGGGTCCACACCCAGCCTGAAACCCCCCTGCTGGTTGCTTCAGGAGGCCTTTTAAAGAAACTTCCAGCTGGGCCTGATTACACCTCAAGCTTAACTCCGTAGCTCCTGGTGTAAATAATAATGTCTCAGGGATTAGTCCTCTTCCTAGCGCTGCGTCCACACTGGCCTCTGGGGGCAAACCATCACAGCCCCTACTACCAATTATGGGGAACAGAAAACACGATACTTCAAAAAATATTGGTAACACATATAAAATGGAACAATGAATTCTGTTTTGTCTGCAAGAAGCTCTAACCCTACCCCATAACCGAAATCTATCATCCCAAAAGTGGCAGACGCAAAACAGGATAGTATAACAAATATTGGGAAAGCATACCAAATTTAAGAATAAATCGTGTTTGCTGTGCCCTAAACTATAAGCCTAAACCCAGAACCGAAAACTCAAATCACAACATTGGTCGACACAAAACAGGATAGTACAAAATAATTTGCAGCGCTGCACCCTTTCACACCCACTGTGAAATCTCTAAAATTTTAGACACAAAAAACAAAGAACAACAGCTAATATACTAAAATACATTGGATTAAAAAAAAAATAGATGCTGTTATTAAAAAAATACTAATACAAAAACATTTCTCTTTTTAAACAGACACTGCCTGAAGACTGTCGCAGGAACATTGGCAGCAGTGGACCCTCTGTCATTAATACACAACTAATACTTCAACCAAGGTATAGTATAACAAGTAAAAAAATAAATAAATACCTATCCTCTTTGCTGTTTGTCAATGTCAAAATGAAAAAATAAATAAATAAACATAAGCCCCTACTACCAATGATGGTGCACACAAAACACGATACTTCACCAAATATTGCTAACACATATAAAATGAAAAAAATAATCATGTTTTGGCTGCACCAACCTCTAAGCCTAACCCATAACTTAAATCTATCATCCCAAAAGTGGTGGACACAAAACAGGATAGTATAACAAATATTGATAACACATACAAAATTGAAAAAAAAATCCTGTTTTCTGTGCCATAAACTACAACACTAAACCAAGAATCAAAAACTCTAATTACAACAGTGGTGTACACAAAACAGGATAGTACCAAATAATTTGGAGCACTGTACAGTTTCACACACACTGTGAAATCTGCATAATTTTATACACAACAAAGAAAGAAAAACTGCTAATACATTGGCTTCACAAAAAGAAGATGCTGTTGTTAAAAAAAAAAATAACATTTCTCTTTGTCTTTTACAACAGACACTGCATGAAGACTGTTGCAGGAAGATTTGCAGCAGGGGACCCTCTGTCATTAATACCCAACTAATACTTCAACCAATGTATAGTATAACAAGTAAAAAAAAACAAAAAAAACAATCATGTTTGCTGTGCACCAATGTCATAATGAAAAACAAAATAAGTGCCTACTAACAATGATGGGGCACACAAAACACGATACTTCAACAAATATTGTTGATACATATAAAATGTAACAATGAATCCTGATTTGTCTCCACCAACCTGTAAGCCTAACCCATAAGTTAAATCTATCATCCCAAACGTGGCGTACAGAAAGCAGGATAGTATAACAAATATTGATAACACATAACAAATTGAAGAATAAATCCTGTTTTCTGTGTCCTAACCTATAAGCTTAAACACACAACCTAAACCCGGAGAGAAAATAGGATACTACAACAAAAATTGCTAACACATACAAAATTTAAGAATAAAGCCTGTTTTCTGTGCCCCACCCTATAAGCCTAAAACCAGAACCTAATCCTCTAATGACAACAATTGTGTACAGAAAAAAGGAATATTGTTAATACTTAGAAAATGTACTTGAATATTCTGTTTTGTGTGCCATGCCTATAAGCCACAACCATAAACTAAATCTATAATCTCAAAAGTAGCCTCCAGAAAAAAGAATAGTACAACAAATATTAGTAAGACATACAAAATGTAGACTATAAATCAACTTTTCTCTACAATAACCTATAAGCCTAAACCCAGAACCTAAATCTCCAATGACAACAATGTTGCACACAAAACAGGATAGTAATAAAAAAGAAAACAATCCACTTACAAAACACATTAAAATCAGGAACAAAAATAATAAGAGATTCTTTTTATTTACAGATTAATATGGCAGATACTGACAAGACACAGGAAAAGATAAGACGGCAAACTAGAGAACGACAAAAAACATGGGCAAAGCATCAGATGCCGGAGCAGAAGGAAATTCGACGACAAATAGAACATGAAAGACTTGCAAGCAAAAGACTATCAGCTGACAAACTAAAATCTACCCCTAAGAAGGCAACTAAAAAACAAAAGCATTTAGAACCTGTTGCTGAACAATCAGATAAATTAATTTCCAATGATGATTTAGAGACTCATATTGATATATGTTCTCACAATTGTCCTTTACTTAAGTCTTTAGCAGTAGAGGTTCATAATTGTGGTGAGATGAATATTCTCTGTCAGTTTTGTGGGGCTTATAATTTCAAACAGGAAAGACCCAGAGATGGCGAGTTTGTTAGTTTCTGTCAAAAAGGCAAGGTAAAACTTCCAGAAAGACAACAATTCCCACCATATTTACAAAGCATTACGACTGAGCCTGCTTTCAACAACTACCAACATTTCAAAACAAACATAAGATCCTACAATAGTGCCATATCCTTTGCATCTATGGGTGCAACATTAGCTGCTAATGTGCCAGGACATGGCCCTTACTGCTTTAAAGTACAAGGACAAATTTACCATTGTACTTCGCATTTACATCCAGAGCAAGGAGAGCAAAGAAAATTTGCTTGACTATATGTCCTAGATACAATGGAAGCTGGTGAGCAACGTATGCAGCTGCAAGAAAATAAAAAAATGCTCATCCATTGTTTTTATAGAGCTTGATAAAATTATGGCCAATAACCCCTACACTCAAGCTTATAAAAAATTAGCAGAAGTAGAAAAGGAACAACAAATGCATGCAGAAATACATCAATTGCCAATCCCAAAGGTGAATATGGTCCTTAAAAGAGATCGACATACTGAAAAACGCCTTTATAACTTGCCAACATCAAATGAGGTTGCAATGGTCTTTCAAAATGATGAAGGAGAACCACCATTTTAGAGAGACATTAGAATAGAATCCAAGAAATGAGGAGCAACCTTTCATTAATATAAGTATCTTAAGTACAAGTTTGGATCCAATGACAAATCCAGTATTTTTTCCACATGGGGAAGCAGGTTGGCAACCCAAATTAACCCTTCAGTGTTACCCAAATTCCAAAGTACGAGTGCAAAATAATATTTCAATGCTTGAATCTAAAGTGGCTCAAATTGCCATTCGACATGGATTCAATCCCATTTTATGTGGCAGAAAACTGACACAACAATGGATCATTGATTCGTATTTGCAAGTTGAGGCAAATAATTTAAACTTCATCAAATATCATACAAAAATTACAAAGTAAGGTGGCTCAAGGTGTAACAAGATCCTGGGTAGAAAAGAGGTGCTACTCAGGATAAATTCAACCCCTTATTGAATTTAAATCAAACATTTGTTAATCTATCTATAGGACCCCAGTATCGCCATATCTAGCACTGGCACTTTATACTATTGGCACTTATATAATTCTCTACCTCCTAATATTGTATATGAATAATGTTAGCACTTGGCACTTTAGTCTGATCACAGAGTAAAATGTATGTAAATAAGCAGTTATTTTTTTCACTGGTCACTTTATATTGAATCAAATTTACTCTATTTACTTCAAGGAGATATAAGATATAGGATCCTATGGTATGAGCTATTAATAATGGTATTTATCAATAGGGTTACATTTATACACTTCCCATAATCTCTTTATTACGTCAGAGAATTAGGTTTTTATATTAAAGTATTTTATACTCTTCTAATAAATGTTAAGTTTTAATTTTAGAGTTCTCTCTGTATTGGAATCTAGGCAGAGGGTGTGCACTCAAATAATTTAAAAGGATACTTTCTCTTTTTCTTTTTTTCTATGTCTTCATCAAATATCAACAAGATAAACTACATGTAGAACAGTATTGTGGGTTGATGGATTATGTCGCTGAGGTTGCTACAACTAGAGAGCTGACAGCTGGCAAAGCCATCATTTTACCATCGTCTTTCCAGGGATCTCCTCGCAATATGCGAGAAAGATACAATGATGCCATGGCTATTGTAATGAAATTTGGCAAACCAGATTTATTTATTACATTTACATGTAATCCACAATGGCCAGAGATTACACACAATTTGCTAATTGGCCAAACTGCTTCCGATAGACCAGATTTAGTGGCAAGAGTCTTTAAAATCAAATTAAATCAATTAATACATGACATAACCATAACTAGGTTATTTGGCAAATGTATGGCTTATGTTTATACCATCAAATTTAAAAAAAGAGGACTTCCACATGCTCATATTCTTATAATCCTTCAAGAAAAAGATAAGTTAGATACTGGTGACAAAGTGGATTCAGTAATTATTGCTGAACTACCAGATCCAGAAATACATGGTAGACTATATGAGATTGTAACTCATCGTATGATTCATGGACCGTGTAGGGATATTAATCCACAGTCACCATGTATGAAAAATAACAAATGTACAAAATAATTTCCAAAGGATTATAGAGACAAAACGTGTGCTAATCGTGATGGCTATCCATTATATAGAAGAAGAAAAGGACAAAATGCCATTATTCGGGGCAAAAAGGTAGACAACAGATATGTGGTACCATACAATCCACATTTACTCATAAAGTATAATGCACACATTAATGTTGAAGCCTGCACTTCTATAAAATCCATTAAATATGTCTACAAATATATTTACAAAGGCTATGATGCAGCTACTGTAGTGGTCAAAAGTGCAGAAAATAACGAACCCAGTGAGTTAGTACATGATTAACTTGCATCTCATGTTGATGCTCGCTATGTAAGTGCTCCAGAAGCAATGTGGCGTCTTCTAAAATTTTAAATGCACGATCGCTCACCTGCAGTATATCGCTTAGCTGTACATTTGCCCCAAAGACATTTAGTGTATTTCCATGCTGGAAATGAAACACATGCTTTGGCACAAAGTTAACATCGCCAAACTACACTAACTGCATGGTTTAAATTAAATTCTACTGACCTAGAGGCAAGGGAATTGTTATATATTGACATTCCCTACCATTATGTTTTCGTTAATGGATTATGGCGAAAAAGAAAAAGTTGTGGAAATAAAATTATCCCAAGAATTTACACTAAGTCCAAGGGACCTTGAAAGTTTCTGCTTACGATTACTGCTTCTAAATTGTAAGATATGGCTTATACAGAGATCATTTTTAAACATTGTGTCTTTAATAAGTGTATCTTATAAAATATATGTAGTTGTATAAATCTTTATGATATATAGATTGTGTTTAGTCAACCCCCATCTTATCAGAAACTGTTCCCTGAGAAACTTGAGGGGTGACTATCTATTCCATTCATACTGTAACAAAAGACTTATGCCTGAGGTTGTTTATGGGTAAACAAAAGAACAGTTGGGTGTGGTGGACACTTGCATCTATCATATAGACAACATAATAGGGGGTCTCTTGGCCTAGAGTGTTTATATGTAAACAAGGGGACATCCGTGTGTGTGAGATTCCCATCTATGGAGTTTTTACGGAGTTTGGGGGAGGTGAGATCATTTCAGTTGAGATGGACAGTCACATAACAAGGGGGAGTGTCCAAGAAAGATGTACAAAGTACAGAGAGTTTTAGTCAGTCTAAGTCTAGGAGTGTGTGTGTGTCCATGAAGAGGTGTCCAGAAGAGCCATACAGAGGAGTGCCCAGCTGAGCAGAAGCCATGCCATGGTGTGACCTGAGGCCTAAAGACATGGACTCTGAAGATATTCCTGACTTTTGGTGTAGTATCTAGTAATAATATAGTATATTCATGTAAGTATCTTTTTGTAAATATCGTTTTATCCCTAAAGTCTATCTGTTTGTCTAAAACCCATTGTGTAACCATATATTGATTTATGCAAAATATATATTTTAATTATAAACGTATTCATATGTTCGTTTATTGATTTGTCCAAAATAACTTATTATTTGTAGAAATTATACATTAATTATTTAATTATTGGTTAATTTCCTACAAAATGTTCCTGGTGCATGAAGTTTTGAACACTTAAGAACTGTTAATGACATAGTATATGAATCATTTCATTTAGCTGCGCGACATAGAAACTTCCTAGCTGATGATACAGAATGGGAAAGATGTCTAGAAGAAGCAGCACTATGTCAAATGCCACAGCAGATGAGGGAACAATTTGCATTCATTTGTATCTTCTCAAATGCTCCAAATGCATTAGCTTTGTGGGACACATTTAAAAGTAATTTGGCTGAAGACTTTTTGCAACGATACAATGAGCCTATTGCACAATTAAAAGCATTAATTGAAATCCAAGAGGTCTTTTCAACTCATGGATTAAGTTGTGCAAGTTTTAATCTGCAAGATCCAGGTCTCATAGACGACATAAACTTTGAAGACTATGACACTCAACTACAAAGAGAAAGAACAGAAGAAAGACTTGCAACTTTAAATACATTACAATTGCAAGCATTTAATGCAATCAAAAATGCCCTAGATGATGACATGCTCAAAGAGCGTTATTTCTATCTGGATGGACCTGGCGGATCAGGATTTAATTTATTGATGAGTTTTGTACGAGCACAAGGTCAAATATCGCTGGCATTTGCAAACACTGGAATTGCCGCACTTTTGTTAGAAGGTGGAAGCACAGTGCATAGTGGATTTAAACTGCCAGTTCCTATTTTGGAAACATCAGTGTCGGATATTCGAATGACATCTTTACAAGCGAAAAAAAATAAAAAAAAGTAAATTAATTATAATAAATGAGGCTACAATGATGTCATGCCATGCCCTACAATGTATTGACCGTTTGCTTCGTGAAGTCATGGATAATACTTCAATACTAGGTAATGTTGTTAGGTGGCGATTTTAGACAAACATTACCTGTCTGTACATGGAAATCGAACAGTCATTGTCGAAACATGTATAAAGTCAAGTACACTATGGAAACTATCCATCTTCAATTACAAAAAATATGAGATCAGAAGGAGAAAATGAGTACTTCAAAGGAGACAATTTTCCATCATCATGGCATTTGCCATGAAAATTAATAAATCACAAGGACACACTTTCAAATCTGTGGGTATCTTTTTAGAAGAACCAGTATTTGCACATGGCCAGCTGTATGTTGCCTTCTCAAGATGCAAGAATCCACAGGCTATTAAAGTTTACATTGAAAACAATGAAAGTTAAGGTGATTTATTAGATAATGGATGCATTTTTACCAAAAACATTGTCTACTATGAAGTACTGTAACTTTAATTCCACCAAATACAAGACATGGCACAGAAACATCAACCAAGTTGTGAGCAGGCGGGTTGCTGCTAATGCTGGAGGCTTGCAAAGAAAAAAATAATAATTATGAGACGCGTTACGACCCATTACGACCTCGCAAAAATACGACCTTACCACCCGAAACTCGCGCACATGAAAACATTAAAAACACAATAAATACACACAACAAATACATAAAAAGGTTACCTACAGCAAAGAGAGGCAGCCAGGACCTCGAAAACTGAAGTTACACCTCAATTTCACTCGAAATAAAAGAGTTTAGACACACAAAACTCCCCTAAGCGACAGAAAAAATGGCCGCCGAAAAAAAAACGAAAACGAGGCTACAGGACTCTGAAGACGCAAAACACCACCAAACACCTACAGATTTTCCGAAATGACGTACGAGATCCCAAAACAAGGACGCAACCCGCGCGACCCGAAAAACATTACAAACACAATAAATACATACAAGAAACACATAAAAAGCTTACCCACAGCAAGGAGGGGCACCCAGGACCTCTTCAAGTGAAGTTACACCTCGATTTAAGTCAAAATTACAAAGTTTAGACACCCGAAAATCACCTAAGCGAGAGAAAAAATGGCAGCCAAACAAAACGAAATGAGACTAAAGCACCCTAAACACGCAAAACACCACCAAACACCTACGGATTTCCCGAAAAAGTCGGACGATATCCAAAAACAAGGACACAAAATCAGCCACAGCCGCGTACCACACATTAGGAACCATTTTAGAACACTAACTTACACAATATTAGACACAGTACAGAAGTACACAGCTACCCTAACAGATTTGGCTTGCACACGCACACTATTTACACTACACACTGCACACATTCATGACACTTACACAGCAGCTCCACAGCACTTATGCTGCAGCAACATGAAAACAGATTGCCAGCTCTTCAACACAATGCTTCCTGCATTTATTACTTCACAATAGGTAAAGTATATTCATTTCTTATTTTATTAATTATTCATTGCCATACCCCCCAAAAAAAAAAACAACGCTGCTCATAGCACACAAACAACCCAGAGCCTCGCAATCTTGGAACACCAACAAAATTAAAGTCGCACACAAACAACGTTACCTGCCTTACAATCTTATTGCCGTCATTTTTTGATGGGCAAGTCGCTAGTACTAAATAATATACAATACATCCTATCTATCTAAAATACATCCTCTAATCTAATATACAATAAATCCTAACTATATAAAACTAGCGAATTGCCCATCAAAAAATGACGGCAATGAAATTGTAAGTGAGCTAAGGGTGTTTGGTATATAATAATGAAATATATAATACATTAATAAATGAATATACTTTACGTATTTTGAAGCATTGTGTTGAAGAGCTGGGAATCTGTTTTGATGTTGCGGCAGCATTAGTGGTGTGGATCTGCTGTGTAAGCGTGCTGAATGTGTGCAGTGTAATAGTGTGCGTGCGCGTAGTTGTGTACTTCCGCATTGTCGTAAAATGGCGGGTAATGTGTGGTATGCGTCTTAGCGGAATATCCGTAGGTCTTTTGTGGTGATTTGCGAGTTTCTTGTGGTGTTTTGCGTCTTTAGAGTGCTGTAGCCTCATTTTCGTTTTGTTCGGCGGCCATTTTTTCTCTCGCTTAGAGAATTTTCGACTGTCTAAACTGTTTTCTTTTAAGTTAAATTAAGGTGTAACTTCATTTTTTGAGGTGCTGGATGCTGCCGCTTGCTGTAGGTAAGCTTTTTTATGTATGTGTTGTGTGTATTTATTGTGTTTTTTATTTTTTCCTGTCCGCGGGTTGCGGGCGATTTTTCGCGAGGTCGTAATGGCTAGTAACGTGTCTCGTATGTGTTTTGTGGTGTTTTGCGTGTTTGTTGTGGTGTTTTGCGTGTTTATAGTGCTGTAGCCTCGTTTTCGTTTTGTTCGGCGCCCATTTTTTCTCTCGCTTAGCAAATTTTTTAGTGTTTAAACTCTTTTATTTTGAGTTAAATGAAGCTGTAAGTTGCTTTTTTGAGGTCCTGGATGCTCCCTCTTGCTGTAGGTAAGCTTTTTATGTATGTGCTGTGTGTATTTATTGTGTTTTTTATTTTTTCATGTTCGCTGGTTGCAGCCGATTTTTGCGAGGTCGTAAAGAGTGGTAACGTGTCTCGTATGTTGTTTGCGTTGCAACGTAAAGTTTGCGAGGATCGCAGTTGCTGTGTCGTATTGTTTGCGTTACAACGTAAAGTTTGAGAGGGTCGCAGTTGCTGGCAAGGAGCGCCTTCGGCGCTCCATGCCAGCAACTGAGGCCCTCGCTTCGTGAGCCCGCAAGTGTGAGCAACGGCTCTTGCTGGCTCGCCTGCTCGCCTGCTCACAACTATATATGTGATACATACCCCTATCTAACATACAATAAATGCTATCTCTATATACAAACCCTAATTCTAAGCTAAAATAAAATAATTAAGACCACTTATTTTTGCAGATGTCCCTTCAGATCAGCAACCTAGGGAAAAAAAAATTAGTACAACACATTTACAGAAAGTAAAAAAACATTCTAAATATTCTACTCACCTTTCCACCATGTCCCCATCCTTCTACTTTACTTCTTCTCCTGCGCGGCCCCTGTTAAAAAAAAAACATTACATTAGTACAACATAAACATAAAAAAAATAAACATAATATACATTATATCTACCTCCCCGTGATGTCCCCGGCCTCCTCCTCTTCTGCCCCGCCCTGGAACCGCGCTCTAAAAAAAAAAACTAACGGAGATCCGCACTGGCGGACCTCCCCGACGCTAATGAGCCTCCTAGAGCCTTTTCCCGAAGATAATAGGCAATGGTGCCTACTGACTGGCTGAAAACGCTGTCTATCAAATTCAGACAATCAGAAGGAGCCAATCAGAAAGGGATACACCCCAAAATCCCACTCTGATTGGATAATGCACCTGTCAATCTTTTTTAAACCAATCACAAGGCGCAGATGCCTTTAGCCGATCACAATGGGATACACCCACACAGGGTGATTGGCTGGAGGCCTTTGCACCCTCTGATTGGTTTAAATAAAGATTGACAGGTGCATTATCCAATCAGAGTGGGATTTTGGGGTGTATACCTTTCTGAGTGGCTCACACATTGGCACCTTCTGATTGGCTGAATTTGATAGACAGCGTTTTCAGCCAATCAGAAGCCGCCATTGACAATTTTCTTCTGGAAAACTCTGTAGGAGGCTCATTAGTGTCGGTGTGGATCTCCGTTAGTTTTTTTAAACATTTTTTATTTTAGATCGTGGATTGTTTGAGGACGGGGCAGAAGAGGAGGAGGCCAGGGACATCGCGGGGAGGTAAGTACAATGTATATTATGTTTATTTTACTTTGTTTTTATGTTTATGTATGTTGTACTAATGTATTGTTTTTTTTAACAGGGGCCGCGCTGGAGAAGTAAAAAAGAAGAAGGACGGGGACTTGCTGGAAAGGTGAGTAGAATATTTAGAATGTTTATTTATTTTCTGTAAATGTGTTGTACTAATTATTTTTTTCTTTTCCCCTATGTTGCTGATCTGAAGGGACATCTGCAAAGGTAAGTGGTCTTAATTATTTTAGCTTAGAATTAGGGTTTGTATATGTAGATAGCATTTATTGTATGTTAGATAGGGGTATGTATTTTCCATAGTTAGGATTTATTGTATGTTAGGGGTATGTATTTTAGATAGTTAGGATTTATTGTATATTAGATTGATTGGGGGATGTATTTTAGATAGATAGGATTGATTGTATGTTAGATAGATAGGGGGGTATTGTATTTTATTTTATTTGTATTGTATGTATTCTATGTATTTCCTTTTCAGTTGTGTATTTTTTTTTTCTGTAGTGGGGGGGGTTGTAATGTATTTTTTTATTTTCTGTAATTGTCCTTTTTTTCTTTTTTGTGACTTAGGTTTTTTATTTTCTGTAATGTAGATTTTTTATTTTTTGTGATCTAGTTTTTTTTATTTTATGTAATGCTGATTTTTTATTTTTGGTTACTTAGGTTTTTTTATTTTCTGTAATTAGACTGGTGGGGGGGGGTAGATTGGGGGGTAGGTAGGTAGTTTAGGTAGGTAGTGTAGGTGTTAATAGGTTAGTGTAGAGGGGTGTTAATTTAGATTGAATGGTTTCTTGGGGGGGGTATAGTGCAGTGTAGTGTTTGTACTTAGTGTCATGAGGGTACTGGAGAACCCTCATAGCACTTACAGGGTAATGTTAGGCTTCTAACTGTCCTATGAGGGTCTTTAAATACCCTTATGGGACTAATGGGGTTAAATAGAGGCTTATGAGGGTCTGCATAGACCCCCATAAGAGACCCGGTTAAAATGGTGTAGTGCTTACACTTTGGGTCATGAGGGTCCTGGATGACCCTCATGGCACTTATAGTGTTATTACATGCGTTCATTAGTGTGTTATAGGGGTCTATATAGTTGAGGCACACAGTACACTCACATTCTGTGACAAACAGCATTTCAACACTTTTTTTTATTGCCCCGTCATTTTTGAAGGGCAAGTCGCTAGTTATATTATAAATCTGGTTAATTGAATTTAATCAAGAATGTGAATATCTCAGAACTTCCAGTGATTCAGCTGCCAAGAAGATGCAACAATGTCATACCATCATCTGAGAACACTGTTATCAGTGTGTGTAAGCCACATACTTGTTACTTTGTGAAACTATCTTGGGACCTTTAGGCTGCAGTTACCTTAGGAAGAGAAAAAATGACTATAGGCCAAGTTCTGCACTAGCTGGTATTTCATGTTATGGCCTTGACTGGATACCGCACATTCTAGGAAACGTCTGATCGGTTTAGCCTGACTGTGACTTGAGTATGGGGTTGATGTGGCTTAGTATCTCATTGTCAGCTTTCAGCTGTCTGTTCTAGCTGTATCTTCTTGCTGTCCCTAAAAGACCACTTAAGTCAAAACTTCTCTGTCGTGTCAAAGCCCAAATATGTGAAATACAGTACAGTTAGTGAAACATTTTAGAAAAAAAAATCCACCAGCCTTTTTTTTTATTTTTTAAACAGCTTACACAGTGCATTCTTCATGGGATGATTGGGGAAGGGTGTTTGGTGTGCAAATTAGCTCCTTACCAAATGGTATGCTGTAGTCCAATGAAACTGTCAGGTGTGTGCGATCTGGAGATGGCATCTCCCGTATCGTGACCATTAAGCCCGCCCTCATCTCCATAAAAAGCTGGCCTTGCTGAAGCAACACTTCCCACCTTCTTTCCATTGTTTGTTTGCGTCATTCAGTCGTGGCCAACTCTCCACAACCTCATGGACCATAACACACTATGCTGATCCACTTGGCATTCATGGCTGAGATACTGGAGTGGGTTCCCAGTTGCTTCTCCAGTGGGCCGCAGCATACAGCTTCTGGTATTCCTCGGTGATCTCCCATCCAAGTACTGACAGGCTCAACCCTGCTTTGCTTCAGGGTGGTGTGACCTCTTGGTTACCTAACTGGAATCGAACCCAGGTTTCAGCAGTGAAAGCACTGAATCCTAACTATTGGACCACCAATGAACCCACTGCCCTTCAATACTAGCTTAGGCAGACCAGCTACTTTCATCCTTATGGCAGAAAAGGGGTTAAATAATAAAAAAAAGGGTATGGGTTTTATGATCCCTCCTCCTATGATCACTAGTCCTTATGAGCCAAGGTATTCCCTGGTATATCCCCTGCATGTTAAGGGGCCATCGAGCACCCTTCCCCCAACCCCTTTGATTTTAGACCCCTATTATGCCTCTAACCATAACCATGGTGGTGCTGTACGGAAGCCCATAGCTTCCTACAAACTGCCATGGTAAAATTAAAGTATAACCAAAAGGGCACCCAATATTAACTTTGTTACAATGGGTGGGCTTCTGGACCCCAGTGGCACAAAGTATTAACCCCTATAACACGATGTTCCTCATGGACCCCATAACTCCTAAAATTAACCCCTATGATATACTGAAGAATAACGATAGCACTTAATATTAATCCTCTACCATGGTGGTCCTTATTTACCCCCATGGCATCCTAACTACAACAGATAGTTCCCCATGGAGACTAGCCCCTATGGGGGTGCACAAGGACCCCCATAATCCCTAACACTACACCTTAAAATGAAATACAAAAACAGTATAGAAAATAAAACAAAATTACAGAAACATGAAAATATAAAATAAAAAGACTATAAGCCCTGAATGAAGCCCTGGTCCTCGCTCTTCAGCCCTGGAGAAGTAGGCACTTCTCTTCTTGCTTGATTGCAGCCCTTGTTCCCCATTTTTGGTCCGTGGAAATTAGACTCCACCTAAAAATTCCATCTCTCTCTAAAAAAAAATGTTTTTATCTAACATTGCTTCCATGCCAACTACCATTTTTTTGGCCGTGCCCTCTACTTATATACTATTTATGCAGATTCAGACTGGTTGAAACATGTGTCAATCATATTACAGTCGGCTAGAATGGAGTATTTGAATTACTTCCTCCCCGTTTCTGATTAGTTACGCTTTTAAGCAATCAGAATTGGGAATGGAGTAATTCAAGTACTTGATTCTGGTTGACTGAAGTGTGATTTACACATATTTCAGAATAACAGTATATAAGATACTGTCAAAAACTGTTAGAGTGGGTTATCATGTCCATAAACTAACCTATTATGGTTAGTTCGTTCTCTGATTGAGCACCTCTATTTTGGTATTTTGTTCATTCAAATGACCCATAGGGATTAGTCTCCCTAAGGGTGATAGGGTACTCCAGACGTGGACCCCTTGCTCACTGTGCCTTAGGGAGATATCAGCTACACCTCACTGACGAGGCCCAATGAAGGCTGAAACGCACATCTGGGGTTTGCTGTTTATTCTGCTCAGGGTAGAATTGCCTGGTATTTTGGGACTGGGTCACTCTACTGAGTGACACCAGACTGGTATACTACAGGATATTTCTCCCTGTGAAGGGCACAAGTGAGCTAAAAGAAGTTGCTCTCAGAGTGGGCTATCATGTCCATAGAACTAACCTATTAAGGTTAGTTCATTCTCTGATTGAGCACCTCTATTTTGGTATTTTGTTTATAAAAACTGTTAGTTGGAGCAGGAGCTCCATTAGATGAGTTTTTTTTTTTTTTATAGAGATCCATTTCCACAGGCTGAAGATGAGGAACAAGAGCTTAAATCAAGCAAGAAATGGACAGATTCTTCAATCAAGTGGTACTAGCTATGGATATAAGGTTGGTAAGGCTCCACAGGGACCCTTGTTGTATATGGGTTAATGTTAGGTGCCATGGTTATAGTCTAGAATACCATGGTGGCCTATATGGACCTTTGTGCCATATGGGTTCATTTTGATGCCATGGAGATCCTACAGGCCCGCTATAGTTATAGTATTTTAGTGGGGGGAGGAAGCCTGATGGTCCCTGGATGTTGAATGGGGATTCCTGGGGTATACCTAGTTTCATAGGAGGTAGTGGGTATTGAGGGGTAACCTGGGCTCATAGTAGGTAGCCAGTACTGAGGGGGAATCTCTGGGAATACTCAGATAAGAGGGGATAGGGCTCATAAACCACCTGCATATAAATATTTTTATTTAAACCCTTCCTTGCCATGGAAATGGTTTATATAGGTAGACAGGAATATGGGAGGATGCTAGTGTAATGTTTTACTTTTAGTTAGATGGTCCAATTCCATAGCATTACTATAGAGAATACTAAGATTCAGACTTGGAGTTTCCTTCAGGTGCGAGTCAGTCAGTTTTTTTCTCATCTTTTGTGAGAGCCATAGAAAAGCTCAGCAAATTAGATTTTCATAATTCCCCTAGCTTTACTGAAACCATGGAATAGAGGGTCAGGAAGTACAGCCTCCATCCATAATGGCACAGGTCCTGGACAGGCACCTGCTGTCAGACAAAGGACTTCCCATAGACTTGAATGGTCGAAACAGAACCAAGCTCCCCTTGATAGACCTGGAACCGGCTTGTGGCCAGGTTTTCACACATGGAAACATAGATTTTATTTCATTTTCTCAGTGACAAATGCACGTATTTGGAAAAGTATTTCAGCTTTTAGAAGATCTTTACAGTGATGTGGTTCGAATTGTGCTGAATAAAGTGGCTTTTTAAGCTTTTGACAATTTGCAGAACTTGTTCTGACAACCTGAGAAGATTTAGAACCTGTTAACATCTTACAGGGAAAAGCAACTAGGAAAAGCGAGCAAGGTCTGGCAAGACTGGATTGCTGCACATTTTCATGTATTATGCTGAAACCTGAGCATACAGTATCTGCTTCGACTACAAAGTTGAAAAGAAAAATATACTTGTCTATTTCTCTACGACAGAGAATCTAGAAAATCCTCTATAGTCTTAATAGCCAAGGGAAAAAAATGTTTATTACACATACCTACTCAGTTTTTTTCTGCCCCCATTTATAAGTTCCACAAAGGGATTTTCAGCTGGGTAATTATGGGGTAATTATGATTTATCAACATACTTCACTGGGTATTTTCAGAAAATGGAAATGAGAGATGTAGCCATTTGGTGAAGTTACTCTCACTGCTCAAGCATCTTCTATTTTAAAGGGACATGGAAGGTTTCTTGACTTCACTAGGAATATAATACGCATATGTATTGTTTTACTTTTGTGTAATATATTTTTTAAGAAATGCTTTAAAGCTGTTTTTCCTGCCTAAAGTCTTACAAATATTTTCTAACTGGTTTTACCCCCTGCAGCACATGAAGACAGTGTACTTCTAAGTACAGGGTATGCCCTGTCTCCTAGCAACCAATCCGTGGCAACATTTTGCAATATGCTACTTAGAGAGACGTCACTGATGAGCCAATTTGAAACACTGCACTTCACAATCTGTGTAATCAGGACTTTAATGAGCTAAAGAAGGCAGACCCAAACAGGTAATAAATGTGTGATTTTATGTAGAAAAAAATTAGTTTTTAAGAACTTCTTAATAAAATAAAATACTTAAGTACGTAAGTCTATTATATTCCTAGTGAGATCCAGAAACCTTCCATTTCCGTTTAAGTTTTGGTTCTGTATCAGTACTCTTGTCTTACATCCATCAAACAGGAGGGTGTTAAGAATCAGTGTATTTATAACAGTAGATCTATCTACCCTGCAATCACTTACATCTCTAACCCTGCGTGAATCTGCAATAACCTGTTAGACTGGCTCACACACTTTATATATACATTTTAATATTATGAGGGCATTGTAATGTTAAACAGTTTAGTTTAGGCGGTTATACTTTTAATCGTAAAATTGGTCCCCTTTATAATAACACATCTGAAGTACTTCAGGAATACTCGTTTGTAGGGCTACGTAAAAAAGTATACTTCACTGTAATGGGTATACTATCCTTAGGTATTTCATGGCAAACCATTAACAGGCATACAAAATATAAATATACTATGTTGAAGAACTTTATCTGATATAGGAACATGTTATTAGAAATCACATATATAGTTCTCAGCAGCCGGGCTTGCCAAAATCCGTTGATAAAGCAACTAGGAAACTGTGGGCTCTGTTCACGAGCCCGCAGCAACTGCGGCCGCAACCGTGGCCCTTGCTAAGTGAGGGCCGCGGTTGCGGCCAGGCAGGGATCGCTGAAGGCGCTCCTTGCGCTGGTGGCGATGAGCGCCATAGGCGCTCATCCCTGCGACCCCGTACTACTTAGGCAGGGAGCGCCGAAGGAGCTCACTGTGCTGGTGGAGATGAACGATGTAGGCGCTCATCACTATGACCCCATAGCACTTAGGCAGGGAGCGCCGAAGAGATCATCACTACGACCCCGCACGACTTTACCATCATACCTACGACCCGCAGGACTACACATCAACAGAAAACTCAAATACAAAATTCACTCTGCGAGACCTGTAGCACTTTGAAAAATTTGCATGAAAAAAAAATACGGCCCATAACACTGCAAACTTAACTTAATACGAACTTAATGGCCGGACCGCGCACAGCAAAAAATGCAAAAACCACACTAAATACAAAAACAAAAAAATCACACACAGCAAGGGGGGACACCCAGGACGTCTGGTAGTGATGTTACACGTCAATTTAAGTACAATTTTCAGGCTTTAGCCACTCGAAAATCCCCTAAGTGAGAGAAAAAATGACCGCCGAAAAAAACGAAAACGAGGCTACACGACCTCTAAACACACAAAACTCCGCCACACACATACGACTTTTATACAGGACTGTACAAGGCATAAAATACACTATTACAAAGGATGCAAAATTATCCAAACCCGACACATACACAATCGCCCCCATTTTACACCACTAACTTGCACATACTAACATTCACATTACAAAATGCGGAACTACACAGCTACACAAACGGTTTCCCTTCACGCACGCAGCCTATTTACACTACACACTTCACACACTGCTGACACAACTCAGGTCACCAAGAATGAAAATCTACATTGTATGCTGCAGGAACATCAAAACAGATTGTTAGCTCTTCCGCATATTGGTTGCTGCATATATTCATTACAAATAGGTAAAGTATATTTATTTATGATTTAATTAATTGATTAATTCATTATCATTAAAAAATACATATACAGAAAACTTTTAAAAAACACCACACCACACGATCGCAATAAACGCCAAAGGCATTCACTGCACGCCTCACAAGGAGCATCAAGGGTGCTCACAGGAGCAAAACTACACCAGGGGAGAGACTTGCAGTGAGCGCCAAAAGCCCATCAGCATGGACCTTGCAATCAGCGACAAATGGGCTCTGAGAACCAAAAAAACAACAACCCAGAGGTTCGCAATGATCTCCAAAGGCGCTCATTGCCAGCCACGCGATGAGCGCCAAAGGTAATCAGCACTGAAGGTACTCACACAACCAAAACACTTACTTTGTGTGCCAAACAGCATTCCTTGACTTACAATTCTATTGCCGTCATTTTTTGACTGGGAATTCGCTAGTTTTAAATAAACATAGGCTCTATTTAGTTCTGTTCAAAGGCTTCCATAATTTAGTGCTGCTTGACAATAGGAGTACATGGAAATTAAACTTACAGCAGGATAACCTTCAAGCTCTAGGCCAACAAACAGTGCCCTAAAGGTTCAGTATTGAAGCACCAGATACCTGCAGAGCCTGTTGTATAACTATTTTCTCTTACACATCTAGTTGGAGCGCTACAGCTAATGAAAAGGTGTATCTACCCTTTGAGGGCTACTGTTGTATCCTTTATAAAGGGTTACACAAATTTATTTGCTTTACTTGTGCCCCCATCTGCGAAATAATAAAGTTATATTACTTCTTGTGGGCTCATCAGGTTTATATGACTTTCCTTCTTTGGGAGGTGCTCCCATCATATAAAGCATATATCTCCTTGTAATTATAGTAATGGTGACCCAACTTACAATCATTTATACTACTATTCAATATCTGGATATTAGTATAAAACTTTAGGTGTAGCTGAGTGGTCCAGGAACCTAGTGTATCAACTGCTGTCCTTTATGCTGCAATATCCCTGAAGGGCTCTCCAGCAGCTATATCCTCAATCTTAGCAATCCCCCTACCACCACCACAAAGAATCCTCAAAAGCATAATATGAAGCAGCTCTGGCAGGGGTCCATGAAGAACTCCCTACCCACACAATCTTAACTGGCAAGTGTATTCTCAGCCTCGCCCAGTGGCATTTGCTCCAGTGCTACTCTAGGAAGATTGCTGTTGTCCACAATCTCCTCCTGGCAGGCAGCTCCCTCCTTCCAATTGTTGTCTTCATCCAGCTCTAGTTCCATGGACGGGTCAGTAGAATCACACTCCTCTCCGATCTCCTCCAGTCAGCTGGGATCCTACTTTCTGTCACGGGCTTTGGCCTGGGGTACTTGCTGCAGCAATGGCTCAGGGAGATTGCCCTCATGATGAAGATATGTGTGAAGATTCCAGGAGGGGGTGGTATTCAGCCCCAGAACTTCCCACCTTTCGTTACAGGAATCCCCCTCTTTCAGGCAATCTTCTTTAGAAGGAATGGGCTTCTCGGTGCCCGGCAATCAGATCAGGATCATCTATATCACCTCAGGAGCCATGGGTTATAGGATATGCCTAACCGGTGTCATCTGCTTCTTCCAAAGGGCTTAAAAAGGCCAAGATGACGAATCCTCAGCAGATTCCATTCTGGTTCCCTAGGGGAGCAGCAGGGGCACAAGGCAGCAAAGTGATTTTAGCTCAGTAGTTTTCCTTCTAAATGAAACACACGATTGTCTATGTGTCCCAAGAAGAACATTGGTTTTATTTGGTACAGACACAGTATTTATGCAGTTACAGAACAAATGATTTACATGTAAATGAGCTGAACCTATGCAAACTCTGCCCAGATTAGGATTACCCGATAACATATGTGCCTTTGGGGTAGGCAGCTCATTGTTTCAACAGGAGGCAGGGAAAACCATGGGCTTGGCTTGCCTGACTTGGGAGTGGATCAATGGGAGGCAACAGCTAGGAAATGTTAGCGGGAACATGTAAACAAAAGAAAAACAATACACTTAAACAGCTACAAGATGTCAAGGCAGGATAACAAATGGAACTGTCCCTAGTTCAGCAGTGAATTTGCTACATAATATGAAATTGAATGGTTCTTTAGAATCTGGAAGTAATTTGGTTAGGTTTAGTGGTGAAATTTTACGTTTTTCGTCTGCCATTTTTTCTCGCTTAGCCGATTTTCGATTGATGAAACACGTCAAATAAGGCTCAAAATCGCATGCAACCTCACTCCCATGCTTACTGGCTCTCCCACTGTGCTGTGTGTGATTGTGTTTTTAGGTTCGGCTGTAAAATTCATATTTTTCTGAGGTCGGATTTTGTTGGTGTAAGTGTCTTTTCTAAGTCTTGCGTGCCTGACGTTCGTGTAAGTGTTACTGTCTTAGCCGTTGTGTATTTTCACATAAGTCCTGCGTGCCTGGCTTTTCTCAGCCTCGTTTTCATCCAGTTTCAGAATTTTTTACTTTTTTCGTCCTCCATTTTCTTACTTAGCTAATTTTCGATTGCAACCTCACTCCCAGGCTTCCTGGCTCTCCCCCTGTGCTGTCTCTGCATGTGATTGTATTTTTTATTATTTTTCGTGTTTTTCGATTTGTGCGGGTTGGCCGTTAAATTCATATTTTTAGAGGTCGTATTTTTTCCTGAGCTTGAACTGGGCCGCTGGCTGCAATGAGCGCCTTTGGCACTCATTGCAGCCTAAGTGATGTGCGGCTGCTTAATTGCTCATTTCATCCTGAGGCTCGCATGCTAAGGCTTGCATAAGTCCTCTGAGCTCAGAAGGCTTCAATGACTCAACGGCTCGCCTCGCACGCGTGAAAACAAATTGCAGTTTGACAATTATAATATCTGTGATATAAATATATATATATATATATATATATATATATATATATATATATATATATATGTTATTTATATGGTGAAATCAGCATCACATTTCTTCCTTCCACAGGATACCAATAAAGTTAGCATGTATACATACAGATTCTGCATAAAAGAATACAGGTTAAGCATATTCACAATTGTTTGGAGGAAAATTGATGACTTAAAATGATTATTTATCATAATACAAATAACTGAGACTGAAACCTACCACCTTTGAAGATTTGTTTGTTTCATAAAGTTGTCTGCGGAAGACTTGAAAATAATGGAATATTGTGTCTTATAATTTCATATAATACAAAGTTACTGACTTATTTACTATCTATATAGTAGAATTGGATACTATATATACTATGAATGGCCAAGACGTCTCTGGCAGTGTTTAGATCACGTGACACTCATTGATATTCTCAGGTCTGAGCACAGCTCGCTTCCACATCTGCTCATAGAGCAAATCTCTCGCGAGAGCTCCGTCTACTCTATTCTAGGCAACATAGAATCTCGCGAGACATAGCAGCCAGACACTGGCAAAGGGAGGAAGCGGCCATTGAAATCAGCGCGGACTGCTTAGATGTGCTTTTCTCTATTACCTCATAACTAATCATTTTGTTTGTAATACGTGAGTGGCGCCATGTCTCGCCACCAGCGGGCTCCCTCGTTATTCATTAAGAACGTGTCGGAGGATACGAGGTGGGTAGAGAAGGAAATGAGAGCGCAGTGTATCAGATGTGTGTGAGAGAGAGAGCGCACAATACGTGTGTGGGGCAGAGTGTGACATCTGTATGTGTGAGGAGAGAGACCTCCCAACTGTCTGTGTGAGGAGAGAGACCCCCCCAACTGTATGTATGTGTGTAAGGAGAGAGTTCCCCCCCCCACACACACACTGTATGTGTGTGTGAGGAGACACCCCCCCAACTGTATGTGTGTGTGTGTGAGGAGACACCCCCCCAACTGTATGTGTGTGTGTGTGAGGAGACACCCCCCCAACTGTATGTGTGTGTGTGTGTGAGGAGAGAGTTCCCCCCCCCCCCCACTGTATGTGTGTGTGAGGAGAGACCCCCCCCAACTGTGTGTGTGTGTGAGGAGAGAGATCCCCCCAACTGTGTGTGTGTGAGGAGAGAGACCCCCCCCAACTGTATGTATGTGTGAGGAGAGAGACCCCCCCCCCAACTGTATGTATGTGTGAGGAGAGAGACCCCCCAACTGTATGTGTGTGTGAGGAGAGAGATCCCCCCCAACTGTATGTGTGTGTGTGTGAGGAGAGAGACCCCCCTCCCCCCAACTGTATGTGTGTGTGATGAGAGACCCCCCCCCCAACTGTGTGTGTGTGTGGAGAGAGACCCCCCTCCCCCCAACTGTATGTGTGTGTGAGACCCCCCCAACTGTATGTGTGTGTGAGGAGAGACCCCCCCAACTGTATGTGTGTGTGAGGAGAGACCCCCCCAACTGTATGTGTGTGTGAGGAGAGACCCCCCCAACTGTATGTGTGTGTGAGTAGAGACCCCCCCCAACTGTATGTGTGTGTGAGGAGAGACCCCCCCCAACTGTATGTGTGTGTGAGGAGAGACCCCCCCAACTGTATGTGTGTGTGAGGAGAGACCCCCCCAACTGTATGTGTGTGTGAGGAGAGACCCCCCCAACTGTATGTGTGTGTGAGGAGAGAGACCCCCCCCAACTGTATGTGTGTGTGAGGAGAGAGACCCCCCGCCAACTGTATGTGTGTGTGAGGAGAGAGACCCCCCCCCCCAACTGTATGTGTGTGTGAAGAGAGAGAGACTTTTCCCAACTGTGTGTGTGTGAAGAGAGAGACTTTTCCCAACTGTGTGTGTGTGAAGAGAGAGAGACTTTTGCCAACTGTGTGTGTGTGAAGAGAGAGAGACTTTTCCCAACTGTGTGTGTGTGTGTGAAGAGAGAGAGACTTTTCCCAACTGTGTGTGTGTGTGAAGAGAGAGAGACTTTTCCCAACTGTGTGTGTGTGAAGAGAGAGAGACTTTTCCCAACTGTGTGTGTGTGAAGAGAGAGAGAGACTTTTCCCAACTGTGTGTGTGTGAAGAGAGACTTTTCCCAACTGTGTGTGTGTGAAGAGAGACTTTTCCCAACTGTGTGTGTGTGAAGAGAGACTTTTCCCAACTGTGTGTGTGTGAAGAGAGACTTTTCCCAACTGTGTGTGTGTGAAGAGAGAGAGACTTTTCCCAACTGTGTGTGTGTGAAGAGAGAGAGACTTTTCCCAACTGTGTGTGTGTGAAGAGAGAGAGACTTTTCCCAACTGTGTGTGTGTGAAGAGAGAGAGAGACTTTTCCCAACTGTGTGTGTGTGTGTGTGAAGAGAGAGAGACTTTTCCCAACTGTGTGCGTGAAGAGAGAGAGACTTTTCCCAACTGTGTGTGTGAAGAGAGAGAGACTTTTCCCAACTGTGTGTGTGTGTGTGAGAAGAGAGAGAGACTTTTCCCAACTGTGTGTGTGTGTGTGTGAAGAGAGAGAGAGACTTTTCCCAACTGTGTGTGTGTGTGTGAAGAGAGAGAGAGACTTTTCCCAACTGTGTGTGTGTGTGTGTGAAGAGAGAGAGAGACTTTTCCCAACTGTGTGTGTGAAGAGAGAGAGACTTTTCCCAACTGTGTGTGTGAAGAGAGAGAGACTTTTCCCAACTGTGTGTGTGTGAAGAGAGAGAGACTTTTCCCAACTGTGTGTGTGTGAAGAGAGAGAGACTTTTCCCAACTGTGTGTGTGTGAAGAGAGAGAGACTTTTCCCAACTGTGTGTGTGTGAAGAGAGAGAGACTTTTCCCAACTGTGTGTGTGTGTGAAGAGAGAGAGACTTTTCCCAACTGTGTGTGTGTGTGAAGAGAGAGAGACTTTTCCCAACTGTGTGTGTGAAGAGAGAGAGACTTTTCCCAACTGTGTGTGTGTGTGTGAAGAGAGAGAGACTTTTCCCAACTGTGTGTGTGTGTGTGTGAAGAGAGAGAGACTTTTCCCAACTGTGTGTGTGTGAGGAGAGAGACTTTTCCCAACTGTGTGTGAAGAGAGAGAGACTTTTCCCAACTGTGTGTGAAGAGAGAGAGACTTTTCCCAACTGTGTGTGAAGAGAGAGAGACTTTTCCCAACTGTGTGTGAAGAGAGAGACTTTTCCCAACTGTGTGTGAAGAGAGAGATACTTTTCCCAACTGTGTGTGAAGAGAGAGAGACTTTTCCCAACTGTGTGTGAAGAGAGAGAGACTTTTCCCAACTGTGTGTGAAGAGAGAGAGACTTTTCCCAACTGTGTGTGAAGAGAGAGAGACTTTTCCCAACTGTGTGTGAAGAGAGAGAGACTTTTCCCAACTGTGTGTGAAGAGAGAGAGACTTTTCCCAACTGTGTGTGAAGAGAGAGAGACTTTTCCCAACTGTGTGTGAGGAGAGAGACTTTTCCCAACTGTGTGTGCGTGAGGAGAGACCCCCACTCGCCGTGCGGGCGTGTGAGAGGAGAGACCCCCACACACCCACCCTACGTGTGTGAGAGGAGACCCCCACCAACCCTATGTGCGTGTGAGACCCCCCCGACCACCACTGTGCGTGAGGAGAGACCCCCCCTCCGTGTGTGTGACAGAGGAGAGACTCACAATACAATAGAAAGCATGATACTTATTCGGTCACAAGCATTTCTTCAATGCTCTGAATATTTGAATGCGTTTATATGTTAACATATTACACATCATTTTTATGTAAATAAAAATAAGTTTTGTTAGAATAGGGAGCACCAATGCAAGCTGTTGTTTTTTTTTTTTTTATGTACCTGACAACAGAAAATGTTTACCAGAGTTCCTTGTGCCAGAAATTATTGTGCTGGGAACGTTATTTGCTCTCTGCTTAAAACAGGGTTGTCTAAATTTCTTCAGTCATCCTGATTCTCACCTGTGCACAGAAAGGATATATTCAAATCCAGGCCTGGGTGCGGCCCTCCAGGACTGAGTTTGGACACCCCTGTCTTAAAAGCTAAAAACTATATTGTCCCGGAAATAAGCTGCACCTGGAAATAAGACGCAAATAAGCCGAAATAAGAGATGGGAGAGAGAAGGGTGGGAAAGACAATGAGGTAGGGGGAAGCCTGGGGCAAGGCACATGAGTGCCCACCAAAAAGAAGTGCTACCAGGGGTGGATCTACTCCTGTCCCTCACTAGCTACATAATCAACCATAATTTTAAACCGCATACAATATGACCAAATGCCGTTGTCATAACTGATTTTGGGGCCATAATGGGACCACCCTGCACCCCACATGTGCAACTTTTATCTGGGACTCTTATACTTTCTGCCATGTATGTTAGTGTAACAACAAAAAGTTAACTCTGCAGGAATTTGAGTATATGGCCACCTGGAATGTTTGTTTGGTCAGGGGGGGCACTGGAGGGAGATATGGGGTAATACATTAAGCAGAAACTTGTGGTGCTGATGTGGAATTCCCAGATATTTCTTCACTCCCTAGTCTAGTATAGTCATAAAGTGATACCCTTCACCTAGCATCAAAACACAGGTCTGGGATCTGAAGTGACCTGGCCATATAACCCCCAGCTCTTGTGTATCTGGCCATGGGAGGGGGTTTGTGATGGGGTGAGGAAGTCACACAAAGAATTCAGGCCTCCTCTAACGGAAGGGGTGTGGGTGAGATCTTTCTGTGTTTGATAAAACTAAAAAATGGGGTGATGTGATTTCTCTGCTGCTCCATGACTGATGTCTGGAGTTGGTGAGATAAAGTCACAAACTGCAGATTGCTCCTATAAGCTACAGTATGGGAATTAGGGGTGTACTGAGCCCTTAAATCTCATAAACCTTATATTGGTTGGCAGTGGTGGGATCTCAGTGCGGTAACCAGTAGAAGGATGGCTACCTGCAAGGACATGATAGGGGAGCTAAGGCCAGAGAACGAGCACTGCAGTGGGGAGGATGAACTGGAGGCAGGGGATAATGTTGTGCAGGTCACACCAGACTCAATCCCTGAGCCCAGGTTATCCACAGCTGAGGAGGAGGAGGTTCCAGGTGTGGAGGGCTGTGATGCCAGAGCTAACCATGGATCAGCTGGTGACCCTCCAGACACACATAGTGCAGGATGGTCGGGGAATGGCCCTTCAAAAGCAATGGATAGTGTTCCTGGGATTGTGGCAGGGCCATGAGCTAACAGGCTGGCTGGAGGAACTGGTATCTAAAGACATTGGAGAAGCAGTATGATGCCTGGATAGAGTCTGTTGGTGGCCTTGTATTTTCAATTGGAGCTAATGGATGGTCTCTGGAAGATCATGAAAGGTGATCCTGAGTGTGGTATGGGGACAGTAAAGAGGCAGAATAGCTTGTTTCTTAAACGCTATCAAGGTCTGGGACTAGAACAATGGTCCCAGGAGGCTAATTTGCTGGAACCCCTGATTCATCAAGAGCTGCAGCTGGAGTCCAAATATGTTGAATTGCAGGATGAGGCATCCTTGGTGAGATTTTGGTCATTCAGTTGGGTGGAACCCTGTCGGTCCGGACAGGGATGAAGAGTACTGGTTACCAGGGAGGCACGACTTCTGGGTGCCCAAGACATGTGCGCACACCAACACCAGAGCGCCCAGATGATGCAGCAGTTCTTTTCTCTATCATCTCCCCATTTCTTTCTTTTCTCCATTCCCCTCCTGTCATTTTTCACCACTTATCTCTCTCTCCCCATTATCCTCTCTCCTCCGCTTTTTCTCTTTTCCTTCCCATCTCTCTCTATCCCCAGTCTCCCCATTCCACTCTCTCTCTTCCCCTTTTCGCCCGTAATCAGGGTGCCATTTACCTCATTCATATCACTATGCCTTGCCAGTCCTTCTGCAAGGCATAGTGATGTGGATGAGGTAAATGGCACCGTTCCTGATTCTGTCTCACCTCTGCTGGGTGACTATCCCCATGCCACCTCTCCCTATTCCTGTTTTGGAGCGCACTGATGTTGGTGTGTGCATTCCTCAGCTTGTACGTCTCGTGCGCTCTCAAATCGGGGTGCCGATTACCAGACCCCTACCAACCTGGAGGTATGTACACGAGTATTGACGCTCAAGGGGTCTGGGGAGAGAATGTTTTGGATTTTGACCAGGACTGTGGCAATATGATGTACAAATTAGCTATATAAAAAAAATGTATTGCCAGCCAGATGAGGATTATACTATACAATGTGATATCAGGCCTGGAAGAGAGCCACCATGCTCCTGGATTCTTGAAAGAACAAAGTATGGATTGTGTACCTAGCGTGGGGCTCCAGGTGATAACAAATGTCAGGAAGCCAGCCACAGTTCAAGGGACAGACTCTGCAAGCAGCCTCTGGGCGCGTGACAGACCAGGGGGCGCAGCCCTGTCGAAGTGGTATGTTGCTTTTTGCTTTTGCCCCAATTTTGTCAGTAGGCCAGATTGAGTTACTACTTGGGGGGGGGGGGGGGGGGGGGTCTTGTACCTTTATTTGACCCTTCAAGATGTCTTGGAATACAAAGAGGGGTCCACTGGTATGCTATTTCCAGTACACCCCACTGCTTTTTCTCCCTGCGGCCGCAGTAAAATGGGCAACCACAGAATGCTTCTCCTGGGATTGTATCTCTAAACCTCAGAATGCCGCCATCCATTTGATTAAAAGCTAGATGCCAGGATTCTGCATTTAAAAAGAGGGGGCAGCTATTATGACTGATTTTGGGGCCATAATGCACACCACATGTACCACTGTTATCTGGGATTCTTACCCTTTCTACAATGTATGTTAGTGTGACAACAAATAGTTAACTCTGCAGGAATTTGAATGAGTATATGACCACCTGGAATGTTTGTTTGGTCAGAGGGGGCACTGGAGGGAGATATGGGGTAATACATTAAGCAGAAACTTGTGGTGCTGATGTGGAATTCCCAGGTTTTTCTCTACTCCCTAGTCTAGTATAGTCATAAAGTGATAACATTCACCTAGTATCAAAACACAGGTTGAGAATTTAAGCTGCACCTTTACTTTTCACAGTTACAATTTGGATAAAAAGTGCTTATTTTCAGGCCAATACAGTATATGGTAAAGACCTAATAACTACAGACCTCTCTCTTCTACACATTCTCAAAAATGTTTGTATTCAAACTTCCAATTCGTTTTTATTCTTAAGACTCCAAGGACTTAATATTTGCCTAAGTAACAAGTGACGACCAAGTCTGAGGGCAACTTAATTTTCTTTTGATGTATATGCTGTATTTGACTTCACTACCCATCAATCTTAAAAAGGATCAAAGGCTTCTGTGATGAAGGGTATTTTTTTATTAGAAAAAAGTCGATCTTAACCACAATATTTTTTATGTGTGTTCCATTTTTTTCTCATTGTTTGCTATTTATCCCACCTGAAATAAAGTTAATGGCTACTCAAAGATTCCACTACCAAGAAGGGTTGCAGATATTCTAAGAGGGCCACTGTAGTTGCAGAGAAAGGGCATTTGCCTGATAAGTATAATATTAACAGCCGTGGCACAGTGTGCCTGTTATCTTCAGTAGTTGTTTTTGTGTTTACTATGTATCATAATTAAACTCTTCTACAGTTTTCATAAACACGTGAAATATTTTGAGCTTACTTTATTTTGTAAAAATAGTCAGCGGTGCGCAGTCTGGGGCTGAATAACACCCAAGTGCCTTTGTCCTATAGGCCTGATAACATACTCCGAGCAGCACTCATCTACTCTCGTGCCCTTCACAAGCAGAAATATCCTGTAGTATAATAGTCTGGTCTCACTCCAGAGTGATTCAGCCCCAAAATACCAGACAATTCTACCCTAAAAACGTGAAACCGCAAACTTCAGACGTATGTTTCGGACTCTTTCTCAAGCGACCTAAAAGAGGCTACTCGCGGAGTATAGAACAAACCTACTTAGGTGTTGTTTGTTTTCAGATGAAGCACGACTGACTCTGTTTTGGTTTACTTTACCACTCATAAGAGCTGTCATTTAACCCCTCACAGTGTACGAAATGAGGCCAGACAAAGTAAACCCAAAAAGTTTCATATATTTCACTAAAATATTTATAAAAAAAAGTGTATGAGGTTAAATTTGGTTCAATGTAAAAGAAAAATCTTGAGCGAAGTGGTTCTTTTAAGAACCACTGTAACGTCTTCTCAGCAAGAAAAATATGTTTTCATACAATTCCTGTTCAGTGATTTTTTGAAAAGCAGTATTCAGTATTATTTTTCAACCTATAAGCCACTTATCACCACCACTTATGATGTCATTAAGGAGTGGGAGCAACTCAACCGGTCAGTCCTAAATGGTCAGACCCAAGCTTATGCCTAGACAGGAGCAGATCCACTAAAATAATTTGGAGAATAGTTGTGTTAAAATGTGTTTTCCCTTGTAAGGACCCAAGCTTGTGTGTGACCATTTAGCACTGCCTCCAAGTCAGAGTTGATCCCACCCTTGATGACTTCATAGAGGATTTGGGAGAACCAGCTTTAAAGTTTAATTTCAGTATAATTGGAGTCAAAATGTAATTGCTCATCTTGGAATAGTATTTACTCCTAGTCTGAAATATCTAGTTATAACAATGAGCAGTTATATGTACCTACACCTCTGACTGAAGTGGAAACAATTACTTTTATCCTGGTTAGGGAGAATATTAACAATCAAAATTTCAATCTTGCCTACGATTACTTATCTTTTTTTAAGAAGTCCCTAAATACATATTGAAGACACTTCAACTATTGTTAGACACATTTTATATATTGGGGAGGGGGGAGAGATGATGTACCAATCATGGGATAGTGAGAAGACACTTCTCTAGAGGAGGTTTAGCGTCACCCAACATAGACTATTATGATTCTCCTTGAAACAACTCGGTGGTTGCAGACTGAAAAATCTTTAATGACCACAGAGGACCTTGATAATTTATGGCTTAGAGGAAGAGATCTAAAAAGACAAGAATTTCTACCTTTAGTAATAAATCAGGTCTGAACATATGGATTAAGTGCAATAAAAGATGGGGATTTATCAGATTTCCCGTCACCTGCTATACCAATAGACATGCTAAGGAGAGGATTGTTTCCTACCCAGGAGTGGAGATGAGAGAATTGGGGTACATAAAACTAATCAGGCCTATATATATATACGCGGGTCAGTAAAATCTTTTGAAGATCTTTGGAAGGAATATGAGATTCCAGACCATAAATGACTAGAATATAATGCTTTGAAATCAGCAGTGAAGCTTTCAGATTATAAACATGAGCCAAGAAATCACTCTAAATTCAAGTTTATGTGCCTCCACAAGTAAGAGAAATATATATAAATGTTCCAATTTGTAAGAACTAAAGTCAAAACAGGGAAAACAACCAGGCTAAGAGATTGGAATTGGTACAGGAATGGCAGAAGCTAGATTGGCTCAAGGCTTTTATACCACTATGAATCCTATGGAATTTACTGCCTTTAGTGAATTCCATTTTAAACTGATCCAAAGAGGGTAATTTCTCCCTACTAATACAAGCAAGAATTTCCCCTGATAAAGATTCTGATAAATGCCAGAGAGCGTGCGAGAAGATCCAAGATTTCTGGTGCTTGTATATAAATCAAATATCTATTATAACCAAGAAAATATTTGTGATCTCCCCAGAATTGATATTCTACATATTTCAGTGTAATTTTCCACTGCCAAAATATTTAGTTACTCGGTTTGACTTTTACACCAAAACCCTATTCTACTCAGACTTTACGTGTCACTCACAAATTAGGGCATAGCTGTAACATCCAAAATCTGAAGGGAAAGTTATGGCTACTAAACACCACACGCACAGGGTTTTACAACTATTACTGAGTGCCGGAGAAGCAGTTAAAAAGGCAGTGTAGCAACAAAAAACAATAAATAAAAAAAGCAGGAAAGTTCACCATAATTTGATGCTTAACCATCAAATATACAAATATGTGGAATTAAAGCATGTTCTACTATAATTATTATTCTGTCCGTTTTATTATACAACATCCAGGATAACACCCAACCCAGTACTCAAGGGGTTAATACATATCAGGAAACCATGTGGATTAGGAACAAATGCTTTAATGTATTTTCTAGATACATTAAATAAATATATATATAAAATTCAAAACACATACAAAATTAACACAATTAATATATATATATATATTTAAAACACATACAAAATTAACACAATATATATATAAATAAAGTTCCTTGACGTAGTTATCGTCGCTTATTCTTACTCCTTATAATAATAATCATGACATTCTCATTTTCTATTGGTTCTTTAGAGCTGTGTCTCATCTGTAATGTAAGTGAAATGCCTGGTTTGGTGTAATATTACAAATGAGCACATACTTCTCCACTGGAATCTCTTTCGTAAATGACAGGATTTACAGATGTGCTCTGAGTGCCGTAATATTGCCAGTGAAATGCTTTGAATAAGCATGTAATGTAGAAGAAAAAACATCTTGCGCAGCAGACTTCACGGTATAGCGCAAACTACACTCTTCTAATAGAATGGGGCATCCAGGCATTCACAAAAAAGCTACCCATGTGGTCTGTATAACACATCTAAACTGCAGGAGAAGAAAACAATCCCACTCTGCTTAAAGTTTTTATAGACCACTAATTGGTCATGCAACAATGTTTGTGTTTATTAAAGTGTAATTTTTTTATTGAAACACAAAAAAAAAGTTGGTCTACTCTGTTCAGAAATCTGAAAATGAATGCAGCTGATGCAGCACAAAAATAACCAGTACAGTATCTAACTAACTATATTTATGCAGAATCTACCATTATGGTTTCAGCAGATGAACTTCCTGAGTTGGAGGAAATTTTGAATGTACAGGTCTATTAAGCTTAATGGGAATTTTGCAGTTACTTCCATTGTTCTGACCCAAACTATAGTGAAGCTCATAAGTTTACAATGATATACCACCAGAGAAATTATTAGACAGCAGTAGGCAAGAAAACAAAATGGAAACCTGCAGTAAATGCATGGAGAAGTTGCAAAAGGTCAATACTGACTATCTGTATTCAAATATAATTTGAATGTTCTATGGCAAAAGTTATTATTTTTACATGGAGATTTTCACATGATGGTCTATGCTCACACTCCGAGTTTTGTTGTATCTTATATTAATAATCCATTTTACAGCAAAAAATATAAAAGGACAAAGAAAATTCCAATACACCAGAAGGAACCATTCTGTCTACATACACATTCCACATACATATTCTTATATTGATCTCCCAAGTGGGATATAGATAGAGAAAGCTGGTGGCAATATCTGCTGCATAAAACAACATACAGAAAACGCTCAAGCACTCACACTGTTGCTGCGAATATGCAAAGAAAACAAACTGTTGATTCAAAAAGTAACTTCATATTTGTTATTGGGACCTCTGAGTGATGCTTGTATATAATACTAGTGTGAGCTCTCTCTGTATTCTAATATAAGGGGACATATTGATTTATTTAATATTTAGAAAATATCTAATCTGTGCAATATCTTCAATTTCAGGTCAGAAGACCTACGTCGGGAGTTTAGTCGATATGGTCCCATTGTTGACGTTTATGTCCCTCTTGATTACTATACTCTTCGCCCAAGAGGATTTGCCTATATTCAATATCCTTTCTTCATTCAACTGATTGGTGAGGGGAGGTGAAGTTTGCAAATAAATATTATTTGAGAGGTAACATCAAGTAAAAAAAAAAAAGTAATTGCTTTTTTTTTTCCATTGGTGAATTACAAATTAATTTTATGATGAATTTTAATTACAGTGTTAACAGAGTATGTAATTACAAGTATCAGTTAACTGAAAATGTGCATTACTAAGTAATTTGATAATTTTTATTCTGATTCTCTAAAAGTTAAAGGCATATCTAAGTTTCCTGGATTATGAATGCATCTGATAGAAGAGAATCCGTTGTGTATGCAAACACTTTTTGTTTTGTTTTCATGAAAGAATACCAAAATAAGCATTTAAAAAGTTATCAAAATGTCTTCTATTTTGTGCCTGTTGAAGTTTAGAGTTAACAACCCTCTCCAAACTCTGGCTAAATTAGCATAAAATTCTGAAATTGTTTTGTCCAATTACAGGCATAGGCACCTACAATATTTAGGCAGCATGGGATTTGTAGTTTGGCACATATCCATGTTAGAAGGTGCTACGTCGCTCTCTGCAGCACATCAGCTGGTAGTCCGTTCTGCTACTTTTTTTTTTCCTCTTGGTTTGGCCGAGCTAACTAGTCAGCAACTGAGCATAATTGGGTAATTATTGCTTCTGCTGGTAGTCCACTCTGTGTATCTACCGCTTGGTCTCTCTCTCTGCCTCTTGTCCCTCCCCTTACTGAGCAGAGCGTTTCGGTTGTAAACGCCCACAGCCCGTCATTTGAAATCTGCAGGCACATTAAACTGCACAGCCCTTTTCTGAGTAACTAACAGATTAAAATCCTTACTTGCATGCTATACTACTATAGGCTGGTACATTTTTGTGATGTAAGCACTCTGGGGGGTGCAAATCAGGATTTCACACTGCTGCACACAAATCTGTAAGTAGACTATATACATATATATATATATATATATATATATATATATATATATATAATCGCCAGTTATCAAACCTAACTCTTAAAGAGCCACTGTAGTTTGGTAAACTCTCACATCCTTGTAACAACATTAGTAGGTATGCAAGACACGAACAGCATTTTTGAGAAAATCTTATAGTTACAAATAAACGATAATAATAATAGTTGGCTGACTCTGTTTCATGGGTAGATCCATTTTGGATTGCTTAAATGTGGTTATCGTATGGGCCCTTAATCTTAGTCTTCAATTGTGTAAATTATTTTAAAATTATTATGTCAAGCTCTTCAAATAAGCCATCTATAAATACTACACTGCAGTGGTTCTTTACAAAAAGCATTGTAAAAATATTATACACAATGTTCCCTGCAAGGGGCATTAAAATCTAAAACAATAAACCAAGACCATCATCTGCAGAATAAAATTAAGCGTAAACAGTTAATCTTCAATAATCTGTTGATTAATGTGCCTTTTATAATCCTTAATACATTTTTTTTAATTACTATTTTATGTGTGAAGTTCACTTGATGCTTATACAGATTGTAAATTGAAAAATGTGTTGGAGCGTTAACTGCTGTCTAGAATTAAAATGTACTGTTTTGTAGAAGTAATACTAATGTTTAACCTTTTTATGGTGAGGTGGTTTTTATCTTTCTCTTATAAATTCTGACCCCTAATTCTGCTCTTCTCTGTTACTACCTCAGAGATTGTAAAGATGTACATTAATGGAGAAACCACAGAGAAAGCTTGAAAGAACCTTTTAGAGTAGAATCCATCTCTTAAGACAAGTAGACAAACTAAAGACTTAAAGATCAGGCTTGAAGAGAAAAGGGAAAATGTGGCAAAATAAGAGTAAAGCAAAGCTGGAAGAAGGACAAGCCATAATAGGAGACAAATCTTCGATTTATCCACAAAGGTTACTTTTGAAAGTTAAAGATAAAGCCATCTGTCTTAATTGGAAAGCACATCATGACACATCCTTCTGACAACCTCTTAGAATTAAAGGTCAAGATGGAGTTCATTGAATGGTGTCCAAGATTACAGGAGTCATGTCTGATGTATCCTAACAAGGAATTTATGTTTACTATAGCGTTTAAGCACTCTGCTTGTTCTATAAGACTTATTTACTCTATTCTATGCTTCAGTCTATTGTAAGAGCTCAATTTAGGGGTTCAAGAGGTATTTTTGATGTTTTAGCAAAAAAATTGTGTGGACTAGTAGACCATTTGTGAAAAGCAGTTTTATTGTAAAGTTTAATCCTATTGTAAAGTTCCCCCACCTTGTGACAGCCCTTTAGTGTAAGTAAATAGAGATTTTACTGGTGTCCAAGGTCCCTTCCAGGGGAATAATCTGGCTAGGAAAAAATCAAATGTCTCCATCCAGTATAGCAAAATTTAATATAATAGATTGGAACTAAAGGCTGTATTTGTTTTGCCAATTGTCAAGGTTTTTAAAAAAAAAAGAACAACATAAATATAGCACTTACTTATCCTTTAATAAATGTATTTGTCCCAAAGACTTTCTGGCAAATATCATTTAATAGGTAAACCTATCAGTTCTGGGCACAATAAAAGTATTTTGTGGTATTTGCCATAGGCTGACTACAAATGTTAAACATAAAAACCAGACAACAAGGGAAAGAAGTATGTACATATATTGGGAATAACCACAACAAATCTGAAGTAGGATTTTAGAAGCTTGGGTTTGTCAAGTCCAGATTTCAGCAAATTCTCAAACTCTCTGACATATCAGATTATATAATTATTGTACGTTTATGATCATTACTGTGATACTGCCGTTAACCTCACAATATGAAATTTCTACTGTTTGCCAACACACTATTTTCTTGTCATGGTACAAGACATGGTCGTACAATAGCATACATCTGCCAGTGTTTGTTACATTTTTCCTTGTTTGGTATCTGTCATTTGAATATTTGTATTTTTCTCTGTAAAATCATTTCTTGATTCAAGAACCTAATATGAGTTTATTATATTCTTGTCTATGAACTATTTTGTTTACATATTTTTCTGGTGGTCATCTGAACTTTTTTTTTACTTTTATTGAAAGCACAGCAAGCCTCTAAGGGGCTGAAGTGTGGAACTTTCTGCATTTCAATTGAATTATCGTGGGGAATTATGACTGTATGGAGTCTTAGTCTATATTGTAGCTGTCCATTTCATGTCTTGCAAAACATTGACATTTCTTTTTTCACTCATTTGAATATTCATTTCCTCGCTACTTTTCTACAAATGCAGTCTTTCATTCCATGGATAAAACCTTAAATCCGGAAAAAACAGTTTCTGTAGTTATTATTTACATGATTTTGGAAAGCACCTTAACCATGGCACATTTGAAGATATTCGTGATGCAGAGGATGCCATGCATAACCTGGACCAGAAATGGATTTGTGGACGTCAAATCAAAGTCCAGTTTGCAAAAGGCGACCGGAAAAGTGAGTTGCTATTATAGAATGAATCCAAATGGCACTTGGTTAAGTAAATCAGATACTCTTGTTTGATTAATTCAAATTGTTAATTAATGCTGGTGTACCTACAATTTTATATAAACTTGGGATCTGCAACCTGTGATTCAAGCCAAATGTGGCTCTGTAAAAATTTCAATCTTGTTTTTGTCATTCCCTAATACATGGCTTTCTATAGCCTACAATGGAGCAGGACACACAGTTTGCACAAGGATAGTATTTTCTTTCCCTGATTGAGCAAGAACCAGCCTATTGTAGTAAAAAGAAAAGTGGGCAGTTCCTGCTACTTTTCTGTGTGTTTTTGAGGTTCTTTCATAATTTCATGTTAATTTGGACTCTGATCTCATGGATACCATTCTGCAAGCTGTATAGTTTTATAGTTTTAAATGCTATTTTAAACATTTGCAAATTCCCCTTTAAAATATGTAATTTACTGTATTGCCTGGAATTACTATGAATTGCAACATCTGTGTCCAGTGTTTGTCAAACTATGTTCTGTTGAAATCTGGTTTTGTTTTGTATAGCCAGGGTTCCAAGAGTCAATCACTTCAAAATGTTGTACTCTGTAGTAACCTTTTATTAGTTAGAGATTATAATGTTCTAGGTATGGATTATGAGATTTATTAACCTGTTCTGGCATGCTTTTAGAGATTTTGGGGCTTGTGGGTCCAACTAGAGTCCTTTTTGAAGTCTTTGAGTTACATGAACTCTACCCAGTTTAGCTATTGTTTGATGCCTAAAATAGTTTGGGAAACACTCTTGTAGTCTATTACTATTGTGTTTTTACTATGTAAGATTTGTTAGTCCAACAAAGAGACCTAATAATGTAACATGTTTAAATATTTGCTTCTCAAATATTATACTTTTTATTCACAGCACCATATCAAATGAAAGCCAAGGAAGGGAGACATTCTTATGGATCATCACGATATGAAGATCATGATAGATATAGCAGGAGGTCTAGAAGCCGTAGTTATGAGAGGCGGAGGTCAAGAAGTCGTTCTTATGAACATAATTACCGCAGATCCTATAGTCCCAGGGGGTAGGTATCAACCTTCTCTATATTTCTGATATCTTTGCCATCAGAAATTTTGCTAGGTGTAACAGAACTGTAAAGTATAAAGCTTATAGCTCACCTGGCAAATAGTTAGACCTAATTTAATAAACATATTTTTTCTTTGCTTTATAATTACAGGTATGCAGCTGAAAGGCCACATCGTAGTAGGAGCCATTCTGACCATGGCAGGTGAGAAACAACTTACATGATTAGTTACATAGTAATTAAGGTTGAAAAAAGACTTTCAGTCCATCAAGTTCAACCTTTTAAGATCTCCTCTGATCTGCAATATGCGGATTAGTTAATTAATTAGTTGCTAATTAATTATTAGTAGTATGACCTATCCCTCATAAATCCGTGTTGACTGCTACCTATGATCTTGTTCAAATAGACATATTCTTGTATTCTGTCCCTTATTAACCCTTCTAAAAGCTTCCCAACTACAGATGTGATGCTCACTGGTCTATAATTGAGGATGAAAAAAGAGTTAGTCCATCAAGTTCAACCTTTTTGGATCTCTCAATCTTTTTAATATGTGGACTAATTCGTTGTTAATTGATCCAGAGGAAGGCAAACAAATAAAAATAAAAAATAAAAACATTGAAACTTTGCCAATTGTCTCATAAGGGGAAAAAATTTTCCTTCCTGACCCCAGAAACTGGAGATCAAATTTCTCCCTGGATCAATATTCCTTTGCTAGTTATCTAGGATAACCTTCAATGCCCTCTTTAGTAAAAAATATATCTAACCCCTTTTTGAAGTTATCTGTCGAATTCGCTGTCACTACCTCCTTTGGTAGAGAATTCCACAGTTTAACCACCCTAACTGTGAAGAACCCTTTTCTTTGTTTAAGGTGAAATGTTTTTTCCTCAAAGGATGTCCTTTTGTCAGTTGAAAATCTCTTGCTACAAGTTCATTTGACAAAGACTTATATTGACCCTGGATGTATTTAAATAAGGTAATCATATCCCCTAATAGGCGCCTTTTTCTAGGGAAAATAAGTTTAATTTGGTTAGTCTTTCTTCATAACTTAGCCCCTCCATTCCCCTTATTAGTTTTGTTGCCCTTCTCTGTACTTTTTCCAGCTCTAAAATGTCCTTTTTATGAAGTGGTGCCCAAAATTGTACTCCATATTCCAAATGAGGGCTTACTAGGGATTTGTATAGTGGTAGAATTATATTTGCTTCCCTTGCTTCTATACCCTTCTTAATACATGCTAATATTGACTTGCCTTTGCAGCTGCTGCTTGGCATTGAGCACTGCTACCTAGGTGGTTGTCCACTAATACTCCCAAATCCCTTTCAATATCTGATACCACTAGATTTTCTCCATTAAGATTATAAATTGCATGGCTATTTTTCCTTCCGAAATGCATAACCTTACATTTATTTGTATTAAATCTCATCTGCCATTTAGCCGCCCATTTCTCTAACTTATTCAAATCCCTTTGTAGGGAAAGTACATCATTATCTGATTTAATTACCTTGCACAACTTAGTGTCATCAGCAAAAATGGAGACACCACACTCCAATCCTACCTCTAAGTCATTAATAAATATGTTAAAAAGGAGAGGACCTAATACTGAACCTTGAGGAACCCCATTTACCACATTAGTCCAATCGGAGTATGTTCCATTTACAACAACCCTTTGCTTCCTGTCTTTTAGCCAGCTCTTGATCCATGAGCAGATATTTATTGCAATTCCTGTATCCCTTAGTATGCTCAAAAGTCTCCCATGAGGCACTGTATCAAAAGCCTTTGCAAAATCCAAAAAGGCTAAATACACTGAGTTGCCCTGATCCAAGTTCCTACTAACCTCCTCATAGAAACTAATTAGATTGGTCTGACATGACCTATCCCTCATAAATACGTGTTGACTGCTACCTATGATCTTGTTCAAATAGACATATTCTTGTATTCCGTCCCTTATTAACCCTTCTAAAAGCTTCCCAACTACAGATGTGAGGCTCACTGGTCTAGAACTCCCAGGATTTGCTCTTGCTCCCTTCTTAAATATAGGTATCGCCTCTGCTTTTCTCCAGTTATCTGGTAGAGACCATGTAGTGAGTGAGTCTTGAAAGATTAGATATAATGGTTTGGCTATTACAGAACCCAGCTCCCTCAATACCCTTGGATGTATTCCGTCAGGACCAGGGGCTTTATCAACATTTATTTTCTCCAATCTCTTGGATTTCTTCCTGCATTAACCAATTATTGAGTAATGGTAGTGTAGCTTCAATATGTTGCTGTGTCCCAACCACTGGTGCCTCCCTTGTGTATGCTGACAAAAAGAACCTATTAAGCTCATCTGCCTTTTCCTGGTCACCTCGCCTTCTTCCCATTAATATATTTAAAACATATTTTAGGGTTAGTCTTACTTTCTTTTGTAACTGACTTCTAATTTTCTATTTTTGCCAGTCTAATAGCCCTTTTGCAAGCCTTGTTGATTTCCTTATAGTCACGTAAAGCTGCCTCTGTTCCCTCCTTCTTGTATAATTTAAATGTATGTTTCTTTTTCCTCATCATGATCTTTAAGCCATTGTTAAGCCCCATGGGATGTGATTTACTCCTATTCATTTTATTTCCACATGGTACTTGCTGATGAGTATATTTATTTAGTAAGGATTTGAATGTTGTCCATTTATTTTCAGTATTTTCCCCTGTATGATTGATGGCTCAAACATAATTTCTCTTTTGAGACACTCCGTTTTTAAACATATATCTTTAAAATATTCAAGGGACAACATTTCCAGTAATCTTTGTGAACATTCTCTGAAAGTATAGGCACTACTGTGGTAAACCACTCTACTCTACTACAACCATGCCTCTTAAGGGCAGAAGCAGTCTGTTTAACTTAGCTCTTGCAAGAACTATTTCAAGGGTCCAGTATTTTGTGTATTGAAGAATCACACTTGAACATAAGCAGGAACGTTTTGGACCCCTGTTCAAAATATAAAATCTTCTGATTTGTCCATTTGGAGACAATGATTTAAAATGCATTCCTTGCACTCAGAATTAGATGAAGTGGAAAAGAGCTACACATGTATGATATTCATAAATCTGCCATCTGGTTCATACCTGCTCCTTCAGATGTTATTCATAGAAACTTGTAATGCAATATTCTCCACAAGTGAATAACAGAATAAAAGATAAATACAAGTCGGAATAATAAGTGGACATCATATTTACTTACGATGTATTTTAAGCCATTCCATGTGGAGACCCGTCTCCTTAGATGAAGTTACTTCTTGTGACTTCTATGTAGTGGCGGCCTCTGCCTTTTCATACAAAGAGAATCGCTTCTTATGCTTTCTAGCTGCCTCTTTCATCTAGTCCAGGTTTCCAAAGTTCTGTCTGATACAGAAAGCTTTTGCTAAGCACGAAGTATATTCCTTTAAAAGCCTTAGACTTTATCGTATTGTGGACCTGATTGTAAGTTGTGCTTTGAGTAGTCTGCCTATATTTAGACTTTTCTGATTATTACTTTGAGTATATGGCCACTTTATAGCAGTAGTAAATGTATAGCCCTCTTTGCTCCATTGTATTTTATTCAGGCTTCCACCGTTTTGTCAGATATAGACAGAGTTTACTAGGTATATTGTTTATTTGTTTAAAAGCCTTAGACGTTACGTGAGACCTGCCTTTAAGTTGTTCTTTGAGTAGTCTGTTTATATGCAGACCACTCCATATTTTACTGTGGGTATATAGCCACTTAATCACTACGGTCAATTCAAATAAAAAATAAAAAAGTATTTGCTATTTTTTTGTTCTTTGTAGTCGTATTAGAAGCTGAATCATGGAGAGGGCTACAGGACAACAAAAAAAACTATTGTATGTATTTACTGTCTTGATGGTTGAAGTCTTTCCAGTAATAAAGTGAAAACCTTTTTTCAGTATCCTTCTGCTTCTTCTGTTTGTAACAACGAAAAGATTATTTTGTTGGTTTCAGGAACTTGATTCAGAAAATACCTTGTTAATAGCCATTATCCTGTATTAATTAATATCTTCTACAGGAGGAATTGGGGACGTGGCGGCCCTTCAAGATATGAAATGAATTCATATGACAATTACCATTAAGGAGTGGAAAAATCAAGGAACTGTTCAAAATTAAAATATATAAGAAGAAAGCAAGACTTTTGTTCTTACCTCTGATTGCTACAGAGGCACCATACTGTCTGGTGGACCCCAAAGATGAAATAAACAGCAAGGCTTGAAATAAACAGTTTAATGGAGATGATAGGGTACCACAATCTGAGAAAAGTAGGGTCACTTTTGGGCCATTTACACAATAAGCCCTTTAGGGGGGAACATTTCAGCTGGCTGAATAGTTGTTTGTCTGTATTTTATTTTTTTGTAATTTTTTTTGTTTTTTCTAACAAATTTCTCTGCCCCCAAAAGAAGCTTACAGGACATGCCAGTTTTCTAAAATGAACTCTACATTTTATTTAACAGTGTTTCCTGTGACAGACTATCTATGTACTATATACATTTTTATCAACAAAAGATGGCTGTCTGGGACCTTTTTTTTTTTGTTGAAAAATTTGATGTTTCCAAGATGTAAAATATATAATAAATGTCTTTTGTTTGTTTTCTGTCTTTTTGCCATTTATTTTTATGTTTAAAATACTTTCATACTAAAATGCATATATTTGCATTAATTAGTAGTATATACAGGACCCTGCTTGTTATAATTGTTCCATGTTTGGCACAAATATACTCTTTTTCAAAAATTCCAATAAATGGATGTAACCAAATTATTTAAAGTACACAATCATTTCTTCAAGACTCATCCTAATAAACCTTCTCTATGTAGTATATCATTGCTATAGCTGTTTACTTAAAGCTGTATACCCTTTACTTGGGAGAAAATACATTTAATTAATTTTATTTACTTTCAATTTAGCATATGTAGTACTAGAACACTTGTCTTTTTCTATTGTGCTGAAGTTTTTATTTTCAGATTATTTTTAATTTTTTTAAACATTACAAAAATATATAGAATTACTTATCAGACACCATACAATCACAAATATATAGAATTACATGTAATTAAGTATTTGGATATTGTAACTTTTATAATTTTATGATTTAGTTGCACCTATTATAAACATCTTTTAATATAGAGGGGGTTTTTTTGGATAAGAAAGGAAAAAATAGAATGCATAAACAATTCAATATCTGATTTCATAATACATATATTGTTTAGTATAGGTAGAATAAACTTAATCCAAGAATGTCTTCAAATATGAACACTTTAGTAAGATCTCTTATTTTAAGATTAATGTAAATAAAACAAGTAATGTGGTTAAGTTTGGATTTAGATCAATGCGATCTTTAAAAAAAACAATCAACTTGACTGGACCAATAACAAGATTGATTACTCCTAAGAAAAATAATAACTAATAACTATCCAATTATTAGAGACACCTTTCATAAGTGGGAAAACGTAAGGCTCTCATGGTCGCGAAGAATAGAAGTAGCCAAGATGACAATTCTACCCAAAATTTATATTTAATGAAAATGATACCCTTAGATGTTCCTGAAATGATCTTGAAAAATATATAAGGACTGTTGGATACATTTATATATTTAGATAAGAAATCTAGAATAAATGTTAATACAATGAAAAGGCAATTTCTCAAAGGAGGAATGGCTATACCATTTATTACGGATTATTATGATGCTGTCAGATTAGCGCAAATGTTAGAATGGACTTTTTCAAGAAACTCAACTAAATGGAGGAGTATAGAGAAATCATTAACACAAAAAATAGATGCATGATCAGTTTGGATTTGAAAATCTACCATTAGTAATCAAACTTGTAGATTACCCTTCCCCTGTTACCCCTATACAATTTATTTAAAATAAATGTGAATCAAAGACATGAGGGAGAATGGGAAAATTAGGTATAGTTTTTCTTTAAGCTCTTTATGATAAGGGGAGGATTAACTATTTAAAGACATAAGTAAAGAATTTAGGATAACAGTTTCTAAATGTCTAGAATATACTACTCTGATTAGAGTAATAAAACAGTCAGAGTATAAATATAAATCAAGAAAGGAAATTCTAAAAGATGTGTCTTAATAAATAAAAGAAATTTCATGTTACGGAGTGTTACAACTTGTTAAGATCCCTTTACCAAAAAACTGTGATTATGAATAAGTGGGAAGAAAATTTTAGATTAAAATGGGATGTCAGATTGGTTTAAATCATTTGCTTTGACTTTGAAAGCATCAACATGTACCACATTCAGAGAAACATATTTTAAGATAAACACTGCGGGCCTCATTCTATTATCGGCCGTAAAACGGCCGCAAGGCTGCGATTCCTTGCGGGGTTCCGTTATCTTGCAATTCAATTATACGGCCCAGCAAGGATCTCCTCTTACGGCCGGCCGTATATCTTGCAACCGGCCGTAAGCTCAGAAAACTTAAAATGCAAAAAATAAATTCAAGACGGCATTGTACAGCTCTGTAAATGCTAGGGATCATATTGGGGGACATGAGGATTAATAGCAACCCCCTCTCAAGCTTTCACATCAGCCCAAATCCGAGTTTACATTAACTGTTTATTTTCCGGCGGCAGCGTGGGCGTGTCTGAGGCGCTCCAAGCCCTCGGGACTTTTTACATGGATTTTTGACATAAATGAAAAAATATTTTTTTTTACGGATTTGAGTGTAGGGGAATGTTGTGCTATTTTTGCTAACACCTACAATCACTTTATAGTCTCCTCAGAGTGCAGGATGGCTTTATTTTGGCTTTATAATGTGCTTAATTGGTGCTAGCGGGACCTTTTTCCTGCAAGTAAGCTGCGGCTCGGTTTTAGCCTTGCAGAGAGGGTTCCCGGAGTAATAGAATAGCAACCGGGCTTTTCTTGCGGCCGAAACTCTTGCGGCCGTTTTAGATCAAAGGGTTTCCTCCGGCGCGAGCGGCCGCAAGGGATAGCAAGGCGCCGGCCGCAAGCCTGCCGGAATCCCCGGCCTGAGGGGAATAGAATAGCCGAATAGCTTGCGGCCGGTCCTTGCGGCCCCGCATCTCCTACGGCCGTTAATAGAATGTGGCCCTGCGACTGTATCATCTTTGTATTATCTTAAAATATATCCAGGTAAAACTTCTGGGAATTGTTGGAGAGGTTGTGAAACTAATGGTACACATATTCATATGTGGTGGGACTGTCACAAAATTCAAGGTCTATGATCCATGTGCATTGACCAAGTTTCAAAAATTATTAAATGCCCAATTACTACATCCCCTGGAATAATTCTGTTCAACATTTTTGATTGCTCATAGTTAAATAGTTGCTTGCCAAGTGTTGGAAACAAGAGAAAATACCAACTTGGAGTAAAATACTTACCGGAATAGAGAGAGCTTAACAAATTGAGAAAAATTTCCTACCGGCAGAAGACAAATCTTTCAGGTTTTTTTTTAAAATAGGAATTGTGGGAACAATTTATTGGAGAACAGAAAAAATTGTCAACTCCACCTCCTAGATATTGGAATTGTAATAACAATGGTAGAAAGAGTTGTTGCTTTTTATTGTTAAGATTATTTTTCCAATAAATATTGATTATATTTTGAGCTTTAGATGTCCAGTTTTGAATTCTAGGTATAGTAGATTGTTTCCAACTGCGTGAGATCAATATATGAGCACTATTAAGGAACATTTTAAAAGAGAATTTTTCACTTTTAATTTCCACCAAATATGAAAAGTTGTACCTATATTTCCATATCAATATTTATGAAAGGGAGATGGAAAAATGTGTTTTAACCTAACTAGTTAAATACCATCTAACAAGTAATGTATATTTAGATTATTAAATTGCTCCAGAAATGTAAGAAGTTGCAGTTATAAATATAACTCTGTCTTTCTCTCCCTTCTGTCTCTGTCAGTCTGTCCTCTCTCTTTCCCTTCCCTCACTCCTTTCATTCACCCTATATCCACTCACTCTCCATGCCTCCTTTCTTACTTCAGCTCACTCCCCCAGTCTCTCACACTCACTCTCCAGGCCCTGCACATTCACCTCTCCCCAGGTCTATTCTCCATCCCCGGTTCTCTCAGGTTTCTCACTCTGGTTCTTTCGCTTTCAACTGTTTTCACAACATGGAAGTGTTTCTATACATCCTCACCGCATGGCAAGGGTCGCAAATGCTTTGCAGTGAGTCTGCTCCCAATTCCAGCCAATCAGAGCGTGCAGGACAGGTGACAGGCTGTGCATTGCCGTTGTGTGTCGCGGCATATCATCACACAATATATGACAACAAAGTGTGATGCCTGCGCAGGAGTAACACACGTTGTTAAATATAATAGTGTATATATATATATCACATAAATAGTTTTGGATCTTACGAATGTTGGTCACGTTTGTAATGTTGGTCATGCACTAGCGTCAAAGGCGCTCATTGCAGGCCTCGCGATGAGCTCCACAGGCAATCATCGCAAGGCCCGTGGGACTTAGGCTGCAATGAGCGTCGAAGGCCTGCAGGTCTTTAAAACAGTTAGTTAGGCTGCACTCGTGTCGATGGCTGCAATAGCCGACTAAATATGGAGCACTTTGCCGCTGATTGCGAGGCACGCAGTTTACTATTTTAACAGCCGAAATAGTTTCAAGCGCGTAACTCGAAAGACCCCCCAAAAAAGCAAAATAATTAAAAAAATAATAATAACAAACTCACACAAAGCACAGGGGGTGAACCAGAAAGCCTGTGAGTAGGGTTGCAAACGAATTTGAGCCATAAAAAAAAAAAAATCTTAATCAGGATCCAAACGAGGCAGAACAACCCAGGCATGCGGAACTTAGAAAATACACAACGGCGAAGACAGTAACGCTTACACAAACAACGCCAGGCATGGAGGACTTTGAAAATAAAACCAATGCCAGTCAGCGCGCGCCACGCAAAGATTCAGCAGACACACAGGGGAGAAAGACACAGGGGGAGATGGTGAAAAGAGACACATGGCATTCCCAAGCACAAAAGTTGCAGGTTAACAAGGCCTGCAATGAGCGGCTTCACGACGAACGTACAGCATTCCCAGCCTCAAAATGTTATTCCCGTCATTTTTGACGGGCATATATATATATATATATATATATATATATATATACACACATAATATGATTTTTTTAAGAACTTGGCTTGGTAATTGGAAAAATTGTGTATAGTGCTTAGCAGAAGCAAAGACATTGTCATAATAGTAATAGGGAATTCGGTGGATCAATCCTATAATGGTGTGGAGTGAGATGCTAGCATTATGTAGGATGCCCATGACTTGAGGTCAGTTTGGTGACTTCTAATGGGGTGAGAGTAATTGACATGATATAACTGCAGGGTGCATTTGAAGAAGTGTTTGTTCTGCTTTGTGGCCCATAAATAAACTCAGGTAATGTTTATTTCTTATTACTAATGTTTGTAAAATACATTTTTCAGGTATGCATTAGCTGGTGTCAGTAAAACGACGAGGCCCAGGACACCACTTTTTAAAGGGGCAGCAAGCAGGCTGTCTGAAGATGCCAGTGCAGTACACATAAATATGTTTGCATATGCATAGAAATATTATATATATGTATATATATATATGTATATATATATATATATATATATATATATATATATAGTAAATAAATAGTACATTTGTGTTCACATTTAAATTCTAAAACAAGTAAAGAAAACTTGTTTCATGCCCAGAATTCCGAGAAATACCGTTATTACACTGCATTCTGGGAACCTTGGCAGGGACATGTAAATGTGCCCTCAAATGCTTCGCTCTTGCAATCCATAACCATATGAAACATGGCTTCCCTTAAGCATATGCCCGCTGTATCATTAACTTTTGTTTGTAACGTGCCAACATATTCCGTAGCGCTGGACAGGGGATAAGAAAAAGGAAGAATACAATGTTAACAAACTGCAGAAAAGGGAGGGCCCAGTTTTACATTTAAAACCTTTGTAGAAAGTGCCTTTTTCCCCATGCTAAAGGGAATGGAAGAGGTAGAAACATGAACAAGAATAACATATAAGGAAAAGCTAGAGGCAGGAAGGAAGTTAAAGTTGACTTACTTAAGAAGGTGTGCAAAGTGAAAAAGGTTTATCACTTAGCAGGAGAGGGAAGAGGTTGAAAGTCATTTGAGGTGAGTGGCTTAGGTATGTAATATGTTATCTGCCCCTAGTGGTCAAATAATATAACCTGAAAATGGGAATGTCAGGTGAGGGGCCTGGGTTAGGAGATATATCTCCAGAGACCAGTAGAAGAAGGAGAGAGAGAAAGAAGATGGGAATGGTACTTGCAGAAGTAATTCTGCTTGTGAGCTTTATAAGAAGGAGGAGATAGTGACCGGAGTTCATGGGAGCATAAAAGAGGAGAGGAGAGTATGGAAAGTGAGATGGTTATGTTGGGGACATGATGTGGAAAAGTTGAGAAGAAGAGCCTGAGGAAAACGCTGGATTAAGAGGAAGGAGAAGGCAAGAGGAAACACTGTGAAAAGTATTTATTAGGAATAGTTAGCAGGTGTTTCTTATTGATCAGCTGCAAGATATTAGTGTAACTCGATAAATTAAGAGTAACCAGGGGCGGGTGGGTAGATTTGGAGGGAGACAGGCTTCTGTAAAAAGAACACAGGAGAGTTTAGGATTTACATGAGAGGGGGAGGAAGGAGTTTTCACAGAGAAGCTATGGCCATAAACAGAGTGGTGTAGAAATGTGGCTAAGCATGAACACAATTTAAGTTTTAAAGAAATGTCTATCTCCTAAAATATAATAACATAAATATTAACAATACAAGTCCATGTGCGGTTAGAATGGCATCGGATGGAAGTGATCTTCCTCTGATAATGCCTTGTGTGTTTGCAGTTTGGTTCAGGTGAGTCAGTGGGTAGATCTGGAGTGAGAAATGCTCCTTGTGTGTTTGCAGTTTGGTGCATGTGAGTCAGTAGGTAGATCTGGAGTGAGAAAGGCTCCTTGTGTATTTGCAGTTTGGTGCAGGTGAGTCAGTGGGTAGATCTGAAGTGAGAAATGCTCCTTGTGTGTTTGCAGTTTGGTTCAGGTAAGTCCGTGGGTAGATCTGGAGTGAGAAAGGCTGCTTGTGTATTTGCAGTTTGGTTCAGGTGAGTCAGTGGGTAGATCTTGAGAGAGAAAGGCTTATTGTGTGTTTGCAGTTTGGTTCTGGTGAGTCAGTGGGTAGATCTTGAGGGAGAAAGGCTCCTTGAGAAATGCTCCTTGTGTATTTGCAGTTTGGTTCAGGTGAGTCAGTGGGTAGATCTGAAGTGAGAAAGGCGTTCATTGCCCGCGAGCCGTTTAGGCATTAAAGCACGCAAGAGTTAGGCTGAAATGAGCGCCAAAGGTGCTCATGAGAGCCTTGCAAAGCATGGCGAGCAGTTGAGGCATTGAAACACCCGGGACTTAGGCTGCAAGCCGTTTAGGAACGCTGGACTTTCTTATGTTGCAAGCAGTTGAGGAACTCTGAACCGCGGAAATCGGAAAATACGAACACCCACACACAGAACGGGGGGAAAGCCAGGACTCCTGTGAGTGAGGTTAAATGCAAATTTAAGTCGAATTTGCTGAGTTTCGGCACTCGAAAATCAGCTAAGCGAGAAAAAACATGGTGGATAAAAAATCTTTAAATGAGGCTAAAGGAGTCCGAAGTGTGCAATTCACAGCCAGGTGCGTACAAGTTAGCCAGGAAATGCTTGTGAGGCTAGTAACACATAGAAAATTGCAGCCATTTTACAACACTAACTTACAAATAATAACATTACGAATCTGAAATGGTGGTTTTCCTGCCTAAACAAATGGTTTTGCCTCGCGCACGCCGCCTATATACAGTGCCTTGCAAAAGTATTTACCCCCCTTTTTACCTATTTTGTTACATTACACCCTTATGTTCAATGTTTTGTTAATCTGAATTTTATGTGATGGATCAGAACACAATAGTCTAAGTTGGTGAAGTGAAATGAGAAAAAAATATACAAAAAACTATTTTTTAGAAATAGAAAACAGAAAATTGGCATGTCCGTATGTATTCACCCCCTTTGTTATGAAGCCCATAAAAAGCTTTGGTGCAACCAATCTTCAGACGTCACATAATTAGTGAAATGATGTCCACCTGTGTGCAATCTAAGTATCACATATTCTGTCATTACATATACACACCTTTTATGAAAGGCCCCAGAGGCTGCAACACCTAAGCAAGAGGCACCAGTAACCAAGGAACTCTCCAAACAAGCAAGGGACAATGTTATTGAGAAGTACAAGTCAGGGTTAGGTGATAAAAAAATATCCAAATCTTTGATGATCCCCAGGAGCACCATCAAATCTATCATAACCAAATGGAAAGAACATGGCACAACAGCAAACCTGCCAAGAGACGACCGCCCACCAAAATTCACTGAGTGGTTTAAGGGGAAACATGCAAATGTGTTGAAATGGCCTAGTCAAAGACCAGACCTCATTACAATAGAAAATCTGTGGTCAGATTTAAAGATTGCTGTTCACAAGCGCAAACCATCCAGCTTGAAGGAGCTGGAGCAGTTTCGCAATTAGGAATGGGCAAAAATCCCAGTGGTAAGCTCATAGAGACTTATACAAAGCTACTTGGAGCTGTGATTGCAGCAAAAGGTGGCTCTACAAAGTTTTTATTTTAGGGGGTGAATAGTTATGCACATTGACTTTTTCTGTTATTTTGTCCTATTTGTTGCCTACTTCACACAAAAAAAAAAATCTTTAAATTTGTGGGCATGTTCTGTAAAATAAATGATGCAAATCCTCAAGCAATCCATGTTAATTCCAGTTTGTGAGGCAACAAAACACGAAAAATGTCAAGGGGGTGAATACTTTTGCAAGGCACTTTCTCCTCAGGGATGAACAGTCTGACTGTACATTTTTTGCTGCCGGAAAGTCCAAAGAGATTGTTAGCTCTTCAGGATATTGATTGCTGGATATTACTTGTAAATAGGTAAAGTATAATAATTTATGAATTAATTAATTATTAATACAAAATATATATTATAAAAAATAATATGCTAAATCTCATATTTTATATTGCCTTTACTTTATGAGGACATAAATGCTCCTTTCAAATACATTGATTAATTGATTAATTAATTATTCACGTATATTAATTTATTAATTACTAATTTAAAAAAAGGATATTTTCCACTGCACTAAAAAAAATATATATTTTAACCTGCATTTATATATCTTTATTATGCTTAGCTCTTTCTAATACATTTATTGATTGATTAATTTATTATTACCATCAAATAATTAATTAGTAATTACAAAAAATATGTATATATTTTATAATGCACTGCAAAAAAATTATATTTTACACTGCATTTCTATATCTGTATTATGTTTAGCTCTTTCTTATAAATATATTAATTTATTAATTTCATATTAACAAAATTAATTTATTAATTACTAATTACAAAAAAAAATGTCACATTTACAGTCTGCTACAAAAAATGTATATTTTATAATGCACTTATATATCTATAGTATTGCTCATTGCCGGACAGGGATAGCACACTCAAAGCAGTTAAATATTTAAAACACTTTATTATGCTCTGAGGCCTATTTTACACTGCACTAAAAAAAAGTTCTATATTTTACACTGTGGTTATATATCTGTATGAATGCTCATTGCCTGACAGTGATAGGATCCTCCAAGCAGTTAAATATTAAAATCAGTTTATTATCACCTGCTACATTTCCTATCGATGCTTAGGCCTTTAGGTTTTGCATGTTTGCCAATTAAACCTCATACTTTCAGTGATTAATTAATTGAATACAAACATAAAAAATGCTTTTCATGTCATTTTACAGTTTGCTCATCTCTGTGAACACTGGACCTGCATGAACACAGACCGTGAGCTTTGCAGCAGTTCATCTGCAATTACATCACCATTACAGGGTATATGATTTAATGATGCCCTTCCGTAGGAAAACATGTTTAAGTCTTTTTGTTTTGCATTAAAAATTATTTTCAGGTCATTTTGACAGTCTGCTCATAGCTCTTTGTGTTTGGATATGAAATTTACATTTCAATGATGCCATTCTTTACGAAAACATGATTAGCTCTTTATGTTTTGCATTGATGTCAGTTATTGATTCATTAATTAACGTATATTAATTTATTAATTCGTTATTAATAAAATAAAATATTTTACACTGACCTTATTTATCAAGACATATATGCTTAACGCTTTATGTTTTCATGTATGCCAATTAAACATCAAAGATTGATTGATTAATGAATTTATTGAAAAAGTTACAAATGCCTTTCAGGTAATTTTACTGTTTCATACCACTACTTAGGTTTTGCATTGATGACAGTTAAAAACAATGTGTTCAATAAAAAATAAAAAAGTATATCTTACAGATTTAAAGAAATAAAAGGCCACAACTACAAGAACATCACAAAGTGGAAAAGAACTTCATCTATTAATACTTCAGGTAAGTAAAAAAATAAATCTTAGTAATGTTATGATTGCAATTGTTTGCTATATAAGAAAACATTACAATTGAAACTAAAACGCCTATATTTACAACACAGAAACAAAGAAAGAACAGAAAACAAGAATGGCAAGGGAACGGAAGCAAAGATGGAGAGATGCACAGTCGCCTGAGACTTTACAAAGATTAAGAGTAGAAGACCGACAGAGACTTGCCAATAAAAGGAAAATGAATCAAAAAGGAAAAACTGAGTGTGATAGAGCTTCAAAGAAAAGAAAAAGTAAACAAAAAATGTCTGTGAAACATTGCCTAATGTCCCAATATTGCCTTATGACACAAATGTTGATATACATGACACCAATATTGTTATACAAAGTTGTAGTGATATCTGTGTTGAGGAAGCTCAGTATAGACTCTTATTTACAGCTCTAACAGTAGATACTCATTATTGTGGATTACTTAATGTGGTTTGTCAGTTTTGTGGGGCCTATCATTTACTGAAGGAAATACCAACTGATGGAGAGTGTATTAGTTGCTTTCAGAAAGGAAAGATAAGAAATACACACATTTCCAGAATATTTAAAAAGTATAATGAGTAATCCAACATTTCTAAATTATAGCAATTTAAAAAAAAGTGCAATTTAATTTGCTTCAATGGGTGCAACATTAGCAGAAAATATCCCAGGACAAATTTACCACCGGACTTCACATTTACACCCAGAAGCAGGAGAGCAAAGGCAATCTGCACAGTTATATTTCCTTGATACAATGGAAGCTGTTGATCGACGAATGATGCTTCCTGAAAATAAACAATGCTTACCCATAGTCTTTGAACAGCTGGATAAAATTATGGCCAACAACCCATATAGTCAAGCATACAAAAAATTAGCAGAGGTTGAAAAAGAACAACAGGCACATTCCCAAATAAATCAATTGCCAATGCCAAGAGTAAATATGGTTCTCAAAATAGATTGCAATACTGATCAAAGACGTTATCATTTACCAACAGCAAATGAGGTTGCCATGGTCTTTAAAAATGATTATGGTGAACCACCATTTGAGTGGGATGTTATAATATATCCATGCAATCAAGAACAACCTTTTATAAATATAAATATATTAAGTAGTAATTTGGTTAAAATTACATATCCCATTTTCTTTACAAATGGTGAGCCAGTATGGCAACCAAAATTACAATTGCAAAGTTATCCCAATAGTAAAGTTTGTGTTAGAAACAATATTTCTATGCTGGAATATAATGTGGCACAAACTGCTATTCGTGATAATTTTAATCCTATTTTATGTGAGGAAAAACTCACACAACAATGGATTATTGATTTCTATCTACAAGTCGAAGCAAATAATGAATTTTTTTTCAAATTTCAACAAAACAAACTTTGAGTAGAACAATATTGTGGATTATGTCGCTGAATTGGCTACCAAGAAAGACATTCCATCTGGAAGAGCAATCATTTTGCCATCCTCTTTCCAAGGATCTCCTTGCAATATGCGAGAAAGATACAATGATACAATGATGCCATGGCTATTGTGACTGAATTTGGAAAACCAGATTTATTCATTACATTCACATGTAATCCACAATGGCCAGAGATCAAGGAACATTTGAAACTTGGCCAAAATACTTCCGATAGACCAGATTTAGTGGCTAGAGTATTAAAAATAAAACTAAATGTATTAATACATGATATGACTAAAGGACACTTATTTGGGAAATGTGTGGCTTTTGTTTATACCATTGAATTTCAATAGAAGAGGCCTGCCACATGCACACATAATTTTAAACCTGCAAGAAAAAGATAAATTGAATACAGCAGAGAGAGTGGATTCAGTAATTAATGCTGAACTGCCACATCCAGAAAAATATTCAAAACTTTATGAGATTGTAACGCATAGAATAATTAATGGTCAATGTAGAGATATCAATCCAAATTCATCATGTATGGAAAATATAAAATGTACAAAAGAGTTCCCAAAACAATTTCAAATGCAAACTTATGCTAATTGTGGTGTATACCCTTTGAATAAAAGAGAAGGACAAACTGCTATTATTCATGGCCAAAAGGTCGATAATAGATATGTAGTTCCATACAATCCACATTTGCTGATGAAGAACAATGCACACATAAATGTCGAAGCTTGCACTTCTATCAAATCCATCAAATATGTGTATAAATATATATACAAAGTATATGATGCAGCAACTGTTGTTTGTGCAAGGTGCACAAAATGAGCAAGACAATCCAATTTTACATGATGAACTTTCATCTTATTTAGATGCTCGCTATGTCAGTGCTCCAGAAGCAATGTGGCATCTTCTCAAATTTGAGATACATGATCGGTCACATGCTGTGTATCGATTAGCTGTACATTTGCCACAAAGTCAATTTGTTTGCTTTACTGCAGGGAATGAAAGAAATGCCTTAGACAAATATGAACATAGAGCAACAACACTTACTGCTCGGTTTCAAATAAATTGCAATGACACTGAGGCCTGACAATTTTTATACATTGAGATTCCATATCACTATGTATTGGTAAATGGCCAATGGCGACAACGAAAAAAAAAAATACTAATAAAATTATTCCAATATACCGTCAGTCCAAGAGACATTGAACGTTTCAGTTTAGGATTACTTCTTTTACATGTTCCCAGTGCACAGAGTTATGAACATTTACTCATAGTGAATGACATAGTTTATGATACTTTCCAATTAGATGAAAGACATCAAAACTTCCTGGCAAATGATAAGGAATGGGAGAGATGTCTAGAAAAAGCAGCACTATGTCAAATGCCAAAGCAAATGAGTGAACAATTTGCATTCATTTGCATCTTTTGCAATGTACCTGATGTATTAGCTTTGTGGGAAACATTTAAATTAAATATGTGTGAAGACTTTTTGAAACCTTACAATAAGACCATTGCGCTATTAAAAGCATTAATACAAATTCAAGAAATCTTTCTTTGTTATGGATAAAATTGTGCAAATTTTAATCTGCCTGATCCAGGATTTATAAGTGAAATTAACCTTCAAGAGTATGACACTGAGATTGAATACCAGAAAACACAAGAAAATATTGCAACTTTAAATGCATTACAATTGCAAGCATTTAATGCCATCACAAATGCAATAGACGATGACATGCTCAAAGAATGTTATGGCCCTGGTGGATCAGGAAAAACTTATCTCTATGATTTATTGATGAGTTGCATTTGAGCACAGGGTCAAATAGCACTGCCATTTGCAACAACTGGAATTGCCGCACTTTTGTTAGAAGGTGGCAGAACTGTGCATTTTGGATTTAAACTGCCAGTTCCCATTCTAGAAACATCAGTGTCAGATATTCGAATGAATTCATTACAATTTAAAAAAGTAAATTAATTATAATAGATGAGGCAACAATGATGTTGTGTCATGCCCTGCAATGTATTGATCGATTATTAAAAGAAGTTATGGATAATGATTTGCCATTTGGTGGAAAGTTCATGTTAGGAGGAGATCTTAGGCAAACATTACCTGTTGTGCCACATGGAAATAGGACTGAGATCGTCGAAACATGTATAAAGACAATAAACTGTGGAAAATATTTACACACCTAAAATTATAACTAAATATGAGATACAAAGGCCAAAATCAATTCAATGATTGGCTAATTAAAATTGGAGAAGGAGAACATCCAAAATAACTAATCAACCTGTGATACCATGGAAATTCCATCACAAATGATTTGCAAAGAATCACTTATATCAGCAATCTTTCTCAATACGATCAATAACGAGGAGTACTCAGACATTGCAAACAAAGACATCAAAAAATATAGATGCCTTGAATATAAATAACAGCATTTTAAAATTAATCAATGCAACCACAAAATATTATTATAGTGCAGACTCAGTTCTGGCTGATGACAAAGACAGTTAATCAAACTTTACTATGGAATTTATCAATTCTTTAACTTCCTATGAAATGCCACCACATATTTTGCAACTTAAAAAAGGGGCAATTGTCATGCTACTTAGAAATATGAATACCAAAAAATGACTTTGTAATGGGACCAGATTAATTGTGCAATTATTATAAAAGATCATTTCATACATGCAGAAATTATGAATGGTACACATAAAGGTGAATAACTTTTTATACCAAGAATTGATTTGTCTCCAAGTGAGAGTGGTTTACCTTTTGTCCTTCAAAGGAGACAATTTCCCATTATCATGGCATTTGCCATGACCACTATTAAATCACAATGACAAACTTTTAAGTCTGTGGGCATTTGTTTACAGGAACCTGTATTTGCCCATGGACAACTCTATGTTGCATTTTCCAGATGCAACAATCCAGAGGAAATTAAAGCTCATATAGAAGAAAACCAAATTCAGGGTGATTTATTAGATGATGGCCGAATTTTGACAAAAAACATTGTCTACTATGAGGTTCTGTAAACATAGAGAACAGTGGTTTAATTTGGACGACGAAATTTGATGTCACTCAGGCTCTTTTTAGAGGACCACTATTTCACTTAGGAAACTCTATAAAATGGCAAAAAAACATAGAAAACAGTGGTTTTACTTCCAGGATAAACTTTTATGTCACTGGAACTCTTTTTAGAGGACCACTATTTTACATAGGAAACTCTATGTGCCAATTTCAGGGAACTACAAAAATAACAAAAAAGAAGTGGAATTTATTTTTACAATAAACAGTGTCTTGGAAGTAGCCTTTTGGCAGGATTGGCCCCACAAAACAGTTATGTTGTATTTTCTGACATTTACAGTCTAAGGGCCCTATTAAATTCTCCCTCGTAGTTCTCTCGGTGCTCGCAAAAGGCAGTTTTCCTGCTGTTTGCGAAAACCGAATCTCTCGCAGCCTGCTTTACGATATGACTGCGAGAAAATGGGCGAGAATAGGCTCCGAGAGAGCTACGTAGCCTTAAATCTATGCACGAGTCTCGCATATCGTAAGAATCCCTACGTGGACAAAAAGTCCACGCAAGGGATCCGAAAGCCTCTACGTGCTGCCTCGGAACAGCCCGAGACAGCAGTGTGAGGCTCTCCCCTGCACCCTATACACATCCCCATGCTGCAGGGGTCTCTATCAGGACCCCTGCAGCACCCCCACATTAACCTCTTGTAGCGGGGGTCCCCGATCTGCATAGATCAGGCCCCCCGCTGCATTTAAAACTTTTAAATTCCCCGCCGCGGCTCCATAAAGGGGCCGCGGCACACTATTACCCAATCCCGGCCGCGGCACTTAAAATTAACCCCCCTCTATGCTGGGGGTCCCCATCGGGACCCCCGAAGTGTCCCCACATAAACCCATTGCAGGAGGGGTCCCCGATCTGCATAGATCAGGCCCCCCGCTGCATTTAAAACTTTTAAATTCCCCGCCGCGGCTCCTTAAAGGGGCCGCGGCACACTATTACCCAATCCCGGCCGCAGCACTTAAAATTAACCCCCTCTATGCTGGGTGTCCCCATCGGGACCCCCGAAGTGTCCCCACATAAACCCATTGCAGGGGGGGGCCGCGATCTGCATAGATCAGGCCCCCCGCTGCATTTAAAACTTTTAAATTCCCCGCCGCGGCTCCTTAAAGGGGCCGCGGCAAACTATTACCCAATCCCGGCCGCGGCACTTAAAATTAACCCCCCTCTATGCTGGGGGTCCCCATCGGGACCCCCGAAGTGTCCCCATATAAACCCCCTGCAGCGGGGGGCCCCGATCGGCACCGATCGTGACCCTGCTGCAATTCAATTTTAAATTTCCCGCCTTGCGGGTCCTCAAAGGACCGTAAAGGTCCTGAAAGGACTCGCACTAAAAATATTAACCCCAGGCAACTATAATTACCCCATTAACTCATGGTGGTCAATACAGACCACCATAAGGCCTAAATTACCCCATTAACTCATGGTGGTCAATCCAGACCACCATAAGGCCTAAATTAACCCATTAACTCATGATGGTCAATCCAGACCACCATAAGGCCTAAATTAACCCATTAACTCATGATGGTCAATCCAGACCACCATAAGGCCTAAATTAACCCATTAACTCATGATGGTCAATCCAGACCACCATAAGGCCTAAATTAACCCATTAACTCATGATGGTCAATCCAGACCACCATAAGGCCTAAATTAACCCATTAACTCATGATGGTCAATCCAGACCACCATAAGGCCTAAATTACCCCATTAACTCATGGTGGTCAATCCAGACCACCATAAGGCCTAAATTAACCCATTAACTCATGATGGTCAATCCAGACCACCATAAGGCCTAAATTACCCCATTAACTCATGGTGGTCAATCCAGACCACCATAAGGCCTAAATTAACCCATTAACTCATGATGGTCAATCCAGACCACCATAAGGCCTAAATTAACCCATTAACTCATGATGGTCAATCCAGACCACCATAAGGCCTAAATTAACCCATTAACTCATGATGGTCAATCCAGACCACCATAAGGCCTAAATTAACCCATTAACTCATGATGGTCAATCCAGACCACCATAAGGCCTAAATTAACCCATTAACTCATGATGGTCAATCCAGACCACCATAAGGCTCTATTTAACCCCATCAGTCCCATAAGGGTATATTATTACCATTATGGGCCTGTTACAACCCAACATTAACCACATAAGTGCCATGATGGTCCTCAAGGACCATCATGACACTAACTACAAACACTACACTATAACCCCCAATAAACCATTTAATCTAAACTAACCCCCCTCTACACTAATCTATTAACACTTACACTACCTACCTACACTACCTACCTCCTAATAAACCTCCCCAACACTCTAATTACAAAAAACAAAAAACCTACAGCACAGAAAACAAAAAACCTACAGTACAAAAAACAAGAAAACCTACAGTACAGAAAAAAAAAACAATTACAACCCCACCCCCCACTACAGAAAACAAAAAAATACATTACAACCCCACCCCCCACTACAGAAAATAAAAAAATTACACACCTGAAAAGGAAAGACAGATAAACACAATACAATACATACATATAATACATTACATACATTACATACAATACATGACATTACATACATTACATATAATATATTACATATAATATATTACATATAATACATTACATACATTACATACAATACATGACATTACATACATTACATATAATATATTACATATAATATATTACATATAATATATTACATATAGTCCTAATCAAATACCCCCTATCTATCTAACATACAATCTATTTAATTTAAAATAAATCCTAACTATATCAAATACATCCCCCTATCTATCTAATATACAAAAAATCCTAACTACATACACAGACCCTTATTCTAAAATAAAATAATTACAGTCCTAACTACATACACAGACCCTAATTCTAAGCTAAAATCAATAAATTAAGACCACTTACCTTTAAGATGTTGCTTCAGATCACTAACCTATGGGTCAAACAACAAAGAAAAATTAGTACAAAACATTAACATCAAATAAATAAACATTCTATACATTCTACATATTCAACTCACCTTTACAGCATGTCCAGTCACTGTTTAGCTCTTCCGGCGCGGCCCTGTTAAAAAAAAAAACACAATACATGAATACATGAATACAATATATAAACAATAAATAAAATACACAAATAAACATCTTAATATACATTTAACTTACCTCCCCGCGATGTCCCCGGCCTTCTCTCCTTCAGCCCCGGCTGGGCCGCGGAACCATCCGCGCTCTAAAAAAAAAAAAAACTAACGGAGGTCTGCACTGGCAGACCTCCCCGACGCTAATGAACCTCCCGGAGTCGTTTCCGGGAGGAAATTGGCATTGTCGGCTTGTGATTGGCTGACAAAGCTGTCAGCCAATCAAAAGTCGTCAATGTAGGAGCCAATCAGGATGCGCAGATGTCTTCTACCAATCACTCCGTGGGGGTGTATCCCATAGTGATTGGCTGAAGGCATCTGAGCGTTGTGATTGGTTCCCAGAATGATAGACAAGTGTTTTAGCCAATCAGTGTGGGATATTGGGGTGTATCCCATCCTGATTGGCTCACACATTGACGACTTTTGATTGGCTGAAATTGATAGACAGCTTTTTCAGCCAATCACAAGCCGACAATGCCAATTTCCTCCCGGAAACGACTCCGGGAGGTTCATTAGCGTCGGGGAGGTCTGCCAGTGCAGACCTCCGTTAGTTTTTTATCTTTTTTTTTTTTTAGAGCGCGGATGGTTCCGCGGCCCAGCCGGGGCTGAAGGAGAGAAGGCCGGGGACATCGCGGGGAGGTAAGTTAAATGTATATTAAGATGTTTATTTGTGTATTTTATTTATTGTTTATATATTGTATTCATGTATTCATGTATTGTGTTTTTTTTTTTAACAGGGCCGCGCCGGAAGAGCTAAACAGTGACTGGACATGCTGTAAAGGTGAGTTGAATATTTAGAATGTATAGAATGTTTATTTATTTGATGTTAATGTTTTGTACTAATTTTTCTTTTTTGTTTGACCCATAGGTTAGTGATCTGAAGCAACATCTTAAAGGTAAGTGGTCTTAATTTATCGATTTTAGCTTAGAATTAGGGTCTGTGTATGTAGTTAGGACTGTAATTATTTTATTTTATTTTAGAATAAGGGTCTGTGTATGTAGTTAGGATTTTTTGTATATTAGATAGATAGGGGGATGTATTTGATATAGTTAGGATTTATTTTAAATTAAATAGATTGTATGATAGATAGATAGGGGGTATTTGATTAGGACTATATGTAATATATTATATGTAATATATTATATGTAATATATTATATGTAATGTATGTAATGTCATGTATTGTATGTAATGTATGTAATGTATTATATGTAATATATTATATGTAATATATTATATGTAATGTCATGTATTGTATGTAATGTATGTAATGTATTATATGTAATATATTATATGTAATATATTATATGTAATATATTATATGTAATGTCATGTATTGTATGTAATGTATGTAATGTATTATATGTAATATATTATATGTAATATATTATATTTAATATATTATATGTAATGTCATGTATTGTATGTAATGTATGTAATGTATTATATGTATGTATTGTATTGTGTTTATCTGTCTTTCCTTTTCAGGTGTGTAATTTTTTTATTTTCTGTAGTGGGGGGTGGGGTTGTAATGTATTTTTTTGTTTTCTGTAGTGGGGGGTGGGGTTGTAATTGTTTTTTTATTTCTGTACTGTAGGTTTTTTTGTTTTTTGTACTGTAGGTTTTTTGTTTTCTGTGCTGTAGGTTTTTTGTTTTTTGTAATTAGAGTGTTGGGGAGGTTTATTAGGGGGTAGGTAGTGTAAGTGTTAATAGATTAGTGTAGAGGGGGGTTAGTTTAGATTAAATGGTTTATTGGGGGTTATAGTGTAGTGTTTGTAGTTAGTGTCATGATGGTCCTTGAGGACCATCATGGCACTTATGTGGTTAATGTTGGGTTGTAACAGGCCCATAATGGTAATAATATACCCTTATGGGACTGATGGGGTTAAATAGAGCCTTATGGTGGTCTGGATTGACCATCATGAGTTAATGGGTTAATTTAGGCCTTATGGTGGTCTGGATTGACCATCATGAGTTAATGGGTTAATTTAGGCCTTATGGTGGTCTGGATTGACCACCATGAGTTAATGGGTTAATTTAGGCCTTATGGTGGTCTGGATTGACCATCATGAGTTAATGGGTTAATTTAGGCCTTATGGTGGTCTGGATTGACCATCATGAGTTAATGGGTTAATTTAGGCCTTATGGTGGTCTGGATTGACCACCATGAGTTAATGGGTTAATTTAGGCCTTATGGTGGTCTGGATTGACCACCATGAGTTAATGGGTTAATTTAGGCCTTATGGTGGTCTGGATTGACCATCATGAGTTAATGGGTTAATTTAGGCCTTATGGTGGTCTGGATTGACCATCATGAGTTAATGGGTTAATTTAGGCCTTATGGTGGTCTGGATTGACCACCATGAGTTAATGGGTTAATTTAGGCCTTATGGTGGTCTGGATTGACCATCATGAGTTAATGGGTTAATTTAGGCCTTATGGTGGTCTGGATTGACCATCATGAGTTAATGGGTTAATTTAGGCCTTATGGTGGTCTGGATTGACCATCATGAGTTAATGGGGTAATTATAGTTGCCTGGGGTTAATATTTTTAGTGCGAGTCCTTTCAGGATCGGGGCCCCCCGCTGCAGGGGGTTTATATGGGGACACTTCAGGGGTCCCGATGGGGACCCCCAGCATAGAGGGGGGTTAATTTTAAGTGCCGCGGCCGGGATTGGGTAATAGTGTGCCGCGGTCCCTTTAAGGAGCCGCGGCGGGGAATTTAAAAGTTTTAAATGCAGCGGGGGGCCTGATCTATGCAGATCGGGGACCCCCCCTGCAATGGGTTTATGTGGGGACACTTCGGGGGTCCCGATGGGGACCCCCAGCATAGAGGGGGGTTAATTTTAAGTGCCGCGGCCGGGATTGGGTAATAGTGTGCCGCGGTCCCTTTAAGGAGCCGCGGCGGGGAATTTAAAAGTTTTAAATGCAGCGGGGGGCCTGATCTATGCAGATCGGGGACCCCCCCTGCAATGGGTTTATGTGGGGACACTTCGGGGGTCCCGATGGGGACCCCCAGCATAGAGGGGGGTTAATTTTAAGTGCCGCGGCCGGGATTGGGTAATAGTGTGCCGCGGTCCCTTTAAGGAGCCGCGGCGGGGAATTTAAAAGTTTTAAATGCAGCGGGGGGCCTGATCTATGCAGATCGGGGACCCCCCCCTGCAATGGGTTTATGTGGGGACACTTCGGGGGTCCCGATGGGGACCCCCAGCATAGAGGGGGGTTAATTTTAAGTGCCGCGGCCGGGATTGGGTAATAGTGTGCCGCGGTCCCTTTAAGGAGCCGCGGCGGGGAATTTAAAAGTTTTAAATGCAGCGGGGGGCCTGATCTATGCAGATCGGGGACCCCCGCTGCAAGGGGTTAATGTGGGGGTGCTGCAGGGGTCCTGATAGAGACCCCTGCAGCATGGGGATGTGTATAGGGTGCAGGGGGGAGCCTCACACTGCTGTCTCGGGCTGTTCCGAGGCAGCACGTAAAGGCTTTCGGATCCCTTGCGTGGACTTTTTGTCCACGTAGGGATTCTTACGATATGCGAGACTCGTGCATAGATTTAAGGCTACGTAGCTCTCTCGGAGCCTATTCTCGGCCATTTTCTCGCAGTCATATCGTAAGGCAGGCTGCGAGAGATTCGGTTCTCGCAAACAGCAGGAAAACTGCCTTTTGCGAGCACCAAGAGAACTACGAGGGAGAATTTAATAGGGCCCTCAATATCTATGTACTTTCAGCCTTATTAAATTGTGATTCGGTAAATTTAAAAGGGCTCTATATAAGCACATAGCATATTTTATTTACATAAGTTTTTATTTAGTGAAGACCTTGCTTTTGGATAGAAGTTCACTAACTAAAAACTTCTGTAAATAAAATATGCTGTGTGCTTATATAGAGCCCTTTTAAATTTACCGAATCGCAATTTAATAAGGCTGTTTACCAGTAGTTGATCTACAAGTTGCATGTTACAAAGCATTATGTAATGATTTACAATACTCATTCATACAAAGTTGACCAGTTGTTATATTACTCCTGCATAGTTAACAATTTACAAATGTTAATATTGTTAAAAAAAAGTTTACCAGTCATTGAACTACAAGGTGCATGTTAAAAAGCAATATGTAATGGTTTACAATACTGATTTATACAAATTTGACCCATTGTTATAATATTCATACACAGCTGACAATTAAAAAAGTTAATATTGTTACAAAAGAATGGTTTACCAGTTGTTGAACTACAAGTTGCATGTTAAAAAAATAAACACTTTTACTATAATTGTTGTAGTTCTTTGTAGATAACTAAAAGATAAGAGTGTCAGAGACTCACATTGTGTGGCAAACAGTAAAACATGTGTGCATGAAAAAATACCAAAATAAACATTTAAACACTTACCTTGAAGTTAGCAAAATCTATTGTAATTTCTGACAGTTTAAAATGAAGGTTAAAACCCCCTTAAATTTGTTTTGGCCAATCCGGTTAGAGAAAGATTTCAGACATAGCACTATGTTAGTTGCTATGGCAACACCAGACAACATAGCCAGGAAGCAGGAATGAGTCATATACCAGCAGTGACAACACTGCTCTCCTTTTGGCTGTGGTGCAAAGCAACATGGGATATGTAGGCAAAGGAGCCTGGGAAATGTAGTGTATCACTCACATGTGATAGGAAGCTGCAAGGATGAAGCTGTAAGGAGATTGGCTGAACAAACAACAGCAGGTCAAAATGGGTTAATATTGCTCCCCGGGTGCTGCATGCTGATTAGGGGAAGGGCACCAGGAAATTGTGTAGACACCCCCTGGGTGTGTCAACATAATCATTAGAGTTATTTTTTGATATTAATAAAAAGAATGTCACTGTGTGTAGTTCACATCAGCAACTCGTTTTTAGATCACAATCCCATTAGCTTGAAGAATGGGGAAATTGTAAGCTCTTTCGACAAATTAGGCCTAAATATATTTTCATGGACATGGTGTTGAGAATTATCCCTCAATCCATCATAGTCTGTCGCCTTGGAAATGAAGCATCACCTTACATACTGTTTGTTTTTTATATACTACCCTCAGTGATGCAGTGTGGGACTATAAAAGCAACCCTATGCATTTCAATCTGAGTTCTCAAAGGAAGATAATTTGCTACTTTATTAATGTGCTGCATAAATTAATAATAATTTACTTGTCTGCTGCTCTGTTTTTTTGTTTACTGTTGTTTCAAAGTTTTACTTCAAACATAATAATAAACTGGTGAAATCCTCAAATAGGCACTTCAGACATTTCTTGAAGTCAAGTTTAACAAGACCCTACCCACATATTATAATATGTCAGGTATACTTACAGGCAAATATGCCACTGCATTTAAACATTTCTGTGCAAATGTACACACTATGTTATGGCACTGCAATGTCAACTTTAGGAAGCCGACTGTCTTCTAAAATGTGCTGCACTAGCAGCCCTATTAAATTCCCCTAACGTGTAAAACCATAGCCTGTAACGTAGCCCGCAAGACTTGCGGCTATTATATTGCCCCCATAAAGCAAGCCGCTGCCGATCTGTGGGTGAAGAGCGAAAAAAGACTACAGGACGTGTAACATGTAATTTTGCGCCCGCCTGTCAAGCCTGTAACTTCTACGTTCCAATTTCGCTATTAAATTGCAACAAATTCACTGGCGTTCAAGCCTGTAACCCGCAAATGGAGCCAAGAAGCCAACGGATACTAGAGAGGACCCGCAAGGGGGTAAAGTCCAATCCGTAGCACTGTAAATGCAAATATACACACACTACTGTACATATAATAACCGGGAAAGTGATGTTGGATATTAGAATTAATAGCACAACATTCTCAACCTCGCAAATCAGCAATATAAAATACTTTATTTACACTTTCATTTCTATATTATATCGATCCCGGCAATCAATGGCAATCAATACATATAATGGAACTCGCATGGACAAGAATATCATATTTACGGCTTTATCAATATTGCATTATGTAGGTCCGATCATAGCCAGTAATTAAACCCCGTAAGACTTTCAAATCCCACCTCCATTTTTCAGTGAAGTAATTATGATGATCATGATCATGTTCACGGCCGCTCATTCAACGTTCGACAAATGGTTTACAGGTTTGCCTCTCAAGCACGTAATTCGCGCCCTGCTCAAATTGAATAGCTCTGTAACAGCCAAATTTCGAGCCCGCAGCCATTGCGGGTCTCACGTTGCACTTACGGGCTTGGAATTTAATGTGGCTGAAAGTCTGGTCCTTGCGGCTCTTAACGGAAAAACACCACTAGACAATGGCACCATTTGTAAATAAAAAAAAATACTTGCAGAAGATATGAATGGATAGGGAATTTATATAAAACCAAACAGGCAAACAAAACAGATTATCAAATGTCCCAAGGTCAACATAGAACAGAAAATTGCACTATCAATAATAAAGGTGACAAAGCTTTCTTTAGATATATTAGTGAAAAGATAAAAACTAAAGAGGAATAGTTAGACTTAAGAAAGTAGATCATGGCTATGATGGGGAAGAAAGGGACATAGCAAACTGCCTAAATAAATACCTCTGTTGTTTTTCCGGCTAACATTGGGGAGGGTGAATTTCCATTGAGCACTGCTGCACTAACTGATAAAAAACTTATCACCAGTAATTTTTTCAGAAGAAGGTTTTATTAAAAAAAATTAAAGGCATACTGAACATATATGCAGTATGCCAAAGAATGAGAATTGAGCACATATTGTTTATAACATTATTTAAACTTACTTTTGAAACATTTTATTTTTATTTCATGTGACTTGATTTGCAGTTCTGATCAAGCAATACATTTCCTCATTTGCTGCTTAGTCACTCTAAGACACGTCTATGTAAATTATGAGGGTATTTGTATGGCTGTGTCAGAGCTGCTTCTGCGCTCACTCATAGATCCTAGAGGAACGGTATGCACAAACACACGCCAACATAAAAATAAAACATTTTTAAAATAAGCAGTTTTTTAATAATTTGCTGACATACACAGGAAGTATGACTATTTAAAAAAAAATCATATAAGGGTTCTTTAAAAATGGACAAGTCAGTGGGCCCAAGCATTGTACAGCCAATGATATTGAATGAGCTTAGAATGATATTTGTAGCAACATTAGCTAAATATTTTAATGAATCATTATTAATTTGTCAGTATTAATTCCAGATGAAGTTTTTTTCCAAATTATTTAAAAATAAAAAATATGTTTGTTCCATAAATAGCACCCGGTTTGCTGTTAATCCCCTAAATCAGAGGAGACTCAAGCAAGGTCTGTAGGTTACACACATTTCAAATGGACAAAGTCCTACTTGTGTTCCAGTGCCTTACCCTATACCTATATCAACAGTAGTTAAACTAAAAACGTAAAACTTTATTTACATTGTTAAAATAATGTCGCAATGAACCACAAAATGCCTTGGCACTCTAGGAATTTTGAATGTTCTATAATAAGAGACACTGTCTCTCAAAAGCCACTTGAAAAAATGCAGCCACAAACCCCTCTGAAGTGTTAGATGAAAGTCTGTTCGGCCACCAATAATTCCATATTGATTGATACCAACAATTCCATATAGGCTAATACCAACTTGAAAGCATGAGACTCAATACACCTAAAAGGCCCTATGTCCCATTTCAGGGACATTCTATCTATAGGGCTAAGGTGTGCCCCACAAGCTGGCTTGAATCACATATAATAGTTGTCAAACTGCGAGACGTGGTCACGCTTTGCGAGATGCGTACGACTTAGGCGATGAGCTCCAAAGGCGCTCATCGCTGCGAGCCTCGCAAAGTGAGGCAAGCCGTTAAACTGTAGCATTTAGCCGATGAACGCCAAAGGCGCTCATCGCTGCGAGCCTCGTGAAGCAAGACGAGACATTAAACCAAAGCACTTAGCCGATGTAACCTTCACAAAGCAAAGCAAGCCGTTAAAATACGAGACACGGGACTTAGAAAAAAAAGATACGAGACGCAAAAATTTACGAGATTAGCGGCCGAACAAAAAAAAACGAAAAACACACCACCAAAAATTACAAAAACATCACAGACAGCATGGGGCAACAACCAGGACGTCTGTGAGTGAGGTGGAACGCAAATTTAACTTGATTTAGACGATTTTTGCCACATGAAAATCGCCTAAGCAAGAAAAAAAATGGCCGCCGAAAAAAATGAGAACGAGGCTACACGGCCCGGGACCGCTCAAAACACTGGAAACCATGTACCACTTTACACATCACACTACGACCTACAAGATACACTATTACAAAAGCCGCAAAATGCTCACGAGACGCATACCACATTAATAACATTACGACTATACAATGCTGCTTTACACAATAAACCACCGGCTTTACCTATTTAGAATGCCCAGTTCAAACATTCATTACACTTTATAAGCAGGGCACTAACACTCACAATGTATATTCTATGCAGATGCAAAATACAAACAGATTTTTAGCTCTTCAGCCTATTGCTCGCTGTATATATCAATTAAAAATAATGAAAGTATATTAATTTATTGCATAAATAATTAATTCTTAATTAATTAATTGAATAAATCATTAATTATTACTTCACTACATATACATAGAAATATAGTGGATATAAAAAGTCTACACACCCCTGTTTAAAATGTCAGGTTTCTGTGCTGTAAAAAAATGAAACAATGATAAATAATTTCAGAACTTTTTCCACCTTTAATGTGACCTATAAACTGTACAACTCGATTGAAAAACAAACTGAAATCTTTTAGGTGGAGGAAAAAAATAAAAATAAATAATGTGGTTGCATAAGTCTGCACACCCTCTTATAACTGGGGATGTAGCTGTGTTCAGAATTAAGCAATCACATTCCAAATCGTTTTAAATAGGAGTCAGCATGCACCTGCCATCATTTAAAGTGCCTCTGATTAACCCCAAATTAAGTTCAGCTGCACTAGTTGGTCTTTCCTGAAAATTTTCTTAGTCGCATCTCACAGCAAAAGCCATGGTCCACAGAGAGCTTCCACAGCATCAGAGGGATCTCATTGTTAAAAGGTATCAGTCAGGAGAAGGGTACAAAAGAATTTCCAAGGCATTAGATATACCATGGAACACAGTGAAGACAGTCATCATCAAGTGGAGAAAATATGGCACAACAGTGACTTTACCAAGAACTGGATCTCCCTCCAAAATTGATGAAAAGACGAGAAGAAAACTGGTCTGGGAGGCTACCAAGAGGCCTACAGCAACATTAATGTAGCTGCAGGAATATCTGGCAAGTACTGGCTGTGTGGTACATGTGACAACAATCTCCTGTATTCTTCATATGTCTGGGCTATGGGGTAGAGTGGCAAGACGAAAGCCTTTTCTTACAAAAAAAAAAAAACATCCAAGCCAGGCTACATTTTGCAAAAACACATCTGAAGTCTCCCAAAAGCATGTGGGAAAAGGTGTTATGGTCTGATGAAACCAAGGTTGAACTTTTTGACCATAATTCCAAAAGATACGTTTGGCGCAAAAACAACACTGCACATCACCAAAAGAACACCATACCCACAGTGAAGCATGGTGGTGGCAGCATCATGCTTTGGGACTGTTTTTCTTCAGCTGGAACTGGAGCCTTAGTTAAGATAGAGGGAATTATGAACAGTTCCAAATACCAGTCAATTATGGCACAAAACCTTCAGGCTTCTGCTAGAAAGCTGAACATGAAGAGGAACTTCATCTTTCAGCATGACAACCACCCAAAGCATACATCCAAATCAACAAAGGAATGGCTTCAGCAGAAGAAGATTAAAGTTTTGGAATGGCCCAGCCAGAGCCCAGACCTGAATCCGATTGAAAATCTGTGGGGTAATCTGAAGAGGGCTCTGCACAGGAGATGTCCTCGCAATCTGACAGATTTGGAGTGTTTTTGCAAAGAAGAGGGGGCAAATCTTGCAAAGTCAAAATGTGCCATGCTGATAGACTCATACCCAAAAAGACTAAGTGCTATGATAGAACTCCAGATTAAGGACCATTTGACTAAAAAGAAGTATTCTAGAAATAGAATGGATATTTCATTATTTAATAATTCAGATAAACAAATATTATTACAGGAAGAAATAGAAATCTTTTTCCAAGTTAATGAGAATTCAGTTCCTGAGCCCTCAACGATTTGGAATGCCCATAAAGCATATATAAGAGGAATGTTACTCTCATGGGGTGCACATAGAAGGAAACAGAGTGGTCTATCACTCAAAGACTTATATGCGCAATTAGCAATCCTTGAAAGACAAAATAAATTATACCCTTCAGCTGATAAGAGTATAGAGATTAGAAAAGTAAAAAACGGAATAAATAAAATTGTCCAAAAAAATATTGATAACAGCCTGTGGAAACTTCAACAGAGAAAATATTTTTTGGATAATAAAGTTGGCAAACTCTTAGCTCGGAATTTAAAAAAAATTAAACCAATTAATAGAATAGATGAATTAATAATTGAAAATAAAAAGGACTTAATTACATTAACAAATCCTAGTGATATTGAAAAGGCCTTTTTTGACTTTTATGAAAATCTTTACAATTTAGAAAGTAACAATGCAGTTATAAAACCAAAAACAGAAGATATTATTACATTTTTGGATAGACTTTCGCTTCCCAAAATCACTAAGGAGGATCTAGATTATCTAAACAGTGAAATAAAAACATTAGAAATTGAAGAAGTAATTGATAACTTAAAGTTAAATTCAGCCCCTGGTCCAGGTGGCTTTGTAAATTATTATTACAAAACCTTTAAAACTGTACTTATGAAACAGCTGAAGTGTTCAATGAAATTAAAAGAAAGGGGAATGCACCCAAAGAAATGTTAGAGGCAGTTATAATTAATATTCCAAAGCAAAATAAAGATTTTAAGGTGGTGTAAGAATTATAGACCGATATCTTTAATGAACACGGATATAAAATTATATGCAAACATTTTAGCTAAAAGATTGAGCTTGTGCTTTGGTAAATTAATTAATATGGATCAATTAGGTTTTTTACATGATATGCAGGGAGCTGATAATACAAGGAGATTAATTGACGTGGTTTCTTTTTGTAAAGATAATCATAAACCTTCGATAGTTATCACATTAGATGCCGAAAAGGCCTTTGACAGGCTAAACTGGGATTTTATGAATCAAGTATTACTAAAATTCGGTTTTGAAGATTTTTGAAATCTATAGGGGCTTTATATTCAAACCCCACTGCCTGTGTTGTAGGAAATGGCCTAAAAACAAACACTTTCTCTATTACCAATGGGACCCGTCAGGGTTGTCCACTATCTCCTTTAATTTTTGTTTTAATGATGGAACCTTTGGCAGAAGCCATTAGAATGAATAAGAAAATGCATGGAATTAGAATTGGTGATTCTGAGCATAAAATTATGCTTTATGCTGATGATGTGATATTAACTATAGCCGAACCTAGAAAGTCTTTACTTCAGATTCAGGATTTAATAAACAAATTTGGTTTAATTTCTTACTATAAAATAAATTGGTCAAAGACAGAGGTATTAACGATAAATATAGACAAAGATGAAATAACTTCTCTGAAAAATATTTGGGAAATTGATTGGGAGTTAAATAAAATCAATTATTTGGGAACAGAATTCTCTGAAAAATTGGAAAATCTAACTAAAATTAATTTCTCGAAATTATATGACAAAATTAAAAACCAACTAATAAATTGGAAATCAAATAGATTATCCTGGTTCGGTAGAATAGCAGCCGTAAAAATGTCCATATTACCGCAAATAAATTATTTATTTAGATGTTTGCCTTTATCCGTTCCTGAAACTATAATTAAAAAATACCAAACCTTGATCGATTCATTTATATATAATGGGAAAAAATCTAGAATTAATTCAAGGATTGTTAGGAAGAGCTTTATAAAAGGAGGCATTGCGTCCCCTTGTGTTGAAGAATATTACATGGCTGCAATTGGTCAAGAGTGTTTGCGTTCTCACAGAAAATTATTAAATATCAAGCATATAGAGAAGTCAATTTTAAAGTGATCCAGAGGTCGTACTTTGTCCCAGTAAAGATAGCAATTATCAACAATAATCCTAATAAGGGGCTTTGTTGGAGGCTTTGTAATTAGCAGGGGACGCAAAAACATATTTGGTGGGACTGTGACCCCATTAAGAAACTTTGGAGTTTGGTTTTTAAATATATTTCTAAAATTTGCGGTAAAATCATTAAGCCGACATGTGAAATGGCTATTCTTCACATCATGGACAATAGGCTTAAGATGGAAGAACAAGCTTTAATTATACAGGTAGTCTCAGTAGTCAAATGGCTTATTGCCAAACGCTGGAAATCAGAACTTATTCCATCACTGAACGAAGTATTAACAATTCTGAAAAAGAACAGAGAATTAGAAAGGAATTTATACGACATGGGCATTGTTTTACCTAGGTTTAACAGTTGGCTGATTTGGGATAAATATTACCATTCTTTAAACTCATAAGACATAACTCTTTTTTTTTTTTCTTTAGTTTTTGTATGACTGTAATATATATTTTATTTGTATATTTGTGTTTCATATAATTTTGTAATGTCTGTTTATTATTTGTAGAAACTGAAGAAAAAAAAAAAAAAGACTGAGTGCTGTAATAAAATCAAAAGGTGCTTCAACAAAGTATTAGTTTAAGGGTGTGCATACTTGTGCAACCATATTATTTTATTTTTATATTTTTTCTTCCCTCTACCTAAAATATATATATATATTTTCCAATTGAGTTGTACAGTTTATAGGTCACATTAAAGGTGGAAAAAGTTCTGAAATTATTTTTCTTTGTCTCATTTTTTTACAGCACAGAAACCTGACATTTTAACAGGGGTGTGTAGACGTTTTATATCCACTGTATATGTGATTTTATATGGTTTTTCAGCAGAGCTCATAGATACCACATCCTCTCTCCTTGAATGTTAGCTCCTCCCCTGTCGAGTTCCATTTTTAATTATAAATTTCCTTGTTTCTTAAATCTACACCGACAGCAAACACCTTTGAGTCAGAATATAAAGCACCTACTGCTTTACTCGCAAAGTCACCCAGTCCAAACCTCTGCAAAACCTCTTTTAAGAATCCCCAGCTGACCCTATCAAAAGCCTTCTTGGCGTCTAAAGACTGGATCAACGTAGGGATATCTTTGGCCTTAACGAAACTAATGATATTTAGCAGACGCCTCGTATTGTCTGAGGCCTGACGGACGATTAGAAAATCTGTTTGATCTTGATGGATTAAGACAGAAATTACTTCTTTCAGGTGGTTTGCCAGTATCTTACAGTATAACTTTATATCTAGATTAATAAGAGAAATAGGGCGGTAGCTCCTACAATCCTCCAGATCTTTACCTGGTTTTAAGATGTTAAAAATTTTAGTCTCCAATAATTCTGTATGGTAATTTGCCTGAATTTTTTTTTCCCCGTTATGTAAGTCACATAAGTGGATGTTTAATTCCAGTAAAAGAGCCCTGTAGAAAAGTTGGTCGAAACCATCCACGCCTAGTGCCTTGTTCGGCTTACCCTTATCAATGACTCCCTAGATTATCTTCCGTTAATCTAGGGTACCTGATTTTATCCAAAAAATACCTAATTTCTAATTCACTCGGTTTGGACTGCAAAGGATCCTCCCCAAGGTTATATAGTTTTTGATAAAAATCAAAGAAACCCTCACCAATCTTTTCAGGGTATGTTTGTATCTTCCCATCTGGTTCATACATTTTTAAAAACCTTGTTTTGTAACCTCTGTTTCTTTCATCTATTAGCAAAGAATTTGCCGCTTTTATTGCCAAACTTAAAATTATTTTGCTGATATTTCCATAACAGGTTATCAGCCTGTCTCTGTAAGATTTTCTTTATCTGTTCATTAATTTCCTTGATTCTCATCTCAAAGATCTTATTTGGGGTTTTTATATTAGATTGATGAAGTTTGTGTAAATCAATGGAAAGTTCCCTCAGGGGTTTCCCCCGTTTTTTATATCTATCTGCAGTCTTTGCAATTAAGAGGCCTTGAATATAGGCCTTATAGCAGCACCAAACAGTTATAGGAGAATTTACAGATTGTCTATTTATTTTGAAAAATTTCAGAGATTCTCTCTTCAGGTGTTTTACAAATTCTGGATCCTTACAGACTGTCAGATCTATTTCCAACTCTTTTTCTTTTTTAATAAACTTTTATCATCCAAGCAGAGGCTGATCATGATATGATCTGACCGGGGAATTAATTATATTTTAATATTATTAACTTGATTCAAGGACCAACTTTGAAACCTATTAGAAAAGAATGTAAATTCTCTATCTAGAGGATGCAAAGTCCTCCATACATCATATAAATTTAAAGCTTTCATTTGCTCTGAAAACTCCCTAGATACCCTAATATTTTGGGCTTCCGTTTTTATTTTATAAACTCCCTGTTTATCTAAAGTAGAGTTCAGAGCCATATTAAAGTCTCCACAAAGAATGGTAGTACCTATCCCAAACGTTTGTATTTTTTCTAAAATACATCTTAAGGGCCTCATTCTATTATCGGCTGTAGGAGATGTGGGGCCGCAAGGACCGGCCGCAAGCTATTCGGCTATTCTATTCCCCTCCGGCCGGGGATTCCGGCAGGCTTGCGGCTGGCGCCTTGCTATCCCTTGCGGCCGCTCGCGCCGGAGGAAAGCCTTTGATCTAAAACGGCCGCAAGAGTTTCGACCTCAAGAAAATCCCGGTTGCTATTCAATTGCTCCAGGAACCCTCTCTGCAAGGCTAAAACCGAGCCACAGCTTACTTGCAGGAAAAAGGTCCCGCTAGCACCAATTAAGCACATTATAAAGCCGAAATAAAGCCATCCTGCACTCTTATGAGACTATAAAGTGATTGTAGGTGTTAGCAAAAATAGCACAACATTTCCCTACACTCAAATCCGTAAAAAAAAAATTTTTTAAGTTATGGCAAAAATCCATGTAAAAAGTCCCGAGGGCTTGGAGCACCTCAGACCCGCCCACGCTGCGGCCGGAAAATAAACAGTTAATGTAAACTCGGATTTGGGCTGATGTGCAAGCTTGAGAGGGGGTTTTGCTATTAATCCTCATGTCCCCCAATATGATCCCTAGCATTTACAGAGCTGTACAGTGCCGTACAGAGCTTACGGCCGGTTGCAAGATATACGGCCGGCCGTAAGGGGAGATCCTTGCTGGGCCGTATAATTGAATTGCAAGATAACGGAACCCCCACAAGGAATCGCAGCCTTCCGTCCGTTTTATGGCCGATAATAGAATGAGGCCCTAGGTATTTAATTTGGTTCTTATTAGGCATGTAGACATTAGCTATTGTTATCAGTCTGTTATTTACTAGCCCCTTCCATATAATGAACCTACCATTTGGGTCAATTATTGTCAGTTGTTCCTGGACCTTTAGATTGTTGCTAAAGAAGATGGATACCCCTCTGACCTTCTTATTAAAGCAGGCGTCTACTCTCATACTATACTTTTTGTTAGTCATATAGTGTGTGGAAGCTTTTTTTAAATGCGTTTCCTGGAGACAAATAATGTCCGCCTTGACTTTAATATAATTTAAAAAGGCAATTCTTCTTTTAGTGGGAGAATTCAGGCCATTTACGTTGTGCGAAATTATTTTAAAACTCATACTGTACTTAATACTGTATGTCCTTTACTTTACACCTATTTTTACACCTTCTTTTAATTACCCGCATAAGAAAATATGTTAATCATTAGAATCTTACAAACATTCATACCATACAAATTACACTTAACAACAGAAAAATAAAAGACCAAACTGGGTTCAACTACCCAGCTGGTTGACAGAGCGAATATATTGATGTAGGGAAATGTCGGTAGTGGAAAAAACACTTATAGATGGATGAGATGGGCTCTGAAGATTATTTAATTTGATTTATTAATACCACACTTTACATTTAGACTATGTTATCCCCCGTAAATATCTTAATTACTATCTAAACCTTAGGGAAGTCCAGCTATTAGATTATGTTAACTTTAATCTCTTTCAATAAACCAGTTAGACTTGCACTGTGGATAGGCAAAACAACATAAACTTGGTTGTACCTTAATAATTATTTCAGACTCCTATATCCCACGTGATTTTTCCTTTTTTCACTTACTCTCTTTTCTCTTCTATATTCCTAAAATAAATCTTTTATACAGTTTTAATTTACCATTATATCTATTATTATCTCCAATAAACTTTAAATATGATATACAGGCTTTAAATTTAAATTACATCTGTCATTATCCTCTGTGCCCTAATTTTTGTGAAATATAGTGACTTGCAAAAGTATTCACCCCCCTTGGCATTTTTTGTATTTTGTTGCCTCACAACCTGGAGTTACCATGGATTGTTTAAGGATTTCCATCATTTATTTACAGAACATGCCCACGACAAAGATTTTTTTTTAAATTATTATTGTGAAGCAAACAACAAATAGGACAAAATAAAAGAAAAAGTCAATGGGCATAACTCCTTCAAGTTGGATGGTTTGCGCTTGTGAACAGCAATCTTTAAGTCTGACCACAGATTTTCTATTGGATTGAGGTCTGGGCTTTGACTAGGCCATTCCAACACATTTACATGTTTCCACTTAAACAACTCAAGTGTTGCTTTAGTAGTGTGTTTGGGGTCATTGTCCTGCTGGCAGGTCCTAGCCTCAAATCCCGCACAGAGGGGTACAGGTTTTGCTGAAAAATATCCATTTATTTAGCACCATCCATCTTTCCCTCAACTCTGACCAGTTTCCCAGTCCCAGCTGCTGAAAAACTTACCACAGCATGATGTTGCCACCACCACCATGTTTAACTGTGGGGATGGTGTTCTTTGGGTGATGTGATGTGTTGGGTTTGTGCCAGACATAGCATTTTCTTTGATGGCCAAAAAGTTCAATTTTAGTCTCATCAGACCAGAGCACCTTCCTCCATATATTTTGGTAATCTCCCACATGCCTTTTCGCAAACTCAAAATGTGCCATTTTATTTTTTGCTGAAAGTAATGGCTTTCTTCTGGCCACTTTCCCATAAAGCCCAACTCTATGGAGCGTACGGCTTATTATCGTCCCATGTACAGATACTCCAGTCTCTGCTGTGCAACTCTGCAGCTCCTCCAGGGTTACCTTAGGTCTCTGTGCTGCCTCTCTGATTAATGCCCTCCTTGCCTGGTCCGTGAGTTTTGGTGGGCGGACGTCTCTTGGTAGGTTTGCTGTTGTGCCATGTTCTTTCCATTTAGTTATGATATATTTGATGGTGCTCCTGGGGATCATCAAAGATTTGGATATTTTTTTATAACCTAACACTGACTTGTACTTTTCAACAGCATTGTCCCTTACTTGTTTGGAGAGTTTATTGGTCTTCATGGCAATGTTTGGTTAGTGGTGCCTCTTGTATAGGTGTTGCAGCCTCTGGGGCCTTTCAAAAAAGGTGTGTATATATAATGACAGATCATGTGACACTTAGATTGCACACAGGTGGACATCATTTCACTAATTATGTGACTTCTGAAGCTAATTGGTTGCACCAGAGCTTTTTATGGGCTTCATAACAAAGGGGGTGAATACATAAGGACATGACAATTTTCTGTTTTCTATTTCTAAAAAATTGTTTTATGAATATGTTTTTCTCATTTCACTTCACCAACTTAGACTATTGTGTTCTGATCCATCACATCAAATTCAGATTAACAAAACATTGAATTTAAGGCTGTAATCTAACAAAATAGGTAAAAAGGGGGTGAATACTTTTGCAAGTCACTGTATATAGGCGGCGTGCGCGAGGCAAAACCATTTGTTTAGGCAGGCTGTAATGTAGCAAAATAGGTAAAAAGTCAAGGGGGGTGAATACTTTTGCAAGGCACTGTATCCAAGTTTAATACCAAGATACAATTCAAATACATCATATCCCTCAATAATATTAAGGCCCTTTTCCCACAACTTCTTATGGCTATGTAAACCAATATGGATTAATTTGTTCTAAATGTATATCATTATTAAGTGAATATATTCTATTAAACAAATATCATACTTGTCAACAATTTATATCATTTCTAAAACCAATTATTAAAGACACCTATAAACATAACCTATTTAGCAATTCTCAACACATATCTTCCTTTACAACACAATCAACAAAACTGTTTTATATCATTACTGATTAAATTGTCTGATTTGATAAATTAAATGTAACAAATTCTGCTATAAAACCCCTAATCAAATACCCAAATACAAAGGTTGTTAAGCTTGCCATTTAGATACATTATAACCTGAGTAGTGTTATATTGCTTCAGTATATATTCTGGCTGCCATATAGGGTGTCATACCTGAAGTGTGATAAGACTTTATACCCTGCTAATCATTTCTGTATTGAACTAACCAAATATAGACTGTATTACATTAAATTGTTAATCCTAGTTTAATAACATTTCATACACTTCGTATTGATTTAAAATAGATTGTTTATGTCAAAGTTTAATAAGAGTTTACACACTGTTTATTGATCCATATATTGCACTAACCAAATATAGATTGTTTTAAGAAAGATGGCTAACCAAACTTGAAAAGATTATATACACTTCTTATTGATTCCCGTATTGCACTAATAGAATATAAAATGTGTTAAAAACAATTGTTATCCAGTCATTCGCAAGAGATTGTAATAATCATAATATATATTTTATATTGTGATTTATCTAAACATCAAAGCTTAAAAGTAAATACATCCAATTGTTTATTCCTGATTTTACCATTGTCGTAATAAAAGCTATTCTCTAATAGAGCGTATACTTGTCTATAAATTGATCATTGAACTCAATAAACTTTATCAAATCTAAACATTGTAATATTTGTGTCATATCAAATTGTATGACAGTCTACTGGGAAGATGTTTGAGTTTACCTCCCAATGGGCTGTAGATGGTGTATTCTGCTTATTTGAGCTTAGTTTATCTTGCAGGTTTCAATTCCCTTTTATGGTTGATATATTCCTCCCCACCACCAGGTGGGGATGTGACTAACTTCAGATTGGCCGTGTAAAAGACCTGCTCTTGTCAACCTGTGTTTAATACTCTGTGACCAGTTTTCATTCTGTGGCAAAGGGTAGTCCATGTATCATATTTATTTTAGATGTGTTAGCCCCTTGTCATTCAGTCTCTGCATTTCTACCATCACACTTTTTTTTTTTGATGTCTAGTCTCCCAGCGAGGGAATTCTTTGTCAACCTGCTCCTGGCTTTAGCCAAGCTGGGTATTTATACGTTCAGGATGCAGTATTTGGAAGAGGATGTTGTACTGCCATGCAAGGCCATGTTCTTTGTATTGGTGCTGTCCCTTATTCCATCCATTATGTCCACCAGGAGTATATGTGAGTTTAACTCCCAGTGAGCTGTAGATAGAGTCCCTGCTCAGTATCCCCCATCTGAATTTTTGTTGAACTACACCTCCTTGTTTTATTTATCTTACAGTTTTTTGTTTTTTTGTTTTCTTTGCTCCATATTTTGACCTTGTTTGCCTGCCAACAGGCAGGGATACAATTCATCTGTGTGTGGCCCTTTAAAAGGCCAATAATATCAAGCCTGACTAATACACTGTGATCACTTCTCATTCTGTGGCAAGTGGGAGTGCATGTGTCACATTTATTTTAGTTGCGCCCGACTGCATCCCCTCTTGTCACTCTTGAGGGGTCTCCTCCTGCAGTGCTGGCTGCATTTTTCTCCTCACTTTTTTATTTTTGGGTGCCTATGTTTCCCAGGGCAACAGGACCAGGGATTTCCTGGTCAACATGCTCCTGGTATTAACCAAGTTGGCTATTTATAAGTCCAGGAAGCATTGTCTGGCAGAGTAGGTCCTACAACTGTGCAATGCCATGTTCCAGGCACTCGTCCCCTACTGTATCCAGGCGGAGTACCACCTAGCTTTGCCCATTGGGAGGATGTTTGAGTTTACCTCCCAGTGGGCTTTAGATGGAATACTCTGTTTGTATCCTTCCATCTAGATTAATTTACAATCAACCTCCTTAGTTTGTTTTTAAGTTCTTTTACAGTTTTATTTCCATACCACCAAGTGGTTATGCGGTGTGATCTTCGACTGGTAATTTTTAAAGCCGGTCAAGTTGGAACCTTAGATTAATACACTATGACAAGTTCTTATTCTGTGGCAAAGGAAGAGTCTGTGCATCATATTTATTTTTTGGTTGTATTTCTCCCCTCACACTTTTATTTTTTGGTGCCCAGTCTCTCAAGGCAACAGGGCCAGGGACCTCCTTGTCAATCTGCTCCTGGCATTAGCTAAGCTGGCTATTTATAAGTCCAGGAAGCAGTGTATGGAAGCAGAAGTTCCACTGCCATGCAAGGCCATGCTCTGGGCATTGGTGCACTCCCATATCCACCTGCCTTTGTGCACTGGGCTGATGTGTGAGTTTACCTCCCAGTGGGCTGTAGATAGCATATTCTTCTCACTCGCCTTTTTTGATTTTAGTTTATTATGCAGTTTTCAGTTCCTTTTTATGGGTTGACATATTCTTCCCCACCACCCTGTGGAGATGTGACTAACTTCAAATTGCCCCTATAAAACACCAATCCTTGTTAAACTGTGTTTAGTACACTGTGACCAGTTCTCATTCTGTGGCAAGGGAGATTCCATGTATCATATTTATTTTAGTTGTCCCAGACTCCAGCCCCTCTTGTCTCCTCCTCCAGATCTGGCTGGATTTCTCTCCTCACACTTTTATTTTTGGGTACCCTGTGTCCCGAGGCAACAGGGGCAGGGACCTCCTTGTCAATCTGTTCCTGGAATTAGCTAAACTAGATATATATATGTCTAAGAAAAAGTGTTTTGAAGATGTTCCACTGCCATGCATGGCCAGAACGCAGTGTCAGGCAGAGGAGTTTTCACTACCATGTTAGTCCATGATCCAGACACTGGTGCACTCCAGTATCCAGGCAGAGTACCACCTGGATTTGTGCACTGAAAGGGTGTGTGAGTCAACATCAAACCATCCTTAATACACTGTGACCAGTTCTCATTCTGTGGCAAGGTAGAGTCTGTGTATCATATTTATTTTAGTTGTGCCAGACTGCAGCCCCTCTTGTCTCTCTTGAGAGGCCTCCTCCTGCGGTTCTAGGTGCATTTCTCTCCTCATCATTTTTTGTTTGGGCTCCCAGTGTCCTGAAGCGACAAGCCCAGGGGCCTCCTTGTCAACCTGCTCCTGGCACTTGCCAAGTTGGCTATTTATAAGTCTAAGAAGTGTTTTGAAGAGGATGTTCCACTGCCATGTAAAGCCATGTTCCAAGTATTCGTGCGCTCTTGTACTCAGGCAAAGCACCTCTTGGCTTTGTTCAGGGGGAGAATGTGTGAGTTTTCCTACCAGTGGGCTGTAGATGGAGTACGCTGTTCAGAATCCCACCATCAGGATTCTTTTAAGCACCACTTTCTAATTTAGAATTTCCCTTGTTTTTTTGTTTTTTTTTGCTTCTTATCTGACGTCAAATGTATGTATTTATGTCACCGATCTACCCAAATTAATACATAATGTCAAAGTGGACAAAATCACATATTTTTCAAAATTATTTACAAACTAGCGACTTGCCCGTCAAAAAATGACGGCAATGTGATGTATATGTTTGTGAAGTTGTTTAGTTATTTAAATATATTTTTGACCCTTGTAACTATTGTGATATGAACATGTATTTTTGTAAAACGTTGATGTAATGGTTTTTTAAAATGAATTTTGTATCTGAAGAATTGTTCACTTTAATATACTATGGCCCTCATTCAATTGCAATTTTGCCAATTGAATAGGGCTCTAAATAAGCACATAACATATTTTTTTTAAATAAGTTTTTAGTTAGTAAACATCTATCCAAAAGCAAGTTTTTCACGAACCAAAAACTTATGTAAAAATAATATGCTATGTGCTTATTTAGAGCCCTATTCATTTGGCCGAATCGCAATCGAATGAGGGCCATAGAATGCTGAGGAAAGTAAAAAGTAAAAAGACTTTTTGAAACGTGCCGAATTTTAACATGAAGTTTAAAATATATGTAAGCAATAACCTTGAAAGTATATATTTTTAAAATTGAACTTTATTTTTTATGTAACTTTGGAAGTTTTGCAAAACATTTGTGTAATTTTGAACATTATAAACAGGAACATAGTAAATACATTTTGTAACATAATTTTGAATTAAAAGTATTAACATTTGAATGTAAAAACAGTTTAACTTTAAATTAATCAGTATTAACATGCAATTTGTATCAGAATAATTGTTAAGTTTAATATACATTGAATGTAGAGGAAGGCATACAGTAAAAACTCTTCTTAAACCGTACGTAATTAAAGTAATTCATTACTGAGCACATAAAGTGGCGATAAACATTAATGTAGGTAGTAATCTTAAGATAACAGAGAATATTTACATTGTGACTTAAAAGGTGCTTGAGCTCTTAACATGAACTTTGTAATATGTTGAATGAAATAACTTGAAAATATTGTTTTTAAACTTGTAACATTAGAAACATTAACATAGTGACTTAACATTTTATCATAATTTTTCATAGAAATGCAAGGCAAGTATTTTGTGAGGCGAATTATCCATAAACATGACTTCCATTAATTATGACTGAATTAAACAACCAATTGTTTTGTATTTTTGAATGTTTTTCAAAAATGTTTGCATGGCTTTAGTTTGTATCCTGCAAAGTTATAGTACTTCATAGTAGACAATGTTTTTAGTAAAAATACGTCCATCTTCTAATAAATCACCTTGACTTTCATTGTTTTCAATGTAAACTTTAATAGCCTGTGGATTTTTGCACCGTGACAACACAACGTACAATTGACCATGTGCAAAAACTGGTTCTTCCAAGAAAATACCCACAGATTTGAAAGTTTGACCTTGTGATTTATTAATGGTCATGGCAAATGCCATAATAATGGGAAATTGTCTTCTTTGAAGTATAAAAGGGAGACTACTTTCACTTGGTGCTAAATCTATTCTTGGTATGAAAACTCTCTCTCCTTTATGGGTCCCAGTTAAAATTTCAGCATCTATAAAATGGTCCTTTAATTGTTGAACAATTAATCTTGTGCCATTGCATAGGCCTTTTTTGGGGTTCATATTTCGCAGTAACATGATAATTGCACCTTTCTTTAGCTGCAAAATATGTGGTGGCATTCCAGAAGGAGTTAAAGAGTTAATGAATTCAGTTGAAAAGTTTGCCTGACTTTCATTGTCATCAGCAAGTACAGAATCAGCACTGTGATAATTTCTTTGTGGTGCATAAATTTTTTTTAAGATTTCATTATTGAGTATTAATGCATCTTTATTTTTACACGTCAGTATAACTTGGTTGGCAAGCTCGGAATATTCTTCGTTATTTATGCTCCCTTCAAATATAGCCGATATAATATCTTGTTGACAAATCATATGAGGTGGGATCTCTACAGTGTCGTCAGGTAAATGTAGTATTTTTTCTGTTCTGCCTTCTCCAATTTTAATAAGCCAATCATTGAAATCAGTTTGGCCTTCTGATCTCATATTTTGTTGCAGTTGAAGATGGGTAAAATGTTTCCATACTGTACTTGACTTTATACATGTTTCAATAATGTCTGTTCGATTTCCATGTACAACGACAGGTAATGTTTGTCTAAAATCGCCACCCAACAACATTACCTTTCCACCAAATGGAAAAATATTATCCATGACTTCACGAAGCAAACGGTCAATACATTGGAGGGCATAGCATGACATCATTGTGGCCTCATCTATTATAATTAATTTACATTTCTTCAATTTCTTTGCTTGTAAGGATGTCATGCGAATATCTGACACAGAATTTTCTAAAATAGGCACTGGCAGTTTAAATCCACTATGAACAGTTTTTCCACCTTCTAATAAAAGTGCAGCAATTCCAGTAGTGGCAAACGCCATTGCTATTTTTCCTTGTGCTCGTACTGAACTCATTAATAAATTGTACAAATATGTTTTCCCTGATCCGCCAGGTCCATCAAGATAGAAATAACGCTCTGTCACCATGTCATCATCTATTGCATTTTTAATGGCATGAAATGCTTGCAATTGTAGTGTATTTAAAGTTGCAAGTCTTTCTTCTGTTCTTTCTGCTTGTAGTTGAATGTCATAGTCTTCAAAGTTAATGTCATCTATAAGACCTGGATCAGGCAAATTAAAACTTGCACAACTTAATCTATGAGTTAAAAAGACTTCTTGGATTTCCATTAACGCTTTTAAGTGTGCAATGGGTTCATTGTATCGTCGCATAAAGTCTTCAGCCATATTACTTTTAAAAGTCTCCCACAAAGCTAATGCATTTGGAGCATTTGAGAAGATACAAATAAAAGCAAATTGTTCTCTCATCTGTCGTGGCATTTGACATTGTGCTGCTTCTTCTAAACATCTTTCCCACTCTGTATCATCAGCGAGTAAATTTCTATGTCTTGCAGCGAAATGGAAGGATTCATATACAATGTCATTAACAGTTCTTAATTGTTCAAAACTTTGTGCTCCTGGAACATTTAAAAGTAATATCCGTAAGCAAAAACGTTCAACATCTCTTGGACTGACTGTGTAAATTCGTGGAAATTATTTTATTGCCTCTGGTTTTTCTTGCTCTCCATAATCCATTCACAAAAACATAGTGATATGGAATTTCAATATATAAGTATTGTGTTGCTTGAGCATCAGTGGAATTTAATGCAAACCATGCAGTTAGTATAGTGTGACGATCTTCACTTTGGGCCAATGCATTCATTTCATTTCCAGCATGGAAATAGACTAAATGTCGTTGTGGCAAATGTACTGCTAACCTATATACTGCATGTGATCTATCATGCATTTCAAATTTTAAAAGCCGCCACATAGCTTCTGGCGCACTGACATAGCGAGCATCTACATGAGATGCAAGTTCATCATGTACTAACTCACTACTTTCAGGGTTGTCTGCACTTTTGACGACTACAGTAGCTGCATCGTAACCTTTGTAAATATATTTGTAGACATATTTAATGGATTTGATGGAAGTGCAGGCTTCTACGTTGATGTGGGCGTTGTACTTCATGAGTAAATGTGGATTGTAGGGTACTACATATCTATTGTCCACTTTTTTTCCACGAATAATGGCACTATCTCCTTCTCTTCTTTTATAAAGTGGATATCTATCACAATTCGCATATGTTTTGTCTCTATAATCTTTTGGAAAATCTTTGGAACATTTATTATTTTCCATACATGGTGATTGTGGATTAAGATCACCACAGGGTCCATGAATCATGCGATGAGTAACAATCTCATATAGTCTACCATATAGTTCTGGATCTGGTAGTTCAGCAACTATGACTGCATCCACTTTGTCCGAAGTATCTAATTTATCTTTCTCTTGAAGTATTATGAGAAGATGTGCATGTGGAAGGCCTCTTTTTTGAAATTCAATGGTATATACATAAGCAAGACATTTGCCAAATAACTGATTTATAGTAAAGTCACGTATTAATTCATTTAATTTGATCTTAAAAACTCTGGCTACTAAATCTGGTCGATCTGAAGCACTTTGTCCAATAAGTAGATTTTGATTAATTTCTGGCCATTGTGGATTACATGTAAATGTCACAAATAAATCTGGTTTTCCAAATTTTGTCACAATAGCCATAGCATCATTGTATCTTTCTCTCATATTTCGAGGAGATCCTTGAAAAGAAGATGGTAAAATGATGGCTTTGCCAGCTGTCATGTCTCTGCTTGTAGCCACGTCAGCAACATAGTCCATGAGTCCACAATATTGTTCTACACGTAGTTTATCTTGTTGATATTTTATAAAGTTTAAATTATTTGCCTCAACTTGCAAATATGAATCAATAATCCATTGTTGTGTTAGTTTTCCACCACATAAAATTGGATTAAATTCATCTCTAATGGCAATTTGAGCAACTTTAAATTCAAGCATAGAAACATTATTTCGGATTCTGGCTTTAGCATTTGGGTAACTGGGAAGGGTTAATTTTGGTTGCCAACCTGCTTCTCCATGTGGGAAAAAGATGGGATATGTAATTGGATCTAAAATTGGACTTAAGATATTAATATTAATAAATGGTTGCTCCTCATTTCTGGGATATACTCTAATGTCTCTTTGAAATGGTGGTTCTCCTTCATCATTCTGAAAGACCATTGCAACCTCATTTGATGTTGGCAAGTTATAACGACGTTTATCAGTATGTCTGTCTTATTTAAGCACCATATTAACCTTTGGCATGGGTAATTGATGTCTTTGTGCATGAAGTAGTTGTTCATTTTCTACTTCTGCCAATTTTTTGTAAGCTTTACTGTAGGGATTGTTGTCCATAATGTTATTTAGCTCTATAAAAACACTGGGTAAGCATTTTTTATTTTCTTCCATCTGCATACGTTGGTCAACAGCTTCCATTGTATCTAGGACATATAGTTGAGCGAATTTTCTTTGCTCTCCTTCCTCTGGATGTAAATGTGAAGTCCGATGATAAATTTGTCCTTGGACTTTAAAACAGTAAGGACCATGTCCTGGTACATTAGCAGCCAATGTTGCCCCCATAGATGCAAATGATATGGCACTATTGTAGGATCTTATGTTTGTCTTAAAAAATTTTAGTTTTTTTCGTGGATTTTCTTGGTATATGTTGTCCTTGTTTGGTTGAAATGTCCTGTAAGTTTTTAGTAAGAGTTTGTAAATGCTTTGTTTTTGTAGTTGCTTTTTTTGGTCTGTCTTGACTGGTATCTTGTAAAATGTCATCTGATGTTTTAGGAACAGTTTGTAAATGCTTTATTATCTTTTTTTTTTTTTTGGTTGTATCTTTCATTTTTGCAGCTGATATTCTTTTATTTGCAAGTCTTTTGCGTTCTTTTTCTCGTCGAATTTCTTTCTCCTCCGGTGTCTGCTGGGCGGCCCATCTCTCTTGTCTTTCTCTAGTTTGACGTCTTTTCTTCTCTTCTCTGGTCTCGTTATCAGCCATATTAATCTGTAAAGGAAAACAAATAAATGTAATTGTGTATATTTTAATTTGTAATTCCTGTTAAAGATTCTTGTGCACAATTGGTGAAATAAAAGGCAAATCATTAATGTATCATTTATATTTAGTCAAATTTATAATTCCTGTCCTCACTGGCTAAGAATTTGGCCAATGGAATACTGCTGTAAATAAGCATGTAACATATTTTTTTAAAATAATGGTTTTATTTATTAAAAACGTTGTTTGTGGATAGATATTTACCACTGCAAAACTTCTTTGCTAAAAAAAAAAGTGATGTGGTTATTGAGCTATGTATTGCATAGTAGCAATTTAAATAGAATAAGGGAGATAGTAAATTAATTTTTTTATTTTTCTGTTGACACGGATGCAACTGAAAGCAGTTTCTTTAGTTTTATACTTTAGTACTTATTATACTGTACCTTGGTTGAAGTGTGATTTAAATCCGAATGTTTGTTGGTCCTCGGTTCAAAATCGTTGTCCAATGGTGTGGTCCTCTGTTGGAAGTCCTCGTCCGATGGTGTGGTCCTGTGGCGATAGCCCTCGTCCGATGTTGTGGTCCTGTGGCGATAGCCCTCGTCCGATGTTGTGGTCCTTTGGTTAAAGTCCTCGTCCGATGGTGTGGTCCTGTGTTGAAATTCCTCGTCTGCTGGTCTGGTCCTGTGTTGAAATTCCTCGTCTGCTGGTCTGGTCCTGTGTTGAAAGTCCTCGTCCGATGGTCCGGTCCTGTGGAGAAAGTCCTCGTCCGATTGTCTTCACGCAGTATCTGTTGTAATATAAAATAGAAAATGTTGTTTGAGTGAAATGTCTTTTAAATAAGTAAAAAATGTATGAATTTGGCTGTATTGTATCAGTTATGGTTATTTTTTTCTATATTTTTTTTTTTAACTTTCTGTACAATCCCACGACTTTTGTTATTCTTATTTAAGGTTCTTAGTAAGGCTTGTGGGTTGTGATATATTAAATAAGAATATGAATTTATTTTGCTATGTGTTTATGTTATTTTTTGTACAATCCTGTTTTGTGCGCACCACTTGTGGTATACTTATTTAACCTTTATTGGGATGGTTATAGTAAGTGAAACATGAAATAATATAATTAATGTAGTTTGCTATGTGTTTGTGTTAGTTTTTGACAATCCTGTTTTGTGCGCACCACTTGTGCAAAAGTTATTTATTCTTGATTGTACTGGTTATAGGTTGTTAAACATTAAAGAAGAATGTTAATGTAGTTTCCTATGTGTTTGTGTGATTTTTTTTACAATGCTATTAGGTGCGCAACACTTTTGTTATTCTTATTTTTGCTTCTTTGTAAGGCTTATAGGTTGTTAAACATTGAGTAAGAAATTATGTTTTGTGTGTAGCAGTTTGTGTCTCATTCAATTGCGATTTGGCTAATTGAATCGTGCCGTAAATAAGCACATAGCATATTTTTTTAAGGAAGTTTTTAGTCAGTGAAAAACTTTATTTTGGATAGATTTTTAGTAACTAAAAAGTTCTTTTAAAAAAAATGTTATGTTGTTATTTAGAGCCCTATTCAATTGGGCAAATTGCAATTGAATGAGGGCCTTTGTGTGTACCATATGTTGCACAGTTTGCCCCTCATTCAATTGCATTTTTTACAATGTAATAGTACTCTAAGTCCGTCATTGAATTGCAATGTTGAAAATTGAATAGGGTTGTAAATAAGCACATCACATATATTTGTTAAAATTGAATAAGGGCCTAAAAGTGCTTATTTATAGCCATATTTAATTGTCCAAAATAGCAATTGAATGAGGGCCTTTGGTTACTGCATTTGTTATATTGTCAGCTCCTCATTCAATTGTGTTTTGGCCAATGGAATAGAGCTCAATATCAGCACAGAGCATATTTTTTTACCGAATTTTGTATTTAGTGGACTTGTATCCAAAAGCAACGTGTTCACTAAATAAAAAGTTCCTTTAAAAAATATGCTCTGTGCTTATATCGAGCCCTATTGAAATGGGCAAATCACATTTGAGTGAGGCCCTTGGCCATTAAAGATATATAGGTCCTCATTGAATTGCAATTTTGCCAATTGAAGAGGGCTCTATATAATCACATAACATATTTATTGAGCAAAGTTTTTAGTTATTGAAAACCTTGATTGTGGTTAGAAGTTCAGTAACTAAAAAGTTCTGTATAAAAAATATGTAATGTGCTTATATAGAGCCCTATTCAATTGAGGAAGTCGCAATTGAATAAGGCTCATGGTTCTTTCTTGTTTATACTTAATACTTTACCTTGATTGAAGTTTGGAATGACAGAGGGTCCCCTCCTGCCAATCTTAATCCGCTGGTCTTCTTGTAGTGTCTGTTTGAAAAAGAAAGTGAAATAGTTATTTGTATATTTATAATTTTTCATCTAGCAAAGCATGGCCTTTTGAGCATGTAATGTCTTGTTGTATCTTACCTCTTCTTCTTTGTTGGTGTTCTTTAAAAGGGATTGTGCTTCACAGTGCACGGTGCAAATTGTTGAGAGACGCTGTTGATGCAGAGTCTGTTTGAATATTAAAAGAAATAGAAAGATTCAGCTTTATATGATCTATTGAATTGCAGTAAATTAATGTCATTTAAATATACTTCTGTAATTATTTTCAATTGACCTTATTTTTTTGGGGGGGGCTACACACATATGTCACATACATGAAGCACATTCCATAGTTTAATGTAATTATTTTGTGTACGTGTGACATATCAGTATACATGACTCATATTTAAATGGTTAAATTAACCTTATATTTTTTTTTCCAACACACATAAATGTCTGTGTGTGAGATGTAACTATAGATGATACACATATATGTGCGTGTGACATATCAGTATACATGACATATAATGTCATTTAAATGTAGTTGTTTACTGATTTTGTTTCAAGCTAATTTTGTTGCAGTGGCAATACACATAAATGTGCGTGTCACATGTCAATATACATGATACACATATATGTCCGTGTCACATGTCACTATGCAGGGGCAATACACATAAATGTGCGTGTCACATGTCACTATACATTCTATACATATATGTGCGTGTCACATGTCACTATACATTATAGACATATATGTGCGTGTCAGATGTCACTATGCAGGGGCAATACACATAAATGTGTGTGTCACATGTCAATATACATGATACACATATATGTCCGTGTCACATGTCACTATGCAGGGGCAATACACATAAATGTGCGTGTCACATGTCACTATACATTCTATACATATATGTGTGTGTCACATGTCACTATACATTATAGACATATATGTGCGTGTCAGATGTCACTATGAAGGGGCAATACACATAAATGTGTGTCACATGTCAATATACATGATACACATATATGTCCGTGTCACATGTCACTATGCAGGGGCAATACACATAAATGTGCGTGTCACATGTCACTATACATTATACACATATATGTGCTTGTCACATGTCACTATACATAAACCTCTGTTTAATATAGAATTATGTTTTTTTGTTGTTTTGTTAAATGAACCGTATTTTTTTTTGTGAGCCTATACAGATAAATGTGCCATATATGTCACTACATAAATCCTAGTTTATTTTTTTATTTGTTTGACCTGTCCTGATAATAAAATGTAATATATTATAGCTTACCTCTCAGTTGTAATTTGCACAATGCAAAGTAGTAAATTAGTAAAGAATTGTCTTCTCAAGTAAAAGCAGCAGTTATCTCAGAAGTCACTCCGTTGATCACCTGAGGAGAAATTTATTTTTTTGTTTGAAATAGGCAGTATTTATAAACTTGTAGAAAGTTCTGGAAAGTGAGACCGTTAGAACGCAATACGCATGCGCTATTTGTGTTCCAGCTTACAATTTGCGTTCCATCCGCCATTTTCTGCGTATTACTGTTCAAAATGGTGTTTAATATGATTGTGATACGTTCCGCATAGTATGTGTTTCATTATTGCGAGTAAGTGTAGTGTAGTTACGTCTGAAGCCTCGTTTTCGTTTTGTTCGTCGGCCATTTTTTCTCTCGCTTAGCGATGGTATTAGTGTCTAAAGTGTTTTATTTTGATATAAATGTAGGTGTAACTTGTTTTTTTGAGGTGCTGGCTGGTTCCTCTTGCTGTAGGTAAGCTTTTTATGTGTTTGTTGTGTGTCTTTCTTAAGTTTTAAATGTTTGTATGTCGGCGTGTTGCGTCCGATGTTTGCGAGGTCGTAATGTGTGGTAACGTGTCTCGTATGGTGTTTGCGTGTGTAGCCTCGTTTTCGTTTTATTCGTCGGCCATTTTTTTTGTCGCTTAACAAATTATTTAGGCCCTCATTCAATTGCAATTTGGCCAATTGAATAGGCCTCTAAATAAGCACATAACATATTTTTTTTAAAGAAGTTTTTAGTTAGTAAGAATCTATCCAAAAGCAAGATTTTCACTAACTAAAAACTTCTTTTAAAAAAATATGCTATGTGCTTATTTAGAGGCCTATTCAATTGGCCAAATTGCAATTGAATGAGGGCCTTAGTGTCTAAACTCTTTTATTTTGAGTGCAATTAAGTTGTAAGTTGCATTTTTGAGGTCCTGGGTGCTTCCTGTTTGTGTAGGTAAGGTTTTTATGTATGTCCTGTGTGTATGTATTGTGTTTGTAATTTTGTAATGTTCGCGAGTTGCGTCCGAGTGTTGCGAGGCCGTAATGTGTGTGAACGTGTGTCGTATGTTGTTTGCGAGTGTCGTAATGTGTTGCGACGTGAACTTTGCGAGATTCGCAGTTGTTTGGGTTGGGAATTTGTGTTGTGAATTTTGCAAGGGTCGCAGTTGCTGCAACTGAAGACCTCGCTTTGCGAGGTCCTCAGGTGCTGGCATGGAGCGCCTGTGGCGCTCCATGCCAGCAACTGAGGCCCTCGCTTCGCCAGGGTCCTCAGTTGCTGGCAAGGAGCGCCTTTGGCGCTCCATGCCAGCATCTGAGACCCTGGCACAGTGCCCTCGCTTTGCGAGGGCCGCGGGCTCGCTACGCGAGCCACGGCCCTCGCTATGCGAGGCCCACGTCTCGCTACGCGAGCCCGCAGCGTTAGCAACAACTCGTACGCTCACAACTATATATGTGATTAAGCATGTGTGCATTCCATAAATATCCCCTCTTTGCACTAGTAAACAAAGAGTAAGCTCTAGTGCAAGCAATTGCCTTCAGAGGCCAGAAAACTGCTTCAATGGATTGTATTTTTGTGCAATTAAAGTGTCACATGATCTCATAATAAATACACTTGTCTCATGAAATCCAAGGATCTGTTAAACAGAGATTGAGTAAGCAGCCTTCAAATATCTCCCCCTATATGTGAGCATATGTCAAGTAGCTGAACATTTTTAGCTCATTGACATTCAGTGAATTGCTACTTACTATAATTGACTTTGCTTGTCTTCAAGCAGGAAGTAGACTTTGAATTTGAGACCATTTGACATTTGAGGTAAAGGACATTAGACAACAATGGAGGTGGTACAAATACACATAATTGCCCACAATATATGGTAAACTCAAGGTAGTCTCTATTTATATTGTTTTATTGAGAGTATTCATTATATGACATAAGGTATATGTTTCTGCTTAGGTCAATGAGGCCCACTTTTAGGACAGCACATTTTCAGTTTTCAGCAGGCGGCCTGAAGATGCAGTGAAGTAAATTGAAATATGTTTGTATATGTGCAGAAATGTTTACATGGAGCAATATTTTTGTCTGTGTGTACTTGTCACTTTCTGACATACTATACATACATACACATGCAAAAACTTATGATTTCAAATATGTAAAGGGGAAATCAGGAGATGCAAGTGAGGTGTGTACAAATGTGAATGGCCTATGTACTCACTGTATCCCCTGTACTTAGAGAATATGTTGGAGCTTTATAATATAAGGATAATACAGTGGTACCTTGGAACTGAACCTTATCCCATTCCGGACAGCACATTGAGTACCAAAAACGATGAGTACCAAACAGACATGAATAAACAATAATTAGATAAAATTAAATACAATTTAACCTCACTTTAACTGCACTGAGAGGAATTGAGGGCCCATTGTGATAGTGGCAATGCAGAGCACAAGGAGAGATATTTTTGCTTGGAAGGGGAGTCTTCTTACATTAAGACATTAGGCACTTGCACAGGGGATCTTTTTTCTGTCTCTTGGCATCACTGAATCCTGCTGGAGACGTTGATGTAAGGAGTTTAACTAGAATCCTATCAAGACAAACTTGCTTCTGAAATGAAGTTAGACATTTTTGACCAATAAACAAACCACATTTCAGCTTGCTTGAGCTTTGGCAGGGTGATACGATTCAACAAAAAATTGTAGTTCAACCCATTTAGCACATGTCTTTGATCTGTGTGGTAGGTGCTTCCTCCCTTCCCTCCTCTTCACCTGCAGAAATTGCCACTCTGTTGATGCTCTCCTTGTAGTTCCTGCAGCTCCTTAGTGCTGAGCTCTTGTCTGTGCTCCTCCACTAACTCTTTCATGTCTTTATTACCCATCTCCAGGCCCATACACTTCCCCAGAGACACAATGTCCTCCACTATTGGGCTAGGTTCAAGTTTCTCAGAGCTACAGCTTCTGGCCACAATTTCCACACCACAGTTCATAAGAGACTGCCCTCCAGGCCTTATCTATCAGAGTGACACAGTGGAGGATATTGAAATCTCAGAACTCTCTCAGTGTCAATTTAGTATCCGAAATCACTGCAAAGCATGTTCAGAGTAGTTGTTTTAAGGGGCAAGAACTTCATATTTATAAAATTAAAGTCCTCCAGCAAGTTGTCCTCCAAGCCAGGAGGGTGAGAAGGAGCACTGTCCATTATTAACAGAGCCCTCAAAGGCAGTTCTTTTTTTTTGCAAATATTTTTTTGCAGTGGGGCCTAACACTTTGTTCATTCATTCAATGAAGAACTGCCTGGTTACCCACATTTTGCTGTTTGCCCTCCACATTACACTTACTTGCTTTTTATCACATTTTTTCTTTTGGAAACTCTGGAGTTCTCCTTGTCCTCACTAGTATTCCCCCACACCAATGGTGTTAGCCTGTCCTTCATTGGCTTGTGCCCTGGCAATGTCTTCTCTTCTTGAGTAATGTAAGTTATTTTCTTCCAAAATAAACCAATCTTGACAGAGTTGAAGACTTGTTGGAGAACAAAAGCCTCAGACTCTACATAGTCTCTAAACTCCCTGACAAAGGTTTCAGCCGGTTCTGGACGAGGTCAAAACTGAGATGACAATATTAAATATTGATATACTGAGAATTAGTGAACTCAAATGGACTGGTATAGAACATTTCATATCAGACAACCACCAGATCTTCTACTGTGGTCAAGAATCCCTCAGAAGAAATGGAGTAGTCCTCAAAATCAATCAAAGGGTGGCCAAAGCAGTTGGCCAAAGCAATGCTCAGTTACAACCAATATATGACAGAATTATTAAAATTTTAATTCAAGGCAAGCCATTTAACATCACAGTCATCCACGTCTATGATCCAACCTGAGAGGCTGAAGAGGCTCAAGTTATCCAATTCTAGGAGGACATTCAACACCTCATAGAAATAACACCAAGAAATTACCAGCCCTATTAAATTGGAGCTACAGTGGATATAAAAAGTCTACACACGCCTGATAAATTGGCAGGTCTCTGTGCTGTAAAAAAAGAGACAAAGATAAATCATTTCAGGACTTTTTTACCTTTAATGTGATCTATAAACTGTGCAACTCAATTGAAAAACAAACTGAAATCTTTTAGGTGGAGGGAAGAAAAAATAAAAATAAAAATAATGTGGTTGCATAAGTCTGCCCGCCCTCTTATAACCGGGGATGTAGCTGTGTTCAGAATTAAGCAATCACATTCCAAATCATGTTAAATAGGAGTCAGCATACACCTGCCATCATTTAAAGTGCCTCTGATTAACCCCAAATAAAGTTCAGCTGCACTAGTTGGTCTTTCCTGAAATTTTCTTAGTCGCATCCCACAGCAAAAGCCATGGTCCACAGAGAGCTTCCAAAGCATCAGAGGGATCTCATTGTTAAATGGTATCAGTCAGGAGAAGGGTACAAAAGAATTTCCAAGGCATTAGATATACCATGGAACACAGTGAAGACAGTCATCATCAAGTGGAGAAAATATGGCACAACAGTGACATTACCAAGAACTGGAGCTCCCTCCAAAATTGATGAAAAGACGAGAAGAAAACTGGTCTGGAAGGCTACCAAGATGCCTACAGCAACGTTAAAGGAGCTGCAGGAATATCTGGCAAGTACTAGCTGTGTGGTACATGTGACAACAATCTCCCGTATTCTTCATATGTCTGGGCTATGGGGTAGAGTGACAAGATGAAAGCCTTTTCTTACGAAGAAAAACATCCAAGCCAGGCTACATTTTGCAAAAACACATCTGAAGTCTCCCAAAAGCATGTGCGAAAAGGTATTATGGTCTGATGAAACCAAGGGTGAACTTTTTGGCCATAATTCCAAAAGATATGTTTGGCGCAAAAACAAAACTGCACATCACCAAAAGAACACCATACCCACAGTGAAGCAGGGTGGTGGCAGAATCATGCTTTGCGGCTGTTTTTCTTCAGCTGGAACTGGGGCCTTTTTTAAGATAGGGGGAATTATGAACAGTTCAAATTACCAGTCAATATTGGCACAAAACCTTCAGGCTTCTGCTAGAAAGCTGAACATGAAGAGGGACTTCATATTTCAGCATGACAACGACCCAAAGCATACTTTCAAATCAACAAAGGAATGGCTTCACCAGAAGAAGATTAAAGTTTTGAAATGGCCCAGCCACAGCCCAGACCTAAATCCGATTGTGTGGGGTGATCTGAAGAGGGCTGTGCACAGGAGATGCCCTTGCAATCTGACAGATTTGGAGTGTTTTTGCAAAGAAGAGTGGGCAAATCTTGCCAAGTCAAAATGTGCCATGCTGATAGACTCATACCCAAAAAGACTGAGTGCTGTAATAAAATCAAAAGGTGCTTGAACAAAGTATGAGTTTAAGGGTGTGCATACTTATGCAACCAGATTATTTTATTTTTATATTTTTTCTTCCCTCTACCTAAAAGATTTCAGTTTGATTTTCAATTGATTTTCAATTGAGTTGTACAGTTTATAGGTCACATTAAAAGTGGAACATTTTCTGAAATGATTTATCTTTGTCTCATTTTTTTACAGCACAGAAACCTGACATTTTAACAGGGGTGTGTAGACTTTTTATATCCACTGTACGTGTTAGCATGCTAAGATGCCTCTTCACGTTGCTCGCAGCCGACTTTGCGTGGTAACACACAGGACGGCCGAGAATAGGTTACATGTTTACCTCTACTTGTTTAATCTTGCTATTAACCCGCCTGGAGGTATGATTATGTCAGTATTTAGAATGTTAAAGTGGTACATAAAAAAATACTGACATAATCATACCGCCCTTTCCCCCTTATCCTCCTCCCTTTCCCCCTATCCTCCTGCTCACTTCTCCCCTCTCCCTCCTCCTTACCACCCCCCTCCTCTCTCCTTCCCCCTTATCCTCCTCCTCCCTTCCGCCCTCATCATCATCCTCCACCTCCTTCCCCCATCTATCATCTTCTTCCTCCCCTCCTCCTCCCTTCCCCCCTTCCCCTCCTCACTTTACCCTTATCCTCCCTTTCCCCCTTATCCAGTTAAAAAGTAAGGAGAGAGAGGGATAGGGACTGGAGAGGGAAGTGAGGAGGAGGTTAGGGGGAAGGAGGATCAGGGGGGGAAGGAGGAGAAAGTTGATCAGGGGGGAGGAGGATGGAGGAGGAGGAATAGTGTGCTGAAGGTGCCCAGGCAATTTTGGCAGCACTGGGCCTCCTCCACATCCTCCATTTAGTAACCCCGAGCGTGGCTCGGGGTTACCGATTTACGAAGTGAAAAACGCTCGGGATTACCGTTTAAGAGGTTAAATTGCAACGTGGTCACTCGCGAGCAAGCACGTAACATGCAAATGGAGGCCGAAGCACAACGTGTGCTCCAGAGCCCCCGCAAAGGCTCTTAAAGCCCTTACGTGCGCTGGCAGAGCAGCAAAAAATACCCCCTCATGGCACTTATTGTGTTAATATTGGGGTTCATAAGTGTCCCATAAGGGTCTGTATAGACCCTTATAGGACTGATGTGGTTAATTATTGCCCCATGAGTGTCTGTATAGACCCTTATGGGACTAATGGGGTTAAGTAGTGTCCCATGAGGGTCTGTATAGACCCTTATGGGACTAATGGGATTAATTAGTGTCCCGTGTGGGTCTGTATAGATCCTTATGGGACTGAGGGGGTTAATTAGAGGCTCCTGGGGATCTGTATAGAGTGATGGGGTTAATTTTAGGTGCCGGTGGGTACTTATAGTACTTATACGGCAAGGGTTAATTTTTTATTTAGCGCGGATACTTTAAGGACCTAAATTTGATTTTTTAAACTTAGCGGAGATCCCAATTGGAACCAGAACCAACTTCATACCTTAAACTCTGCAATACCCCCTGAGGAAATTAAACACACCATTTCTAACCTGAAGTTAGGCAAATCCCCAGACACTAATGGATTTACCACCTTTTATTATAAACAGTTTGATGACACAATAACCCCACACTTAAGTACTCTATTTTCCTCTATTCTGCCTGGCGATCCAGTTCCACTAGACTTCACACAAGCCGACATGATAGTGATCCCTAAACCAGGGAGGGATATAATGAATCTTAAAATATTGCAGACAATCTCTTTGATTAATGTCAATATCAATATATTAACTAATATATTGGCTGAGATATAATATATTTCTACCATGATTAATAAGGTGGGATTCAGTCAAGTTACCAGGCCCCCACAGAGATAACATCCTCTTTCAGAGGGGAACCAGACAGTGATGTCGCTTTTACCTGCACTTTTTGCAGTAACCATCAAACCATTGGCAGTTACAATCAGGGAGCACAGGAATATAAGTGTCCTGGTGGCAGGTCAGACTGAAGACAAAGTCAGTTTATTTGCAGACAATGTCACTATAACCATCACCCGACCACTAACTGTATTACCAAATCTATTTAAGCTTCTGACAACCTTTGCGTACCTGTTAGGACTGAAATTCAATTCTGACAAATCCGAGGCCATTAACCTAGAAATATATCCTTTGACCTGAATTTCATAATAACATTTCTATATTCACACATTTTATTGGGAAATACCTACACAGAGATCTGAGAAATGTTAATTAAAATCCTATTATCAAGGAATGTAATAATACAAAGAAATGCAGTTAGGTAGTATAATACCCCAGATCCCTTCAGACATTGGTCCTATTCTCCATTTTGTCTTTCTTGATTTGTTTCATGAAGTTGCTACTTAATGTAATCCACAGACAACCAGTGGTCTGAGAGTTCAATTCAGGTGGTCCACTGTACAGCTGTATTAAGAATTAGAAAAAATATATATATAAAATAAATTTAAGAAAATTAATAAAAATACAGACTACTTAGATGCTAAATTGTATGATTTATAAGCACACAAGTTTCATCCCAATAGAGCAGGGGTGGGCTAGTTCAATCCTGGAGTGCTAGACACAGGCCTGGATTTGAGCATTTCCTTTCTGTGCACAGCTGAGTCAACTAGGAAGACTGAAGAAATGATAGTCTCGCCTGTACACAGCAGGGATATCCTCAAATTCAGGTCTGTGTGTGGCCCTCCAAGACCAAACTTCCCCACCCCTGCAATAGAGCATTGTTAGGAAAGAAGATGTACAGGTCTCCAGCAGCTACTGTACACATTAAAGCAATGAAGGCAGGGGACACACCCTTAAGTAAAAGCAACAGTACACAGAAACTGAAAACCACCTTATGTAGTTACTTGATACTGGGGCGGCGGTTACTCTCTTACATGATATACCAAATCATACCCGTGGGCCAGTAATGGCAATAGAAGTGTTGGGTGGGAAGACTACTTTGGCAACTAGGAAAATATAAGACTACAGATAGGTAATGGTTTCCTTTTTAAAGGAAAGTGGTTTCTTTGTTAAGGCAGTGCAGTGGCCTTTTAGCTCCATATTAATGTAAGTATTTGTAATGTCTTAAGAGCTAAATAGTGTCCTTCTAACAATTTAATTGTAATAAATGTATTATTAGAAAAGCTATCCGATTATATTAGTAAAATGTGTGGTTTAATTATTAGTTGTTTTTTTGTTTATTATTTAAAAAAATGACTAGTGGTGACTGCTGCCTAATGAATGTGCATATTTTGTTTTTGTTGCACAGAAAAATAAATTTCACTGCAGATAAAAAGCAAAATGGCAATCTGGTGTAGCCATCGTATGTAACCAAAAGTTCAACTTAATTTAGCCAGAGGAAGCATTCAATTCCCTAAATGTATTTCACCCTACCACTTGCACTGGAAGGCTGTGGCAGTTAAGTACTACTGTTTTATAAAGTAGTACATTCATGTAATTGCCACAAAAGTTGAAATGAAGACCTCTCATTCTTGTATACCTCTTTTTTTTAAGACATTCCCTGTTGACCTTTAGGAAATAGTTTGATATATTTAAAGGTTTCCATGGTACTACCCCTCTCATTTTAGATCATAAGCTTTTTTTTTTAGATGATTTCCCCTTTATAATGAAAAAATGTATACTTAATTATTAGTAAATTATTATTATTTATAAAAGGTAAAAAGTGTAATACTTTATAAAATTGTTTCACTAGAGATTGAGAGAATGTTAATTTAGGATTATTACATTTTAATATTAATTTGTTTTAAAGTACAATTATTCGTCATCAGTGGCAGACAAATGGTAGTAAGTTTATTGTACTAACATTCATCCTCCACTGCTAATGAACAAAAGTAAATCCTAAACTTCAAAAGTAATTGTACATTTTCATATTGTAATATATAATAATATAGAACAAGTGTACTTTAAAACTATTTGAAAATTTAAATTTCATAACCCTAAATTAACATGTCCTTGCCATCAGTGTAAATGTGTGCCATTAGTGGTGAGAAATTTCTTTAAACCCACTATAGATCACAATATCATAACTGACCAATCAAAATGTATTGAGTCTGATAATTACTCACAAGTCTCTACAGAGCATGCTCATTATATTATACAGTAATCTACATAATTCCCCCCCCCCCCAAAAAAAAAAAAAAGGCAAACGTTTTATATTGCTGACTTTCAAACAAATCCATTCAACCAAAATGTTACAAAAGAAAGCAAAAAATCCTATGGGAAAACATCACCATTCTAAAATTACTACTTAGGGCCAGAGAGAATTTGATCAGAATTGACAAAACATGCAGACGCTGAATACCATCTAATATACAAAATTTCAGATACATTAAATAAACGTAAAGTTATAAGCTCATGAAAAATTTGTTTAATGGAGCATTCAAGAGAACCTTAAAAGCATAATCAAGTTTCCTGGATTATTAGTGCATCTGATGAGACAATCAGTAATATATGGAACCATTTTTTTTTTTTTTGCATGAAAATATACCAAGCTAAATAATAATCTTAATGAAACAAAAAAAAAGGGAGATTTGGTGGCTCAAGATGTAATTTACTGTAATGACCTTATTTCTTAGCGTGCAACTGAGGGTCAAAAATACATATTAAACAATGAAGAAAAAAGGGGGCCCTTTTTGTAGTGCACACCTATGAATCTCAACTATGGAAGAGACCCAATGATTAAAACTTAGCTTTTAATAATTTATTAAAATTATGTGTCCCTGAAACAATATGCCTCTCCTTTAGCGTGGAGATCACGGTTAGGACGCCTAGCGATGATGTCACTAGCATGCGCCCCACGTTGCTGCGTCTCTCCCGACGCACGTTTCTCAATTTCCTCAGGGGTTACCGCCATGACACTCAGACTTCCCTATTTATAGTCTCTGTTGTCATGGGAACCGATATTAGAATTTAAAATCAAAGTTTGCTTGTATTAAAAACTTAGAGTCTCTAACTGTCTTACAATTCTTAACCATAATTTTGGACCTGCAGTGTATTTAAAAAGAATGATTAATTAATATATTCGTATTTCTTATATTGTTATTATCACTCTCCACATTCATATTATGGAATCATGGATATCATTATGTATATATATATATATATATATATATATATATATATATATATATATATATGAGTTGTTAGTGTACCAAAAGTTTTAATATCCATCTTAATACCTTAATAATATGATCTTATTAGATCTCATTTTTATTTTTATTTAGACACATACTCCAAGACTTATATTATCTCTTTGTGGATATGTGTGTCTCTTAAATAAATAAATAAATATGTTACTGTATATTAGTCTAACTCCCAAAAAAACAAAACAAAAAAAATACATTTATTTGCATACTGTTTTATTACAGAATATTATATGATAATTGGGTCCACTGAATACAGTATTTATCTTTATTTCAATTTTAGCATTATCTTTGAAACTTAGAGATTTATATATTCTTATTATGGTATATATTATGATTCCCAGAGTGAAATGGAGAGTTATATTGTTGTTGAATTATCATGACAGCAGGTCTCTTATGGTGAAATAGATTGAGTGTAAGTCCACAATGTTCTAGAATTAATATCAACTTGAATACTTAAAAAGTATTAGATTTTTAATCTCATATGTATGGGGAGAAAGTAAAACCTTCATTGAGGACCTCAGGTTTCCTAGTCTTTAACAGATAGATCCATCTTGCTTCCATCTTTAGTAAGTGAAAGTGAAAGTTTTAGCTGGTTTTATGTATTGACAAGCTTTACAGGGTTGGCATCTAAAACAGCCTTTGATTTTATCTAGCCATGTAGTCTTTTTAGGAATCTCCAGGTGGCTTTTGGATAATACATCTTTCAAATTGGTAGATCTTCTACTTGTTATTTGAGCATGTTCGCTTAAAAACGGTTTTAGATCTTTATCATCCCTTAGTATCTGCCAATGTCTACTGAAAATCTTTTTTATGTCAAACCATTCTCTATTGATGTTCTTGGCTCTGCCATAGGCCTTATATATTTTTATTGTATACTCGTTCTCGAAATCTATTCTGTAGGTCCTTGGCCTCTATTTCAAATTGTTGTTCTTCTGAGCAGTTTCTTTTTATTCTCAGACATTGCCCTACTAGGATTCCTGAAATCAAAGATTTAGGGTGACTACTTGTAGCGTGTAAAAGGCTATTAGTAGAAGTTGGTTTCCTGTATGTATTTGTTGTCAACTTTCTTATTTACAGATTATCAAATCCAGAAAGGTTATGGATATGTCCTTAACCTCTGAGGTTAGATATAAACCCATATCATTGTTATTCAATTTTTCTATAAATTCTTGCAAATGTTGCTGGGTACCGCTCCATAAAATTAACACATCATCTATGTAACGGATCCAAAGGTCCACATCCTTTGTATAGTTATCCATCCTAGGTACAAGTTTGCGTATGTGGGGGTACATGCTGTCCCCATAGCTGTACCTCGTATCTGGTGATAGAAATGTTGTAGGAACACAAAGTAATTATGTGTTAATACATACTTCAATAATTCCATTATGAATTCATTGTGTCTATCATATAGAGTGCCTTTCTTCTGTAAGAAATATTTAGTTGCATCTAGGCCTCTCTTATGTTGAATATTCGTATACAATGATTCTACATCTAATGACACTAGAAGTGTGTTCTTATTTGTATTTAATCCATTGATTTTCTTTAACACATCCTTAGTGTCTCTCACATATGATGTCAATGACACCACATGCTCTCTTAATATGGAATCCAAATATTTACTAGAATTTTCTGTTATACATCCTCTCCCAGACACTATTGGTCTGCCTGGTGGGTTGGAGGGATTTTTGTGGATCTTTGGAATAGAGTAAAATGTGGCTATTTTGGGATTTTTGACATTGAGAAATTCCCATTATTCTTTGGATATGGTTTTAGTCAACAAGCCTTGATCCAGAATATTTTTTAATTCTGTCAGGAATAATTCAGTTGGATCTTTAGGTAGTTTCTTATAGCATTCTTTGTTATTTAGAATTCTCATGTTTTCTTTAACATATTCATCCCTATTAAGTATGACTACATTTTCCCCTTTATCAGCATTTTTTATAATTATATCTTGGTGATTCTTTAAATCTTTTAGAGCTTGTCTTTCACCCATTGAAAGGTTTGAGAGAGTTGATCTTTTTATGGGTAGTTCTTCCAAATCTCTCACTACGTTTTGGACAAACAGCTCTATACTAGCACTGATAGAGAAGGGGGGAGTGAATTTGCTCTTAGGTTTAAAATTGGCCCACTTAATTCATCTGACTCATTTTCTGCCAGTAGATATCTTAAATAATTTAATGTTTGTCTGTCTGACATATTAAGTTGATTATTGTCTGGCTTTCTTGAAAATACTTTTTTTAAAGCTAGCTTACGAGCAAGTAAATGTACATCCTTCACCCAGTCAAAGATTTTAAAATTGCCTGTTGGAGAGAAATTTAGTCCCTTCTGTAATAGGGATATATGGTCTTCTGTTAATGTAAGGTGTGATAAATTGAAGATATGTAAAGGACTTAGTGTTTTTTTAATCGTTTGTGAGGTTTGAAGAGATTTGGGCCTTTTCTTACCTCTCCTGGTTTTGGAACCTGATCTAAAAAAACTCTATTGTTTTTCTTGAGTGCTTTTCCTTCTTTACCTAAACTTTGGTCATCCTTTTGATCAAGATCTGACCATTCTGATGTCAATACCATATCGGATTTGTCTTGTGGTATTTTGAATTGTCTTGATCTTCTAAATATATTGCCTGACTGAAAATCATTAAGATCTCATTGAAATTTATTTTGCTTTCTATCCATTAACATTCTCCTAAATTTCTCAATGTCTTTTTCCAAGTGGTTTTCTAAGTCTGGAAATTCACTATTAGTCTTATACTCCTTGATTTTATAAACTTTTGTTTTTAATAATATCTCTGTCTCTTGTAATTGCTGTTGTTCCCATTCAAGTAAGAGGTTCATCAGTTCTTGTGAGCATTTTAATAAGACTGAGTCCCATTTCTTTATAAAATCCTCTGATAGATTTCTTATTGTGGGAAAGAGGTTGATACGTAATCCTCTAAGTATCAATTTATTTTTTTAATAGTTTTCCAGACTAGCTACCTCCCACCATATCTGATATTGTTTTTATATACTTTATTCAGTTCTAAAAATTCCAATTTGAGATTCGGTTCATTACTTATGTTAGTTTGGGGGTTATTTGAAAATACTGTGTTTACCTCATTAGACCATGCTAGTGGGTCCCATTTTTGGGATAGAAACCCCGACATATTGTTAAAAATGTCTTTGTATTAGTTACACCAGGCTACACCACAGCATAGAACTGTGTTCATACACTTAATGAAACAAACAAAAAATGGAGATTTGGTGGCTCAAGATGTAATTTACTGTAATGACCTTATTTCTTAGGGTGCTACTAAGGGTCAAAAATACATATTAAACAATGAAGAAAAAAGGGGGCCCTTTTTGTAGTGCACACCTAATGAATCTCAACTATGGAAGAGACCCAATGACTAAAACTTAGCTTTTAATAATTTAATTAAAATTATGCTAGAAAGCTAAAAACTCAGACGCTGCAATGTAGAACAAGGAGTGAGAAAAGGTATAGGGATATAAATTGGCTGGAATTAAAATAACGGGCGGTAGTACTCCCTTAACTGGTCTCTCTAAAGTGCTGTAATAAAGTGCTTTCTTAAGGTGCTATAATGTGCTTACAAAACGTGCCAGTGTTATACACTGTTATATAAAGAATTAATATAAAGTGTTAGTACAAGACCATATTGTATGTCTTATACTAAATAGAATTTAATAAAGTTGATAAAGTGCTAAGTTACGGGCATACTAAAACTGCCTCATATTTCTTTTGATATATCCCATATAATATTCCTTGTTTATTCTCTCTTTGTTATATTAACTCCTGTTGGGAGTAGCTAGGTGAATCTAGGGCAATTATAATTCTTGTTATTATTATGGTTAAGAATTGTAAGACAGAGACTCTAAGTTTTTAATACAAGCAAACTTTGATTTTAAATTCTAATATCGGTTCCCATGACAACAGAGACTATAAATAGGGAAGTCTGAGTGTCATGGCGGTAACCCCTGAGGAAATTGAGAAACGTGCGTCGGGAGAGACGCAGCAACGTGGGGCGCAGGGTTAGTTACCTCATCGCGAGGCGTCCTAGCCGCGATCTCCACGCTAAAAGAGAGGCATAGGGTTTCAGGGACACAGCGATTGTACCTAAACATGCTACAAGAATTATAATTGCCCTAGATTCACCTAGCTACTCCCAACAGGAGTTAATATAACAAAGAGAGAATAAACAAGGAATATTATATGGGATATATCAAAAGAAATATGAGGCAGTTTTAGTATGCCCGTAACTTAGAATTTAATAAAGTTGATGAAGTGCTATTTAGTATAAGACATACAATATGGTCTTGTACTAACACTTTATATTAATTCTTTATATAACAGTGTATAACACTGGCACGTTTTGTAAGCACATTATAGCACCTTAAGAAAGCATTTTATTACAGCACTTTAGAGAGACCAGTTAAGGGAGTACTACCGCCCATTATTTTAATTCCAGCCAATTTATATCCCTATACCTTTTCTCACTCCTTGTTCTACATTGCAGCGTCTGAGTTTTTAGCTTTCTAGCATAATTTTAATTAAATTATTAAAAGGTAAGTTTTAATCATTGGGTCTCTTCCACAGTTGAGATTCATTAGGTGTGCACTACAAAAAGGGCCCCCTTTTTTCTTCATGGTTTAAACAATAATCTTAACCTAAAGTTTGCTAAATGTCTTGAGTTTGCTAATAGTTGATTTTGAGAGTTTACACCACTGAAATTCCTTACTAAAATTAGGTACACTGCTTATCTAAGCAGCTCTGGGGGTGTGGTATACAAGTTTTATTTTTAAATAAAATAAGTTTATATGTGTATAGAATGACTCCATGTAATGTGGGTTTATGGTATAAGCAACACGAGTTATTATTCATTTTTATTTGTAACGCGCCAACATATTCCATAGCCCTGTACAGGGGATAAGAACAGGGAAAAATACAATATTACCGACTGAAGAATATGGAGGGCCTTGTTTTGAGCTTAGAATATTTGTAGAAAGTGCTTTCTTCCAAAGCAACCTACAAGATCGGAAACTCACTACATACAATTTAAAGGGAATACAAGAGGCAGAAACCTGAGTAAGAAAGCATAAGGAAAAGCTAGGAGGTAAAAGTTTGCTTAGGTAGGAAGGTGTGAAAACTTGGGAAGGTTTTTTATTTAATGGCAGAGTCATTTGAGGTGACTTTCTATAGTAATATGTTATCTGCCACTAGTAGTTAGAGAATATAGCCTGCAAGTGAAAAAAGTCAGGGGTTAGCTTTATAGAGTGGTGGAGAGTACATTTTAGACATAGCAGACAGAATTCAAAACACATGGAGTATGGGCAGTTTGCAGCCCTGGGGGCTAGGCCTGGCAGATGAAAGGTGGGACTGAGTTCGGTGTCAGGGTTAGGAGATATATCTCCAACAGAGAGATGAGAATAGGAATTGCAGATTAATTTCTGCTTATGAGTTTTAGGACATTAATGAAATAGTGAATGGAGGAAGGAGAGGAGCTCATGGGAGCAGAAGAGAGGAAAGCAGGGAAGATGAGATGTTATGTTGGAGACATAATGTGAATTAGGATAGTCTGAGAAACAAGCAGGAGTTTGAAGAGGAAGGTAAGAGGAAACATATTTGCCAATGATCTAAGGGTAATAAATTAGATTAAAAAGGTAACCGGGAAACTTCTATACCTTTAACTTTTATAGAGCACAACCCTGCAAAAAAAAAATACATACCATGCACGTCTATGTCCATGGTCACGTTGAACTACTTGGTACTCATGTACGATACTGGAGTGGGTTGCCAGTTCCTTCGCCAGTGGGCCACAGCATACAGCTCCTGGTGATATTGCATCCAATCACTGACCAGGCCACACCCAGCTTGGCTTTAGAGTGGTGTGACCTCTTGACTCCCTAACTGGAATTGAACCCAGGTTGCAGAACTGAACAAACCAAATCCTATCCACTGGACCAACAGGGAACCCATTAAGATATCCAACAGCCTAAAAAAAATGTATGCAGCTATTAATACAGAACTACTACTAAAATCTGGATTAAGGAAGAGTAAAAAAAAAAGCCAACACATATTTGGGGGAAAGGGTAAGGTATTTATTTTTGGTTTAGATTCAAATTCAAAAATGTATATAACATTTCAAACATTTTATTTAGTTTTTGCCAATTTAATCTGGGCACTTTAAGAATATGTAATTTATTTTGGTGACTTTGTTAGGAGATGGGGAAGTTACACAATTTAAAAATGGCCAATTCAATTGTTTATTATGGAGATGTCACAGGTACCACCTGTATGTGCTGCCAAACACATTCAAATGCATAAATAGATGCATTTTACACATGAAAAAAAAAAAAATAATCACATTGTGAAAAACAAAAATTCTTTTAGCAGTTTAAAAACAGACAAGAATACAGCACTGCAGTATTCGTGAAATGCTCGCCCATTTCTTTTTCTAAAAAAGAATAAAAATGTTACACTGTCAGGAGAGATCTAGCAGTCGGAAAAGTTTGAGAAGAGTAAAAATATGTAAAAAGCATATAAAATAAAAAAAAAATCACTAATGTTTGTTTCAAATCTGTATCTCAAGGGTTGAATGTACCCAGTCTGGAAAACAGTTCAGACAATGTGCAGCTTCTACAGAAAGGCTCTTTGCAAAGCTTATACATACATCTTAAGTGCACAAGAACCCATTGTAGGATGCAGCACAGTGACACGGTATGTTCATACAAGTTAAGACTGCTAACCAACACAACTGAATAACTTTCAGGTAACAGGATTAAAGATAATATTTTGAACTACAAACTAATATGACTTGAGATTTCATGTGAGCATATTCTTACATACAGCCATTGTGGAAACAACCATGTAGTACAAAAATAAGACATGTTGCTCTTATAATAAAAACTAAAAATACTGATTGCACAAGCGCTTGTCAGACTCCACCACAAAACAAAGATACATTTCATCCATGGATTTTCAGGGGAGTAAGTAAGGAATGTTCAGTCTTTAAAATCAGAAATCCAGTGCAGTAGAGGTAAGGCTGTTGTAGGAAGTAGCATTCAAAGTGGTCTCTGTAACATTTAAAGTTCTTCTTTTACAGATGTAAACACCATTGTAGAGTTGTTTAAGATGGTTAACTCCAAGCCTCTGAGCAGTTGAATAAATGGAATGAATGCTCCAGCAGTGCAACATGAGTCAGTTTCATACTAACTAATGCTTATTTGAAACATTTGTCAAACAGAAACCACAATGTTACATCTATTTACATATTATAACAAAATTACATAGTCAAGAGTAGTGGGAATCCTCTGACTAGAAATATCAAAAATACATCTATTTATACATGAGCAATGTGTTCCTTCCACAGAAGTTTAGAGCAGCAATATTTAATATTTTTTTACATTTTTTTTTTTAATTTATTTATATAAAATGCGTCATTTGCACCAATCCCACTACGATACCAGTTCACAAGTCATAACACGATAACGTGTACATATTTATACTGGCACTTTGTGCAAAAGGCTACACGCATGTGTGTTTTCTTTAAAGAAAATATTAGTTTCAGAGTCATGTCTTCTGCATGACTACATTCAGAAGTTTACTAAAAAATACTTTCTCTCCGCAGGTGGACCTGCATTCATTTACATATTCTACAAACTTACATGTATTTACACAAGTCCAAGTTGTTTGATCTTTATCATACATTAGAGCAGGGGTTCCCAACCCTCTTCCTGAAGTAGTTGATGGGAGACCAGATTTCAAAATATATCCATGGTTAAAAACTGATGCCAGTGGTTTAGAACAAGCCTTCAGTTCTGAAGCATGAAAAAGCTTTGAAGTCTGACCTCTTCGGATTACTTTAGGACCAGGGTTGAGGACCTCTAGTTTAGAGCATAAAGACAATTACAGGGTACCAAGTTAAAGAGCACATCTTGCTGCTAAACATTCATTACTGCAGCAGTGACACCAAGCCAGGTTACTATACATTTAAAGCATTTACACACAATTCACATTCTCTGAATATAAGCGCTAAATGGTTCTATGCAGAATTTAATCACAAAAAGGTCAAGGGAGAATTTTTCTGTTGGAGACTAAAAATAAAATTAAAAACACACAGCCATTTTTAACAATGGCCACAAATTTAAGTGTTTAGATTTAATATTCCAGCTTTCAGCAGTCACTGGCAGTGCAAAAATGCTGTCATTGGCACAATTTGATTCAAATATATAAAATAAAAACAAAGTTTCAGGGTTAAAAAAAAAAATGTTAATTACACATTGGTGGAGTAATCTTCACATTTTGCAGTCTTAATATAAGCTGAAGAGTAAAGTAAACCTGTGCAGTTACTAATGGCTGAAAGTAATGCATTGCAGGATTATCTGGCAGAGTGAGTTAGATTACAAACTTGCTGATAAGAGCATAGTCTGGTTTACTTTGATAATGTTAAAATGACAGGACTTCATAATCTTGTATATTTTTCGCCTTCTCCTGTGGAGACGGATAGTGATTTAAAGTAATAAAAATGCATTCACAGTAAAATCACACAAAAAAAAAAAAACACACTAATAATCTCACATATGGTGGGCAGTGATAGAAGCCCTCCACTGTACAGTGGTATAGAAAGATGAATAGTACATTTTAGTTTCATTTGAATAAAAAAAAAAAGTATTAATTTTTTCTACACTACTGTACAGTGGAAGGCTTTAATGACTTCAGCCCACCATAAGTGTAATGAGAGATATTTATAATTTTGTGCTTCTACTGTGATCATGCATTTTCATTAGTTGAGATGACCATTACATACACAGATCATGAAGCATATGCTAGACTGGTGTGTGAGCAAGCATTTCAGTCCCCTCCAGACAAGAAGGCTTTCACCTGCTTACTTTCAAGTGCAAAACGTGGAGCAGATTAAAATTTAGTTACACGATGGAAAAGAACATATTCAGTGCGACACGCACAAGTTATGCTACTGTAAAAAGTGCTTTGAACACGGGTGTCTTCTTCATGGAAGGTTCTCCCGAAATTTAGTTCGGTTTAACTCCTGAGCGGTTTAATCTAGAGCAGATGCAATCCATGATATGTAGGAATATGTGCCTGTGAAGATTCACAAAGACTACAGAGAGGCAGCCTTGAAATTGAGACCCTGTAATTGTCCTGTAGGAATTTTGTTTTCAGTGGTCAGGTCAAGCCTGGACCTTCAGTAAGGTTTTGAGCTGGAAGGACATCAATTCTTTCTCAGCAGGGCCACAGGACAGGAGGACCCAGTGGCTTGGTGGTTTAGGAAGAACACTTGGTGATGGTGGCTCGCTGAATTTGGCTCCTGCATAGTTCGGGTTGTCTTGACTATTGAAGAGATTTTTTGATCCAGGGAAGCCCAAGGCCCTATTCTGGTTAGGTGAGCGAATGTTTGCTCCATTCTGCATGGCCTGCCATGACAGACCAGATGGGCCATGTACCCTGTCCTTAGAGTGAGACATCTTCTGATTGTTGCGATCTAAGAACATCTGGCGGTTGTGCTTGCCAAAGTTATTTCTTTGTGGTTGGACAAGAATGTTGAACCGTTCACCTCCACCCATCTTGAACTTTTATGTCACCTATAAAGTACAGTATATGATTAAGTTGATCTTAAATGTAAACTTTCTAATATAATACAGAGTGATGATTAGCAATCTAAGCTAGAGACATGGAGAACAAACATTTGAGCAAGGAAATTAATTTCCTAAACTCTGAAGTTAAGATACATCACTGCCACCTTTGCAGACAGCGTGTTATTATATAGTCCCAGCTGGTAGGCTATGGAAACAGAGCCAGACAGTAAAGATAGGCATGACACCAACACAACTGTGGTGGGAGGTTTAAAATACCACATTTGCATTTAAAAAAAAAAAAAAAAACTTTATAGCTAGATCACACATGTTTCAGTTATACATATTTTTCTAAAACATAAACATATTTCACAACAGGCACACTACACCTTATTTGCAAGATACATAAAACAAATACATGCTTAAGCTAAAACAAAGGCAGTCTTACCTTTCAGCTGATCCTTCAAACTCCACTTTATCTCCTTTCCCAGGTCTACAAAGTAGCACAACTATCTCTCCTCTCTGTGATCCCTTCTTTAATCTGCTGGTTTGTTTTTGCATGAGCCGACTAAGGTCCAAAACCAACATGGAAATCCCCCAAGCACAAGGCAGAGGGGTTGGCAAAGTGAGAAGCCTGCACAGACAAATAAAATAATGGAACAGAGTGTCAAAGAAAGAAGGTAAGACATGATGACTTGAATCTAGTTTGAGTCTGGTATAGTCTATTTATAACAGTTATAATACAAACATGAACCAATTATGCAATTACCACCAATAATTTGTGGTTTTAAGAACCTTCTAGAAATCAATTTTAATCTAAAACTCTTCCATGTAGCATAAACTACCAACTTCTGGGTCATATAATACTACTACAATACAGGGGAAAATGTAAGTAAAAATAAACAAACAAACACGGAAATCCATCAAGTACTATATCTATATTTCTATGAAATTGAGCAACTATTGTGAATTAAATTCCTCAATGTAGAGGCCGGTTAAGGGTTACTCTGGCAAGTAAACACATTTTATTTTGTAACCATGTTACTTAAACAACTGGCACCGTCTGAGACAAACAGGTCTATTTTAGTATTTAAAATTAAATACAGATGCATGTGTCCTTACACAGTAATTATTGGCACACAAAAAGATAAACTGCAGTTGGGCACAATAATCTGTATACCATCTTGGAGATACTCAGTACAGTATGTCCCAGTGACGTCAGCACAAAGAGGCTGAGCCAGTTAGGAACAACATCACGTCTGCAAGAGATAATGTATTACTGCCTAGTGGGGAGAAGGGGGTAGGAGTCAGGGTGTAGTCGGGGAGAGCTTTACCAGGAACAAAGGTGAATAAATATTGATCACTTATTTCCCCTACATTTAAGTTATATTTACTGATCGGAAATTATACATACATACATCAGGGGCTAACATTTTAACTAAGAGTTAGGAGCCAGCATATTTGTTTATAGATAGAAATATAGCATTAGAACATTATGAGCTGGGGCTCACAGAATTTCTAAGCCCTAGTTTGTGTGAAGATAGATCTCAATATCCTAGTTCTTAAGTTAGATAAAATATGTGAGCCCCTAGTACATAGATATACATTAGAAGCCAGGTAGGCTGTCCAAGGAAGCATTGCACTTCAGAAAAGATATTTAGGAGCCCTATGGTGGGTGTAAAATTTGTATCATATATTTAACTATATCCATATGAAAGTGTGCGGTTAGATGCAAGTATGAGCTATAAGAAGCATGTTTAGGCACAATATGCAGTTTGATTCTTCCAGTAATGTATAGTTCTTGTATTGTACAAGAAGACAAATGTATCTGAAATAGTAAAAAAATAAAAAAAAAAAATCTGTAAAGGTAACAAAAATGTCCTTGTGTCTAACATACAATATGTTGCTGTTAGTGACGTAGAAACAAGTACAAAAGTGACCCACTGAATATAATGACGTAAAGTGGGTAACCGAATATATAAAGTGATGAATAAGGGGTAAAATAAACTAAGATAGGTGCAGGGTGGCAGTTCTCGTCACATGAGGGTGTTTCTTTGTGTATTTACAGTATATCGCACAGCTCCAGGAAGCTGGAACTTGAGAGCGCAGCAAACAAAGAGCAGCCACAACATGGCGGCGGGGGAGGTGCTGCCAACACGAGCAGAGTCCAACAACTTACCGAGACTTCGGTCACAAAGCCGCTGCTTCTCTCCACAAAACGGGGGCACCTACGACGACTTTACCCAAGTGAGGTCCGGTGGATACACCTCACAAACTTGCTCTTCTATCTGTATAATCTCTCACTCACACACCCGCCTCGCTCTCCGAACTCCGACTCACAGCTCAACCTCTTCGGCTGCTTCACAAAATACCATCGCAGGCGTCGCCCTCCTGCGCCGCAGCCAATAGGCGTGCAGGAAGCGGAGAGGCTAGCCAATAGGATTGCGTCTGTATTGTGAAGAGCCTGTTGCAGTGCAGAGACAGAGTTCTGCTTGGAGACTTCTCTCCTCCTCCTGTTTCCAGCCCTTAGTTGTTATTGTCGGGCGGGGGAAGGGCGAGAAAGAAAATAATGTCATCACAAAGAAAAAGTTACAGGGCGGTTACAACATCCGTACTCAGGAAAACAGCTGCTGCACTCGACAAACTGCTCTTATATAAATACAATACAATACACTGTATGTGTGTATGTATATATATATATATATATAAATAAATATGTATATATGTGTAAAAATATATGTATATGTGTGTAAATATATATGTGTATGTATATATGTGTATGTATATATATATATATATATATATATATATATATATATATATATATATATATATATAATGTGTGTGTATGTGCATATATATAGTATATGTGTAAGGGGTTATATTTTAAAACACACAACATGATACCTTTAATCAGTCTATGTATTTGTTAAAGGCTTTATCATGTGCATTTTGTGATTTCATGTTAAACAGAAGCACTTCTTTGTAGTAGTCAGTAGCCATTGTATTGTTGCCCCCCGTTCTTTGTATCAGTTTCTTATTGAAGCCCCCTGCCATGTGTGATCATAAATGGGACATAGCAGCGGGGGTCTGTCTGCACTAAGATGAGAGTACTGTACACAAAGGATATCAGGCAGGCTCTGTGGATATTGTAGGGTTAAATCTGACCTGAAGTCATTTTTTATTTGAGATATGAACTTGACAATCAATATGGAAAAAGTAGGTTGCTGCTCTGTATAACTGAGATAGCGTATCACTGCTTCACTTATATTGTATACCCTGCTACATATGCTGTTGTTATAAGGTGCCCAGCTACATTTCCATCTAGATCATATGATAACAAGTCTCCTTCTGTGTCTGATGCCCTATGAGATCAGGGCCCCCTACACCCTCTGTACCAGTATATGTGTCTTATGGAGTCACTGTATCCGCTGTACTTAGCGCTATGGAATATGTTGGCACGTTATAAATACACGTTAATAATAATACAAGTTAAAACATGCTTATCTCGGCTAACAGGACAATGCTATGTTCAAAGCAGCCTTGTGTGGTTCTCCATTCTGGGTTAGTGGTGTGGGGGTGGCATGTTTTGTCTGTCCTCTTCAAGTTCTATTTCATGACTTCAACATATTGCTGTTTTGTCAGAATTGAGGCAAATGGTTTTAGTGCAGATAGCCCCATAATAAAATTATATTGTCCCCAGGAAATATACTACATTTGTTAAGCTTTCCATGTGCTGTAAAGTGCTTTTTGGAGTCCACAGTGGCAATGATTCCAATAGGAAACAGAGACCACTGCAGGACCTTTCCTTTTTTGTCCCCGCCAGCACAGAGGCATGACACAACGGTGGCACACCAAGTTTTTGTTCAATTAGTTGTGAGGGTTAGGGTTCCAAGGTTAGGGTAGTGCATGCCACTACATTACTGTGTAAAACTTGTGATCTGCCACTACCCTAACCCTAACTCTAGCCCTCACTCTAGAAACAAATTGATGACCTTCAATGACCTGCTTTACATCCAAAGCGAAGATTAGTGAATTTGGGGATAAGGGAGAATTTGTTTTAGCAGCATACTTATTAACTGTACCTTTTTTGCCAAAGAGCAGATAAAAATCCACCCCTACGCAAAAGATTGGCAGCAGCAGTGCGGCCGTCATCCGCTAGTTGGAGCTTCCGATTTTCGGAATACTGCTGCACATTGCATATAAGGTGCGCCGATAGAAGAAGTCGAGCTATGAGAGGCGCGCCAGAGGCCCTCAATGGCTGTGTGCCCGCACAGAACATAGCAATGGCCTCTGTCGATTCAGCTCCGTTGATTTGCACCACATCGGAGAGGGGTGTGATAATTATAGGCCTTCCCTAAAATCTGACGCCGCCATCTAGCGGCTACTTGCTGGCACTGCAGCTGTCAGTGCTGGAGATTTCCTGCGCAAACACAACGCAATAAATCCCCTGCCTCTGATAGACTCCCAAATGCCCCCCTTTTTAATGGACAATCACACATTTAGGGCAAATTCTCTTTATTCCAATCTATGTCCTGTTTGCACAGATAATTTCTTCAATATTTGCACAAAAAAGCGATTCCAGCAGTGTCTGTAGTATATATCTTAGCGTGACATAGATTTGTCTAATAGTAGTACACTTTGTTATAGCTTCTGCGATTAGTGCAAAGCAATCACATATATAGTTGTGAGCGTACGAGTTGTTGCTAACGCTGCGGGCTCGTTGTTGCTAACGCTGCGAGCCGAGGCCCTCGCGAAGCGAGGGCACTGCCCGAGGGTCTCAGTTGCTGGCATGGAGCGCCGAAGGCGCTCCATGCCAGCAACTGAGGACCCTCGCGAAGCGAGGGCCTCAGTTGCTGGCATGGAGCGCCGTAGGCGCTCCATGCCAGCACCTGAGGACCTCGCAAAGCGAGGGCCGCAGTTGCTGGCATGGAGCGCCGAAGGCGCTCCTTGCCAGCAACTGCGACCCTCGCAAACTTCACCTCGCAACCCAAACAGTACGACACACACATTACGACACTCGCAAACAACATACGACACACGTTCACACACATTACGGACTCGCAACACTCGGACGCAACTCGCGAACATTAGAAAATGTCAAACACAATACATACACACACCACATACATAAAAAACTTACCTACACCAAGAGGGAGCACCCAGCACCTCAAAAATACAACTTACACCTCGATTTTACTTCAAATAAAACAGTTTAGACACTAAAAAAAAAACGAAGCGAGAGAAAAAATGGCCGCCGAACAAAACGAAAACGAGGCTACAGCACTCTAAACTCGCAAAACACCACAAGAAACTCGCAAAACACCACAAAACACCTACGGATATTCCGATACAAACGTATAACACACATTACTCGCCATTTCTCGCCAATGCGGAAGTACACGACTACGCTAACGGTTTGGTCTCGCGCACGCACAGTGTTACACTGCACACATTCAGCACGCTTACACAGCAGATCCACACCACTAATGCTGCAGCAACATCAAGACACATTGACAGCTCTTCAACACAATGCTTAAAAATAGGTAAAGTATATTCATTTATTAATGTATTATATATTTCATTATTATACACCAAACAGCATTAGCTCACTTACAATTTCATTGCCGTCATTTTTTGACGGGCAATTCGCTAGTAACTATAATAATAAGCAAATTAGGTGCCTGTTTTAAACAGTATATAATCCCTTTTTAACAGTTACACGGTTTTCTATAAAATAGGACCTTTCCTGTTACCTGCCCACTATTTATGTTTCTTTTTATCTGCTCTCCACTTTGTTGTTACACGTTAGGGTTAGTTTCAGGGTAACGATGGGTGTATAACTGGAATGATCCAAAATGAGACCTTTCCTGTTTTGTCTCTGCCAGCAGTAGTGTGCAGCAGACATTAGGTGGCGCAACGGTAGAGCCTTAAGACTGTTCAATTTGTTTTTAGGGTTAGGTTAGTGGCAGATGCTAAGTTTTACATAGTGCATTCCACTATTTTACTGTGTAAAGCTTATCATTATCCTAACCCTAGCTCCAAGAAAGAGAGTCTCGGTGCATCACCCTCACCTACTGGCTGCTGCACGCCACTGCAATGGAGGGGACAAAACAAGAAAGATCCAAAAACTGTATACAAAAAACAGAAGCATACAATTCCTATGATAATAATTCAGAATTATCCTTTTTTACTGGGCCTTATCATCTCTAAGGGCTCCCTGGTGGTCAAGCGGTTAGGATTCAGTGCTTTCACTGATGCAGCCTGGGTTTGATGTCAGTCAGGGAACCAAGAGGTCACACCACCCTGAAGCCACGCAGACATGGGTGTAGGAACTGGGTGGATGAGGGGGACAAATCCCCCCCGGATTTCTCATTGTTGTTATCTATGTGTATACAAGCGGTTAAGTGTTCTGTATATCAAGTGAGCTGTATCCTCCCCCAGAATCATTTTGGTTCCTACACCCCTGCATACAGGGCTGGGCCCGGTCAGTACTTGGATGGGAGACTATCTAGGAATACCATGAGCTGTGTGCTGTGGCCCACTGGGGAAGGAACTGACAACCCACTCCAGTATCTCTGCCATGAAACCCAAGTGGATCAGCATGGTGTGTTGCTGTTCATGACGTTACGGAGAGTCGGACACGATTTAATGATGCAAACACAAACATCATCTAGAAGAAGTACTTATTTTCTGTAAATTATCTATATTTTACAGAGTCTTCAGTCCTCCAGGTTTATAATATACCATTTGTTTATTATATACCTTTTGTTCTAACATGACTTTGTGTTTGGAACATCCCTAGCTTTAATTTCATCAAGTGTGTATGTGAGGTGAGGCAGTGAGCCGGCGGTTAGCAATCACCTGATTATACGTCACTGCCCTACCTGGGATGTTTGTTTTTGACTTTGCAGACCTGGCTGTGAGTCAGCCAACTGTAACCTCTCTACTGCTCCTAGACATATTTATGGAAGAGCCTAGGTGACTTCTCAAATAAATCATGGGGGGTGACAGTGTGAAGCTGGAGAGGGGGAAGGAGGCAGGAAAGAAGATAAGGAAAAGGGAGGGTATGTGAAAAGGAACAAGAAACATTTAATGAGGAATAGAGATAAAAAGAGAACAGATAACTGAAAGTAAAATAATAGATGGCACCCAATATCACCCCACACAGAGCCAACAACCCTAATAATGCACAATGGGGTAGAGATAAACATATTTTACCAGAGGCCCAAAGCTTTATAAAAATGCATCCTTGATAGTGGGTTTTAATGTTGCTACCTGTATTTTTGTTGTATGTATGTACTGAAAACCAAATGTATGTTCAATTATTATACCTATGCTATTTTATAACTATCCTATTCACAAATAAACAAACATAAATATTCGAGACACTGAATTTTCAGGGAGAAATAGGTACCTGTCCAGTATGTTAGTATTGAAAAAAATAAAATAAGCTAGGAATAAATAAAAGGTACTCACTAAGCTTTCCCCTACACAGCAGATTCTTCTAACCAGGCTTAAGGCCATATTAGTGTATAAGGGGGTCTAAGAACCCTGAACTTCATTTCAAGATACAGGACATGCTTCCCATAGACAGGCATATATTTCAGTGACACTATCACTATTACTAGATAGATTATGTTTAATACAATTTTAAACGACCACTGCAGTTCAAAAGTATTTACCATATTAACAAAAGTCGCAGCTGTATATCCCAAGGACATACATGTTTTTTGCTAAAATCTGAATTGTTTATGACTGTTCATGAGCAGGGCTGTATCTACCTTTGTGGAGCACCTAGGCAGTGACGTGGAGAAGCCCCTGCGAGCGAGTACGCAAGGTATGTACGGACCCATTTTTGCCTTTTCTGTGTGTGTAAGTTCCCTTTCCTGTTGTAACTGTCTTATTCTAGGCAGTTACCTCCTAGTAGTCAGTCTATGGAATGCAACATTTCATTTTTTTAAGAAGTGGCGGCACTCACAGAGAAGTGCCCCAGGGCCGCTGCCTAGTTGGCCTAATGGGTAACCCTGCCAGGTTCATGAGTTTTGGATTCCATTTTGTGTTTGTTACATCCTACTTTGAGAGCTGAGTTATGGATGCGTGTGTTTGTAGTTATATGTTGAGGGACTGGTGGGGGAGAAGGGAACAGGTAGAGTCTTTGTTTGAAATATATACCACACCTCTTCCTTCTCACTGGCCAGAAACAGACTCCTTGCATTAAGCAATGCAACCACAGCTCCCCAGTAAGCTTCCCTCACACACACACACAACGTCCCATAATATAACATGGAGCCCTCCAGGGTCCTACAGAGACATCAAAACTTATTTTTTTCTAATTTGAAAATAGCTGCATGACTTTTTTCCCCAATTATTTATGCTCTTAGTCGGACTCAAAGTTTTGAAGCATATAATTGTTTTTTCATTGTGCGGTGGTCCTTTAGCATGGACAAAATACATTTGGGAAGCAAAGCCCCTTTTTGCCCTTAAAATCCTGAAAAGGCAAATACACCACACATAGTGACTTTTATCCCACGTAGTACTATGCATTGAAGTTATATTAAAAATAAGAGTTTTGATTTTATTATTTGAGATTCCATGATTCCACAGCATATACAATAATATTCAAGGGTTACTATAATTAGGACTAAACTAAAAATATAAATTCCAACTAAATGTATTTGTCTGATATATAGAATTATTTGTATAATACAGAGACAGACTAATCCCTAGATGTTTAGCCTGGTAACTTTCTTTATACATAAATATACACATAGATTGGTTCAATTATTTCCTCCACCCGTCTGTATGGTGTATATCAATCTGATTTCATGGTCATTGGTAATCACTTGCCATTCAGTACCAATAAATGAAGACAATAGATCATGTTTCACTTTAAAATGATTTCAATCACCCTTTTGTTGATGTTTTAAATATGTTAATTATCATCTTATTGAATTGCAACTGTTTGCTTTATTTAATCCTGGGTAGGGTTATTTGTGTAAATGTTAGGTAAAACAATGTTAATAAATTATTTAACTGAATTTAGTATCTAGTTGGCTTACTCCTTTGACATATCAACATACCAACACTGTTACACTACAATATATAAATAGAACTGCACAACCCTTATTCACACTGCCACTTAATGAGTCTAACGCAGAAACTGATGATAGTATCGGACAAGTCCACCTTCAAATGCAGTCTGATTAAGTATTTAAAGGACCATGGAAGACGTTTTCTATATTGCATCTGAATGAGAACATTTGATAATGTTGAACAGTGTGTTTCTTTTTTTTTAAAAGAAGCTCCTGGAGCAGAATATACTGCTTTCAATGTTTTGTCCATTGCACCTTTGGGACATAAAGTTGTCATTTAATGAGCAGTAGATGTTTCAAGGGGGAGATAGAGGGAGGGGGAGGCAGAAGGACATAGAGGGAGGGGGAGGCAGAAGGAGGGAGGGAGAGACAGGGGTAGGCAGAAGGAGGGAGACAGGGAGGGAGTGAGAGGAAGAGAAGAGGAGGAGAGAGGGAGAGAGAGACAGAGCACAGAGGAAAATTTATATTTTTTAAATACAATTTAGTTTAAATAAGTACTTGTTACCTGTTACTTTACAATTATACTATACTAGAAACCTCTGCTGTGTCACTTTAAAGTCTTAGCTAAGTCCTTATCTCTTTAAAGTCTTAATTTAAATTTGAGAATAAAAAATAAAGTTAAATAAAGCAGAGTTTAAAGTAAAAAAGCAAATCTAGATGGGATGTATCCTGTTATGATGTCGGGACAGGTCTGCCGCTGTAGTGCGGCCTCCAACCGCTAGATGGCGCTGCCAATATTTTGCAGTGCTGCTAATAATGTTAGCCTAACAGTTAAACTAACCCTCACCCTAACTCCAACCCTCACCCTAACAGGTTACCTAAGCCTTGACTCTATGATATTGCACCGGAATATCAGCAGTGCCATCTAGCGGATGCTCACCACCACTGCTGCTGCCTTGTGCTGCGCCAGTATAACAGGATATGACCTCTAGATGTAACTATATATATATATATATATATATATATATATATATATATATAAATATATATAAATATATATTGATAAAAACAGGTCAAATGAACAGTTGCGCTGACGTATCCTGATGCACCATTAGAACTCTTTGTGTGGATACACCCATACTCCCGTCCAGGTACGCCTTGGTTAGTTTTTAAGTCTTTGGTGAAAAAAAAGTCTCTGCTGAACCTCTCCAGAATAAGCACTTCGTAGTCATCCCACTCCGAGTATACTTCTGAGATACAGCCCAGGTAGATGGATTGTAGCTACTGGTGACGGTCTATTCAGTGTTAATGGTGAAATAGGGATTAGAAGTGCCACTCCTTCGCCTATATTTTTAGTCCTCCCTGGGCTTTCCTGATTGTGGCAGGGAATGGGTTAACAATGTGTAATAAAAAAAAAGAGGCATTCTTGTGTTATTCCCCCCTTTGGGTCCCTAAAGTAGGCTTATTAATAAATTATAATGAATTAATTGCTATTTATAACCAGTTTTACACGTTTTAGTATGTAGTATTGAGTCCTAACTGGTTTGATTAAGAATATTTCTCTGTGCCCCAAGGTAGAGCGCAGGCGATGATCTCATTCGTGTTTACGGTATGAGTGGAAACAGGAAGTGAAGCTGCTGATTCAGCTGCTGCAGAATCTGAAACCTCTATGTAGAGTGAGGGGAAAATCCTTTCCCAGCAGAGAAGAAAAGAGTGAAGGAATGTAATATAAACGTTTACAGAGTCACAGCCTTATTAAATTGCAATTCGGCCAATTGAAAAGCGGCTCTATTTAAGCACATAGCATATTATTTTTACAGAAGTTTTTAGTTCGTAACGACCTTGCTTTTGGATAGAAGTTCACAAACTAAAAACTTCTGTAAAAATAATACACTATGTGCTTAAATAGAGCCGCTTTTCAATTGTCCGAATCGCAATTTAATAAGGCTGTGAACTAGGTACAAATAGAACCCAAAGAACAATGACAGTTTAAAAGTTACCGTATGTGAAAAAGTAATGTTTTGCATAAAAGGTGGTGGATATATGGAACAGAGTATCCATTGGTGGACAACAGGAAGCCTCAGCATTTCTATATTCCTGTTACTTTAAGTATGGATGCTTTTCTTCGGTCCAACAATAATTCTCTCATCCTATAAAATACACCTCTTTACCTACATGTATTTATTTTCCTCACACCATCTCTTTTTTTTAATCGTTTTTGCTATATATGGAATAATTGGGTCACATATATAATGCATCTGTTTTGAGTATGTGGCAGTTTAAGTGTAATAGGTTTCCTGCCACTGTGGGGGTTAATGGAATAATTAATTAGAAAAAACATTCTGTTTCATATGAAGTCTAGGCAGCAATACAGAGTGAATATTGGTGGTATCACAAATGCAATATTGATTGTATAAAATTTAGCGATGGAACATTACACAACCTCCTGATGTTTATTTATTACTACAAAAGTACATTTGATAAAGATGTTTTTTACTATAAATATAAGAGCTGCTGGTATATTTATACATTGACCAAGTAGGCCCAGGCCAAAGGAAGGAGAGATAATGAAGATAAAAGCGGAAATAGCTAACATAGGCCCTCATTCAATTGCAATTTGGCCAATTGAATAGGGGTCTAAATAAGCACATAACATATATTTTTTAAAGAAGTTTTTAGTTAGTAAGCATCTATCTAAAAGCAAAGTTTTCACTAACTAAAAACTTCTTTAAAAACAATTCTATGTGCGTATTTAAAGCCCTATTCAATTGACCAAATCGCAATTGAATGAGGGCCATAGGTTGGTAGAGTATTTTGGTGAGATTAGGCAACATAAAATCCCAGTACAATTTCTGTTATAGCATTTGTGTGTAATAACACCTCCATGCTTCTTTGTGTTCGATACACAGATGTAGGTTGATATTTGGTGAAACTTATTTGGCTGACTTGCACGTTTTAGCCTAAGTGAAAGAAGATCCCACAAGCACTTGATCCATTGGCTCAGCGAATCAAATGGGCCAAAACTCTTACTACTCACGAAAACTCTTCTTGTAAGACTATAATCTAACCTTTCTTTGCTGATATTGAGAGACTTGAGAGTCCAAACATATTTCAGTAGGTGTGTTTCAATGAAAATTACACAAGTAAGTTTTCAATTGATATTTGCTAAACTTACAGAAGGTGAAAACTATCTCATTATCACAGTCCCGTGATGTTCAGGTTATAGTTTTTCCCATCGAGTTTGAATATAACAGCCATGAGCCAAGTATTTATAAATGTAGATAGAACATTAGAAGAAAATGTATGATTTTTAATTTTACAAATTCTGTCTTTTAATATAGTCTGCTAAGTTTTTGTATGCTTCTGGGTGCTGAATGTTGTGAGATGTTTTCTATTTTTTATTAGCCCTACTACCCCAAAATGACCTTTTTTAGTGTATGTTTTGAAATATCCTATACTTGGCAAAGTTGAATTTTTATGTTTTTGTATAAATACTGTATATACTCTAGTATAAGCCGACCCGAGTATAAGCCGAGGCACCTATTTTACCACAAAATACTGGGTAAAATGAGTGACTCGAGTATAAGCCGAGGGTGGGAAATGTGCTGCCCCCCGTGTCCCTCTTGTGCCTTCTGTGTCCCCCTCTCTCTCCCGTGTCTCTTCTCCCCTCTCCCTTCCCTGTGTCTCTTCCCCCCTCTCCCTTCCCTGTGTCTCTTATCCCCTCTCCCTTCCCTGTGTCTCTTCCCCCCTCTCCCTTCCCTGTGTCTCTCCCCCCTCTCCCTTCCCTGTGTCTCTTCCCCCCTCTCCCTTCCCTGTGTCTCTTCCCCCCTCCTCATTCTCAACCTCCCTCCTCAACCCCACTCCTCATCCTCAACCTCCCTCCCCATCCTCCCTCCTCAACCCCCTCCTCCTCAACCCCCCGTCCTTATTCTAAACCCCCCCCCTCATACTACCCCTCTAAATACCCCCCCCTCCCCTAACTTACCAGCTCTGGCCTCCGCTCCTTCCGGGTCTTGATGTGGCGCGCATGTGACGTCACATGCGCGCCACATCATTAGCATATACTGGGTGCCGGCACCCAGTATATGCTAGTGACATGGCGCGCTTGTGACGTCACGGCATTAGCATATACCGGGTGCCGGCACCCGGTATATGCTAATGTTGTGGCGCGCGTGTGACGGCACAGCATTAGCACATACCGGGTGCCGGCACCCGGTATATGCTAATTACGTGGCGCCCATGTGATGTCACATGCGCGCCACATCAAGACACGGAAGGAGTGGAGGCCAGAGCTGGTAAGTGAGCGGTGAGGGGGGGGGGATGGGGTATTTAGAGGGGTAGTATGAGGGGAGGGTTAGAATGAGGGGGGGTTGAGGATGAGGATGAGGAGGGCGGAGGGAAAGAGACACGGGGGGGTAGAGAGACACGGGGGGTAGAGAGACACAAGGGGGGGTTAGAAAGACACAGGGGGGGAGAGAGACAAGGGGGGGTTAGAGAGACACGGGGGGGAGAGTGACTCGAGTATAAACCGTGGCCCTTTTTAGCTTTAAAAAAAGGTCTGAAAAACTTGGCTTATACTCGAGTATATACGGTAATAGTATTTATTCATCCACTCTATAAATATCAGTATTTAATATATTTCCAGCAACACCCTTTTTATGTGGGGTATTATGTTTATAGAGTGATTGGGCCCAAAGTACAGATTGTTCATATTTCTCATATACCTAAAATGGTAGGGTATTTGGCAGCAGATGCATATTTAATATTGTAAGTCTGCGAGTATTCAATCTTATTCGGTCTATTGAAAGCTCTGTCTACACTTAAATTTAATCTTCAAGAAAGGGCCCTCCATTTTTTCTTCTTTCTTCATTGCGTTAATATTGTTTTGACTTGAATCTAAACCAGTATAGCTCTACGGAATATGTTGATGGATTACAAATAAAGAAAATAATAATAATGGTGGTCTATAAAAGATTAAGAAATTATGTATTAGGGGAGCTGAGTGTGCTATTTATACTTGCCCTCAATATTTCTCTAATATCTGATTTTATTCAGGTAATGGACTCTGAAATAATCCAGGATTATAAAATGGCTCACACATAGACTAATATGTAACACATAAAGTTCATTAGCCTCTCAGGAGTTGGATTGAACAGTCACAAATCAGAGTCCATGCTCTCTCTCGTTGCACGTCTCTCTCACATACGTGTTGTTTTTCAGCTGTCTTTCTTCCTGGGATTGTGCAACCCTCATTTGTGATTGTTTCAGATGGGAATTTCAAGGCACGTCTGTTCATGTTGCTTTAGTATTTGCCAGTATTGCAACATTTTTTCCCCGCCTTCATATCATATTCTCTGAGATTACATGCAGAGGCACAACAGCTTCCAGTAATAATTAGTACCAAACACAGATTTTATATCAGAATGTAACAACCATGCAGAAGCAGAGATTGATATCATGCCAATCTGTCTGTAATTCTTAGTGATGAGGTGATAGGTTACTTTGTACTTAATAATACTTAATTAATATGTTATACTACTATGATACTTGCCAACATACATCCCCTCTACACTATTAATACACTATTAATATCAATTATAGACTTGAAAACTTTGAGTTTGAGCATGATTAGGCAGGGAACAATCATAAAATTAATTCTTAATTAGACAAAAAAATTAGATGCATCTGTTGGTCTGTGGGAGGCATTTGTGATACATTGGTGGGTTGTGTGTAAGTAAGAGGGCCTTTATATTTCTGAGGGAGCAGGATTTGTATTTATTTGTTAATTTCGTAGATTGTTGTTTTTTAAGTTATGTCAAAACGCCAAAAGACATTTGGGAAGACAATGCACTATGGACTCTCCATCTCACATGGTGCTAACTACAACAAACCTGGAACCTGCTTAGTGAGAAGGCCACAATGTGTAATGGAGTGGACTATGTTCTGTCAAGCACTGATACCTAGGACTAAGAAGACTCAGACTAACAGCCTTATTAAATTGCGATTTTGCCAATTGAACAAGGCTCTATATAAGCACAGAGCATCTTTATTTTACAGAAGTTTTTAGTTAGTAAAGACCTTCCCTAACTAAAAACTTCTGTAAAAAAAATATGCTGTGTGCTTCTATAGAGCCCTATTCAATTGGCCAAATCGCAATTTAATAAGGCTGTAAGTCCCTAACTGACTACACCAAAAACTGTGCTGTGTACTGTGAATGTCATAGTTTTACCTTATCTTATACTGTTTCCCTTGATTAATTGTTCTGATTCACTCTCTTTCTTGCACTCCATACCTCTCTACCTTTCCTTGCTTACCTATCTCTCTTTATACTCTCTCCCCATGTCCTGCCTACAGCACCGATACCACAAATCTCTAACAGCCTTATTAAATTGTGATTCGGCCAATTGAATAGGGCTCTATTTAAGCACATAGCATATTTTTTACAGAAGTTTTTAGTTAGTGAAGTCTTGCTTTTGGACAGAAGTTCACAAACTAAAAATTTCTTTAAAAAATATATGCTATGTGCTTATATAGAGCCCTATTCAATTGGCCGAATCACAATTTAATAAGGCTGTTAGTAACTAGTGACACTATTTACATTATGATAAGGCATTTGTGTACTTGACCACCCACTGTCTATAGACAGAAGGAAATTAAAACTTGCCTCATTCCTTTTCCAATGACTATGACAAAGAAGTACAGCAACCTTTGCAATGTAAGGTATATGAAAGTCATTTCTGCCATTAGAACTGACTGGCTCCTTAAGCATGTAACTGCCATTAAAACGTTGTCCCTAAGACTGACTGATTTCTTAAGCATGCAGTTTGTCATTGGTACATATTGATCTGAGAATCAATTGAAATGTAATTTGTTTTTGTAAACATTTATTGTAGCACAAAATAACTTCTTAAACATAGCACAGCCATTAATTAGTACATGTTGGACATAGTATTATCTCCCTTTTTTCATTAGTACCCTCTGGTCTTAGGAGAAACGTACCCGCTAATCTTTCACTATCATTAGTGCATGTTAGTCCAAATAAAGGTCTGTTATAAATGTTCATGTTTTAGTCTAATAAACATGCTACTAGCACAAGATGATCTAGTTGGTAATATACACAAGAGATTACAAAAAGTCAAAACTCATCACTTTTTTTAACCAACAATTGCTGAATCCATTTTTCATAGTGTGATTTTCTATGAATGTTCCATTATCAAAAGTATTTGACTAAAACAAGCTCCTTAGATTATGGCTGTCTAGGCCTGCTCTGTTGCTTCTTAGATACTCTTTAAAGTACTGTATATCATTTTTTACCTTTTAATAGTTACATATTTTGTATTTTATAAAAGAACTGGCAAATTCGACCTACTCTTGTTACAAAATTATCAGTCTTATTTGCTATCATACATTCTAAATGTGTTTGTAAAAGATATCCAGGTGAAATAAATGCTTTAGCAATGTATCACTCACATTAGTACACTTAGTTCCTATGAGTATCTGTCTCCTTATACATGTCATTTCCATTAGAACACTTTGTTCTCTACTAATTTACATGTCACTGCCTTTAGTACACTATAGTCCAAGCAGACGCTATGCCCCCAACTAATCTGGCTAGTGCTTTATGGGTTTCTGAAGCAGTTTCATTTTCTGGGCAGCTGCATCTTTCAAGAAAAGCTTCCCCATCTGCTCTTTTCCTCCGCCATTCTGTCAATGGCTGTTTTGTGCTTGATTAAACCCCTAGACAGGCAGGAATCCAGCTCCAACACAAAGGGAGCAGCTGTAATTTGGGTCAGCTGGAGGAGAACACTGGCACATTCTCCAAAAGGGTTTTAATAAATAAACAGGAAAACGAAATAACTTCATATCTTAGAAACATAACAGGTGCTGGACTCTCTTACATGCATACTATTTGATTATAGACCATTTTCCAATCCAGCCTACACACGTTTTAATCATGCCGTAAAACCTAAGAACCTATATAAGTCTTAGACAACCCTGATGTTCAACATAGTTCAGGTCTCCAGCTGCTCAACCAAGACTCTAAAAGCCAGTTGTTTATCCAGTGGGGTCGTAAATGAGAGGCTGTATGAGAAGGGACTGAACAAGGCAATGGTGGATGATCTATAAATGGTGTTCTATAGAACAGGATGTTCTTTATATTTTCTATAGAACCAACAGACTTAAGATGAAAATGTTTTGCAAAAAAAGCTACATTGCAAAAATATTTGCTTTGGCTACAATTAGCCAAATCAAATAGCAGTCATGAAAATAAAGGTTGCTGGTCCCTGGAGGCATCCATGATATGCTTGTAATGGTTGCATGTGTAAGAGGGGCATTTACATTCTGATGATGCAGGTCTTGCAGTTTGCTTCTGAGTATATGAAGGAGAAGGGAGTAGATGTTTGAATCTAAAAACTCAAATTAAATAACAAATACTGCTCTGTGTTCCATTCTCTACCACTTATACATAACCACAGCCATTCAGGCGCCAAGCTATCAGGAAGTGTTGACGCCAGGTATGGCAAAACATTCAGATTCTTCAAAAATTAAGATTTTCTCTAAAAACATGTTATTCTAATACATTAAACAGCTGCTAACATCGTTGATTACATTACATGTGATTTTGAGAAGAGAGAGCAGCATAGATATTTAAGTTATTCTAGTATTCTAGGTTTGTAACACTTTTTCAAACCTCCAGCCCGCTGCTTGTGCGTCATTCATATATTTTTTGTGTATATTATCATACATAAAAGCAGATAAGGAGTGAAACCAAATAAGCAAGAATTCAAGGTGTAAAACAAAATGTACTTTTAACAGACTGTAGTTTTCATCTGTTCCTTGTATAATTAGATATCAGGATCACCCTATCAGTTTCCCAAAACACAGACAGCTGCGTCCTTGCTGATCTCACTGCTTTCAATAAGAGCAATTATTTTGTAACCTGTAGAGTATGGCTGCTTTATGTGCTTTGACTACTACAAATATATTAGAATTTAATATCGTAAGTACAGAAAATGTACTGGTCGGTAGTAGTGCTATAATATACTGCATATCTATTTATCTATCTATCTATCTATCTATCTATCTATCTATCTATCTATCTATCTATCTATATATATATATATATATATATATATATATATATATAAATATATATATATATATTTGAGGGTACATTTGCATGTCCCAGCTCAGCTTCCCAGAATGCAGTGTAATAACTGTTTTTCTCGGAATTCTGAGCTGGAAGCAGGTTTTTTAACTTGTTTTAGACATTCAAATGTGAACAAGGATGTACTGTTTATTTACTATATATATATATATATATATATATATATATATATATATATATATATATATATTAGTAAATAGATTTAGAGCTTCTCTCACCTCTGACTGAATTGACTTCATAAACTTATTACATAGACAACTCTCACAACTGACTCCATTGTTCAAACTACTGTGTTATTAACCTAAAAAAAAAAAAAAAAAAGAACCATTGTTCAAGCAGCTTTTGTTTTATACAAAGAGGTTATCTGTCAAAACAGTTTGAATAATGGAGTCAGTAAGTATAGGTCTTGTAAAGGGAATTCTGACTGAACATATTTTCTTTGGTCTCATTACACTCTAGTGGAAAGGTTTGTCTCTGCTTCATGCATAAGTGTAACACCAAAAGTGGTACTTATCAGTGAGACAATATTATATGGCAGCTTAATATATATCCCATATAAACTGGGGTGAATCTTAAAAAATAATGATATTTACTGTATCTGCATGGTATAAATATGGTGAATACCTATTATTATGATATTCTTTCTTTATTATAAAGTGACATAAGGCTACACAAAACACAAGGGAATGTATTGAAACACAGGTAGGTCTGATTTATAAAAGGACCACTGGACTTCCAGAAAAAAATGACTTGTTAATGAAGTATGTACCAAACTAACAACTTCAGCAACTGTGTAAGCCATGGACAAAAAATATTTTCGTGAAGATCCCAATTTTTTTTGAAGACTCTCACAAACACCAAAAAAAAAAAAAAAAACTTTAGGCTCTAATAAGATATTGATATAGTGTTCAATCAGTAATAATAATCACTGCAAAAGAGATAATGATTAGTTAGCTTTATTGTACAAAAAAAAAATACACAGACACCCACATGCTGACATATACTCACCAATTTAACAACTTTTAGAAACAACATTGACATTCAGAAAAAACATAAAATGGGGAGTCCCCCATATACCAATATATATTTTCACAGTATATCACACCAAAGACATTATAAGAATGACCGCAGCATTCTGTTTATAAGTAGAAGAATCCATTTTGTGTTTTGTTATGTCACTTTCTGAGAGATGGAGGGTATGCTTATTTGTCTATCAGCCTTCTTGATCTGGAAATGTAAACACCCCTCTCACACATAATTTCACCCAAGTATCGTGATGCCTCCAAGGTCTATCAGAAGCATCAAAATGTATTTCTCCTAATTAAATATTACCCTAATTAAGTTTTTTTGGCTCTCACCAAGCCCTACATTGCTTCAGGCCCCTGTTCACAACATCAACCAGGCTGATCCCCTGTCCCTTGGCATGATATTACATTTCTGTTTGAACAAACAATAGATTACTTGGATATAATGCCACTGTATCGTCAACAGGCCAGGGGACACTTTAATGTTTTCTACAGGGCTAAGGATAATAATAAGAATATGTTTTGGTGCGTTACAAATAAAGGATAATAATAATGTAAGTTTTCTAATCTTCACTCCATTAATGGTTCATGTATAAAATATAATGTTTAAAACATGACCTTTTAAATGTGACAATGCAATGTTAGAGTAGTTTTTAAGTGTATTTTTTAAGTAAAGCTTCTTTAATTTGGCAATCTTATCACATTGATCTGTAGCACTTTTGTCAGTAAAAGTCTAACATGAAATAAACGAGCAACTTCCGTGTCTAGGAAAGTAGGCCTAGCTGGCAGGAGGGAAACCAGCCTAACTTGTAGGTCTGTTGACTGGATTTCTTGGCTGTAGGTTTGACACACCCAGACAGTGCCTGCTGCTTTCCTGCTGGTTCGATACTATTCTACACATAAATACACACTTAAATCAATCATTGCAGTATGGGGACATTTTCTAAATATAAACTTTCTTACCATAATAAGAAACTATCACAATTTGCAAAATATTTATATGTCAACATTAGAAATCTAGGCAGCTGCCTAGGGGCAGTTTACTCACAGAACCTGTTTGGCTGGCAATGTGGCTGTCTTTTTTAATGTCACCACCAGGACATTTATAGTCTGCACGTTTATAGCCTTATCTAGGCACAATTGGGGTGCAAAAACAAAATGGGAAGTCTGACGTCTAGCAATCTGGTCTTGTATGCGATAGAATTGAGTTTTATAGTCATTCCATCACTCAGCTCAGGCGATTCTTCTACCATCTGTAACTATTTGCCTCGTGATTGATGGATTAATGGCTTCCTTTTGCGTAAGGCTTATGAGGTGTCAATCTATGAACAGAAAGATTCTACTGATATGTCAGAAGCCATATGCAAAGGAATCATATAATAAGGCAATTAAGTACAGGGGTCTTGCAAGAGGATGTCTTGAGCTGCGTGATAGTAAATTTAAAACTGTTTTTCTATTACTAAGTTGAATAATGTCCAATTGCAAATATGAATATTTACACTGGAACCTTTCTACCCTTTCTATATAAACTCAGACAAGTTGTAAGGGTAGCAAAGTAAATGTAGCATACCAGTATTCTAGACACACTGCATATACTGGGATTTTAAGTTAAATATTTCTGTCTAAATCTTTTCATTTTCATCTAAGCTCTAATTTATTATAGCTCTGATTTGAAGTTTTTCTTAAGTCCATCCAACAGTATTGGTGCTCTCTTGCTCTCGGAAATATGCTTCTTTTGTGTAGATTTTGAATCTATTAATAAGAAGTTCATGGACATTTTATTATATTCAAGCAACCATTCTACAGTCTCCAGCTACTTCAAGTAAAACCTGCTTGATATAAAAGCATTAATAATTAAATACCAACAACACAGATAATGTTTTGTTGAAACTACAACAAAATATGGGAGGGGCTTCAGCCTTATAAGCACTTCCTGCCCACATCCCTTTGCTCAGTTCAGTCCTGAGCCCGCGTCTTCAGGTTATGTCTCTGCGATCTCTCGCTTTTCAGCTTTCCTGGCCTCATATGGCAAGCTCCAGTCACTTTTTAGGTCTTTTCCTATCATTGTACAAGGTAAGTTGTCTACTCCCTCTAAGCTGTCCAAGGTTCAGCCTTCACTTTTCATGCTTAGTTCTGGCCTAATCTACCAAGTTTCCCAACTTTCCTATACCTTCTTGGGTGGTTTTGGACCTGAATTTGCCAAGTTGCGTCCCTTTCATGTCCAAGGCTACGCATTTTAGGCCTGGTTGCGCCTGCTTTGCACATTTTGGCCCAAATCTACTAGGTTTTCATCTTTCCTGTACCTTTTCGGGTGGGTTTTACATGAATTGGCTACAATTATGACCCTCATCCGCCATTCCATAAGTCCTAAACCAGCCTTGCAATCTCACCTCATTCACGCTTTCCATACGAACCATACCAGCCTTTGCAGGCTTACGATGTCTTCGCTATCATATGACCCATACCAGCCTTTGTAGGCGTTAGTTACCTTGTTCACGCCTTCCATAAATCTCAAAACCAGCCTTTGCAGGCTCACTTCCATCACACTTTCCCAACTCCTCCCAAGTCCTAATGCTACTGAGAGGGACCCGACCACAAATATATATATATATATATATATATATATATATATATATATATATATATATATATATAGTACACTTGTGTTTACATTTGAATGCCTAAAACAAGTTTAAAAACTTGTTTCCTGCTCAGAATTCACCCACCATAAATGAAATAATTGTTGTGGAAAACTACCACCTCATAAAATCTACTACACAAGCTAAGGAACTGGCCCCATGCTGATAAGAGGCTGTAACCTTAAAACAACTATACGTGTGTAGGATTCCTAGCTTGTGTATAATACATCCTGAGCTTTGCAGAAAAGCTGGGTTATAAAGCAGGCATATGTTTAAAGGAAGCCATGTTTAAAATGTTTATAGATCACAAGAGCAAAGCCTTTGTGGGCATATTTGCATTTTCCCAGAATGTAATAACTGTATTTCTTGGAATTCTTAGCAGGAAATACTTGTTTTTATTTGTTTCTTACTTGTTTCAACACAAATGTACTATTTATAGGCTGTCCTACTGTTCAGTGGAGGGCTTCTATCACTCTTTTGCCCATCATAAATTGAAAGATTGTTGTGGTATATATATATATATATATATATATATATATATATATATATATATATATACACACACATATACTGGGCTATATCTAATAACAGGACAAATACAATTAAAATAACGGAGAATATAATGTAACAGCTTTCTTAGATTCAATAATAAATGCATGAAATTGCCATAAATGCTGGTTCTTGCATCAACAAATTACCCTGTTTCACCATAGCTATGTTTTCTTGTTCTCCTGTGAGAAAACAATAAATACAATTATCCCATCAGAATGCCCAGGGGATCTCCAGGTTCCATAGTAACTCGCACTGCAGGTGCAATCATTCTTGCAAAGTAAATCCTGATCAATAACCCACAGAATTTGATTTAAATTGCTCCATTCTCCATTATGGCTCAACTCTGTATAGCAACTCAGTGGTAGAAAATAGATTTACAGTAGATTAGATGTTACTTTAATGTTTTGTTTTGTGATGAAAAATAAATGGGTTCTGAGGAGAGAATGGAGGTAAGGAGAGGAGGTAAGGAAGAAAAGGTGATTGGTAAAGAAAGAAAGATAGAAAAATAAAAATTAGGACTCTGAAGAGAAATACTGAGAAATTGATAGATAGATAGATCACATGCCAAATCTTCATATAGTATATTCTAGCCTGCTAAAGCAGTGTTGGTTAGCACCTGTAAAATTATGAATTATAAAGTGTGTTTTTACCATCTATTGTGTAAAGTTAAGCATGAACCTAATTAAAAGTAGCTACAGTGAATGTCTTCAATTACTAAGGAAATATTCAGCAACACAAACAAAAAGTATGAGATCATCAATAAGACAGAATTTGTGTCGATTTTATACAGTTTATGTGGCTAACATTTTCAAAATAAAACGTTTGTATAGTGGGTGAACCCCCCAAGAGACTTATGTGTCTAGAAAGGCTAAATGATTGGAACAGCAGAAAATTAGAGGGAAAGATTACAAAGGTTTAAGTCAATCATCCCTTTTCCGTTCAATATAATGTCCCTACCCTCTTTCTATTACCTAATTCTCATCCATCCTTTTGCCCCTCTATTTAAACTTTGCAAGTTTTCCATTTCTATTTACATACTGATTATTCCTTCCACCATTAGTTCTCCATTTGACTGACTCACTCAATTAACTCTTTCCTCCTCCCACTCTCTCGTTCTCCCAATCACAGCACACTCCACTAACTCCAGGGGCATATTATGCTGCCCAAGGCTCATCTATGTCTAAGAGTGATAGACGACCTCCACCGTACAAAGTACAGTAGTACAAACACTGAATAGTACATTAGTGATTCTATTTGAATGTCTAAAAAATAAGTTATTAAACTTATTTCCTGCTCAAATTACTCAGAAATACAGTTTATTTCACAGTTTTAGGCATACCAACAGATGGATTATTCACAAACCAGGTCACTTAACCACATACAGCACACGGTTACTGCCGATCCTCAGTATGGTGTGAGTGCCTGTTTTGTGTGGTGGATTGTTGTAGAGCGTAGTTCACTACAGCAACTGTTTCATATATGGTGGGCTAAGAATGATAGAAGCCCTCCATTGTACAAAGTACAGTAGTACAAACAATGAATAGTACATTAGTGTTTCTATTTGAAAATTGTTAAGGAATCTTTCAAAATCTTTATTTTCACACTTGAAAATTAAAAGCAACAAACAACTGCCAAAATAAAAACAAACAAGCTATGGTGACTTTCTAGACATTGGATTCTCAGTGAACTGGGACAATGTAATTATTAAAAGCACTGAATCGATTTGAATTGCATTCACAAAATATATCTGTTAATACTTTGGGTCTATCTTTTGCTTTTAAGGTTGAAAGTGGCTCGTAAAAATAAATGTGGCAAAATTGAATATGATATTACATATGTTCAAAATCCAGGTGAAAATGAACAGTGTAGTAACGTTCAAGAGCTGTATTACAATGATGAATCTCCTATTATGCTCTAGTGAAGAACTAGAATAAATAATAGGCAAAACATTTTAGAAAGTAAAAAAAAAAAAGTAAATATATTACAGTCCTAACTTGCATCAATCTTGAGTACTTTTCGATTGTAAGTCTGTGAGTTTTCAATCTTGCACGGCGCTTTGGGGAAAGCACTATGGCCACTGGATTCTAAGCTCAAAGACAGGGCCCTCCATCTTTGTAATGTGTTAATATTGTTTTGCCTTGATCACAACTTATGTATAGCGCTACAGAATATGATGGGGCATTACAATTAAACGATAATAATAATATTTTCCTGTTTGCATATCTATTTTGTCCCATAGAAAACTTCAACTGGTAATTAGACAAATTCAATAAGGTGAATGGTAACTATTATTATTACTAGTAACTTGCCTGTCATAAATGACGATGTCATATGTTATGTTCCATTGTCCGTTCTGTCTCTCTCTATACTGTCTCTCTCTGTGCTGTCTCTCTTTGTGTGCCCTCTATATCTCTCTGTGAGCCGTCTCTCTCTGGGAGCCCTCTGTCTCTCTGTGCGCAGTGTCTCTGTCTGTCCGCTGTCTCTCTCTGCACCATCTCTCTCTCTGTGTGCACCCTCTCTCTGAGTGCGCCCTATTTCTCTCTCTGTGCCCTCTCTCTGCACTCTGTGGGCTCTTTGTCTCTTCCCCTCCTCCTCTCTATTTTTACCTCCCTTTCTCTCTCAGTGTCCCTTTCTCTCTCTCCCTCCCTTTTTCTTTCTCCCTCCCTCTCTCTCCTCATCCCTCTCTTCCTCTCCCCCCCCCTCTCTCCCTCTGCCTCCCTTCCTCTCGCTATTCCTCTCTCTACCACTTTCCCTCCCTCTCTCTCTTCCCCTCCCTCTCTCATTTCCCCTCCCTCTCATTTTTTCTGTCAACACTCTCTCCCTCCTCTCACCACCCTCTGTTGCATGGCTCTGCTTAGCATACGCATTAGCGAGGCACAACTGCACATGCGTGACTATGTTGTGCATGCGCTATTGCCCGATTCCCTATGAATATTGGGCAATCAGCTTGTGAGTCTGAGCAGAACGCATCTCGCAGGCGTTACTCACAACTGATAACTATTAGTAAATTATTTATTTTTAAAGCACCTACATTTTCCGTAGTACTATTTACAAAGTAGAATAGAGGGAAGAGGTACAATTAGCAAATTACATAGGTCTCGACAAATTCTAAGGAAGTAGAAAGGTAACCCCTGGAGACAGCCTGGGGGATGGGGCTGTTGGCATCGCGAGGCCCGTAAACTAAATGGTGCGAGAGGCTCGCAATGAGTGTCGAAGGCGCTCATTGCGAGGCCAGCGATGAGCGTCGAAGGGGCTCATCGCAAGGCCCACAAGTTAGAGGGAGGGGAGCCTAGCATTGTGTGGCAAGCAGCTTTGCCAGCCTTCAAATTTTATTGCCGTCATTTTTGACGGGCAAGTCGCTAGTCAGTAATGTAAGTGGTCTTTCATACTCAGATTTGGGTGGCTAAGACACAAAATATGGGAGGGGGCTTTGTTAAAGGAATCCAGTATTACTAAAGAGTCTGAACTATATATGTGCTCTCACAATCTGTCTGCTGCTTTAAGCCCTGATGTTGACCAAGCTGTTCCCTCATCTACACATCAGTTTTCTTGACCCCTTCTGGCGGTGTGATTATGTCAGTATTTAGAATGTTAAAGCAATACATTCAAAAATACTGATATAATCAAACCGCCTTTAGGCAGCATTACCCCTTCCCCTCTCCAACTCCTATTCCCCCCTTCCCCCTTATCCTCCTCCTCCTCCCTTTTGCCACTTTCCCCTTATCCTCCTCCTCCTCTTTTTTCCCCCTTATTCTCCTCCCTTTCCCCCTTATCCCCCTCCTCCCTTTCCCACCTTATCATCCTCCTTCTCCCTTCCCCCCTTATCTTCCTCCTCCATTTCCCCTGTATCCTCCTTCTCCTCCCTTTACCCCTTATCCTCCTCCTCACTTGACAGGGCTTATTAACTTGGGCAGTGATTCAGTGGCCGTAGACTAAGGTGTGGAGGTAGTTGCAGAGAATACAGAATCTAGTCCTACTATATCCATGTTCTTAAAGTGGCAGACACTGCACTGAAAAAGCCATCGCTGTGCACTATTGGTCCCATTGGCGAACATGTCACCCTGAAATTGAAAGAAAAGTTTGGCGAAGGGAATTTATAGAGATTTTCAACTTACTTCCACTTGATCAATTCTTTGAATTCAAACAGGAAGTTAAGAAGGACGTTTCTAAGAGCGAGGAGAAAGAAAGTAGGTATTGAAAAATCCCGAAAAGATTTACAAACTGCCTACAGGCTTATGTTCTTCTGGCCAGTATTATGGGGGGAAATCACCCTGAATGGTGCTTTGCTCTCTTATGTTGTTTGCACGAGATAGAAGGCATTCACAGAACATATGGGGGACTTGAGTGATCAAAAGAAAGCAGTGAGACCTGAGATGTAGTAGGATGACCGAGACGTGGGGAGCTGTCAAAATTAGTCCACCCCCCACCCGCGGCCAACAGCATCAGGTGTGCCAAAATCATGAATTTAGCAGCAGGAAAAAGGGGTGGTTTTTGATCTGCCTATAACGAGGGCTCGTGTAAATGGGGGAACGCCATGTAAATACAGGCATGAATGCTCGGAAATTTAGTCTAGGACTCCCTCTTTTTCATTTTTTCAAGAGGAATAAGACTCCAAAGGCAGGAGCTGCTTCTTCAAATGACTGAGTAAGGATCAGCAGTAGGCGGATGCAATTTTATATATTTATTCAGTCTCATAAAAGAAGTATCTTACTTTATTTGTCTTATACAGTAGAAAGCACCATTGCAATTTGAATCTTAATAGGGCTGAACTGCATATAAAATGTAATAACTTAAAGTTGTGGTTAACTCCCTAAAAAATGTTGCCCGTTGTGTGTCTAGTTCTTCAAAAGATCATATTACAAATATATGAAAGCAGGGGATTTTAACTAAGACTTGTGATTAGAGGAAGAAGTGTGATTTAAAGCTTTGTGATGAAACGAGCTAAGAGACAAAAAGCCTTTCTCACCAAGGACTTTACAAAACAAAACATACAAATCACACATTCACAAAATGCTAGACAATTGCAGTTCTGTTCAACTTGTATAACTTTTTTGAGTCTATAATCGACCTAGACAAACCTGAGTAATGTGAGTGAGGCGACTAATAATATCACTATGGATATTTTTAAAGAAAAGTTTGTATTCAGCTTAATTTATTAATTTCACTGCAGTGATAGCTTTAAATGAATTATATGTCAGTTTCTTCACTAACAAAAGCAATTATTATTAATGCATTGACTGTAATGACAGTTTATAAATAAATACATCTGGTTCTAATGTTTTACATTTCTGAAATGCTAATTTAACTCCACCAACTGTGTTCCTTTATGACCTCTCCCCATTCAATGAAATTCAAATTGTTAGAACCTGTTAAATTACATTACATAGTACATTTCAGTATTGCTCTTCTCTAAAAAAATGTAGGGAAATCTGAATTACACATAATAGTGGCTCTTATAGTATTTAGTTTTTATCTATGCAGTGTTTAATTTAAAAAAAAAAAACAGATTTGTATGCTAGAGAAATGCAAATACAACAATATTCAAGGTTTCACACCAATAACTTTATTTTAATGGGATTTTCAGTATGTTTCTTTTTCTTTCCTTCCCTCACTTTTTATGGAACGGCAGAGAAACATAATAAGCTTGCGCGACTGAACCCAAGGTTATATTTCCAGGACACAGTTTGTGTGCCTTGGGCCATGTGACACCACACCCCCTGAAAGATCAGATTTTTCCTGAGGCACTCTAAAGGTTAACTTCTTTACATGCTGTGCGTAACAGATCAGTAATAGGGAGTCTTATTACAAAATATATCACAGTTACCTTGTCATTTTGAACAACACTGCTGCTTGGTTCATTTCCAAGCATCCTTCCTGTCTCATGTTTAACTGACCATGTATGGATAAAGAGCACCAGTGCAATGGTAGTGGGTATGCTCTTTCCATTCATTTAAAAATAAGTTGCTAAAATGTACATACTTTTTAGTCAGATGTTGACTTTTGTCCATATTTTGGTCTAGAAATCTGTAAACATATTTGAGATAAGATACTAGACTCACAAAGCTTCACACTTGCAGCAGTAGCAAATGCACCGATAGAAAAAAGACAATGCAACCATTTTTAAGTTTAGTAAATATGGGTGTAAGGCAGACCTGGGCATTGTGTGGCCCCCGGGCCACACCCGGCCCTTTGGCTGTCCCTGTCTGGCCCGCTAGAGTGGCCTACAGTGGGCAAAAAAGCACTGCCAATTGTAAAAGGGGGCAATTTGTGAGCAGCAGTGTTGTGACTAACCTGGATGGATAGCATGACCTAAGCAAGGCCCATTTGGTAGGTGCATATAAGAATTTATACCCCATCACCCATTGAATATAAAATTAGACACAGACCATTTCTTGGGAGATAACTGGCCACAGCGTTTATTGGTAAATACAACATGATGTAATAACCATAACGATAAATACATAAATAAACATAACCCAGAGGGGAGGAGCCTGGACAGAGACAGTACACCCTACGCCCAGAAGCCTCATCCAGGGCCTACCGTGTTGGAACATCCGTACCACCGTAGGGTAGGATCTCCCCCATTTTCCACTGTCCCGGCGACTCCCCTCACCACCCGCCACAGAGAAGATCGCATAATACCTTTGTGGATTGGACTCCCCCCACCAACAAAAACACCATGGCCAGCCGCATACCCTCCTAAAACCTCACTCCACTCTCCAAGGCCACTCGCCCGCATGATCTGCTTTACTAATAGCCCATGCTATTTCCGTCTGATACCTTCCAATTCTCAAGACCACCTTCTCCAAAAGCCCATAGGGCTGTTACTGTAGCTGCTTCTGCACCAAGCGAGTGGGCAGCAAGTTCCATGCGGAATATGCCCAAATGCTGCTGGCAATCTCCAACGTCGTCGAATCACTCATAGAGAACCAGTCCCATTTCATCAAGGGAAGGTGCAAACCAACTTTTTGATTGGCTGAACCAAGAGAGCCGTAATCCAGGAAGGGGGAGCAATCAGCGTGCCCAACACACTGTAACAACCTCCTTATCCCACCTGCTCAACTTGGCTGCCGCTGCCACATGGTCACTTGATCACCATGGATCGCCAGACCAGTCACCTGAGGTCGACATACCTTGTCTGTTTACCAACCAACCTCCTGCTACCATCCGACCAGCGGAAAGAGATGGCCGCACAGAAACGCAAGGATTTAAACTTGTCACAGACCTCTTTCCATAACCGCAGTAACCAGCCATATGGTCATATGATCACCCTTTGGATCCCAAGACCAGGCACCTGAGGTCGCCCCACCTTGCCTGTATATTAACCAAACTCTCACTACCGGCACACCGGCGGGAAGGAGAGATGGCTGCATAGACCGCAAGGCTTCGCCCTTATCACAGACCACCTTCCCGAACAGTGGTATCTCCGGCCCTTGGGAAAAGGCTACCAGTCGCCTGCTGTCCCTTTGCCATACCTCCTGTTCGCCTTTACGATCACTCTTTGGATTCCACGACCAGGCACCTGAGGTCGCCCTCCCTGCCTGTATACTAACCAAACTCTCACTACCGGCACGCCGGCGGGCAGGAGAGATGGCTGCATAGCCTGCAAGGCTTTGCCCTTATCACAGACCTCCTTCCCGAACAGTGGTATCTCAGGCCCTTGGGAAAAGGCTACCCGTCGCCTGCTGCCCCTTTGCAATACCTTCTGTTCGCCTTTACCCCTTGCTCTCTCCTTCCATTCCTTCTACAGGACCCATTAACCCAGCTTGACTTCCGTGTATACCAAAGTGCATACCGGGAATAAACTGCAGAGCATTAGTGGAAGAGCTGTGGGGAGGGGCTAAGAATAGCCGTAAAGGCTGCAGGACAAGGTGGAATTGCACTGTTATATATATGTTGGGTTATCCATTTTTTTCTAAAGTGAATCAAAACTGAGAAGTCTCATGGTGTTGTTGCTGCATTTATATGCAAATAAGCAGTTTATGCATAATAATTAGCAGCTTTGATGTGCTTTTTAGGATTTGCCCATACAGGGTTTAGGGTACTCAAATTTCATATCTTTTTGAGATCTGAAGCAAATAAAGGATTGCAGCCAGTAGCTTTTTAACTAAAGGATCTGTGTAGTCCTACATTTATTGAAGTATGGTGGCTTGATTAAAATAAATACATTATGAGCTTGCTCTCTCCACCCCCTAAATGAGAGGAGTGGGAGCAGCCCAGAGGGGAATGCTCTCCAATCAAACGTACTGTACTTGGGAAGTAGCTCTAAAGTCATGTTACATTATTATTATTATTATTACTAGCTACTTGCCTGTCAAAAATTACGGGATTGAAATGTTAAGGCTGGCAATGCTGTTTGCCACACAATGTGAGCACCTTTGTCGCTCATTGCAAGCCCCGCGCTGAGCGCCTTCGGCACTCATCGCATGGCTTGCAATAAGCGCCTTCGGAGCTCATTGCGAATCAACTTCCCCTGTTGTGTCTTTTCCCCCCTCCCCTGTGTCTTTACCTTAACTCCGTCCCCCGTGTCTCTTTCCCCCCTCCCCTGTGTCTCTTCCCCCCCCTCCGTCTCTTCCCCTCTCCCCCTCTGTGTCTTTTGGCCCCCTCCCCGGTGTCTCTTGGCCCCCTCCCCTCTGTCTCTTTCCCCCTGTCTCCCTCCCCTGTGTCTCATTGCGACCCCCCACTGGCGGGAACCAGGTACGATGTGACAGCGCCGCTGGCCGCCTAAGTGCTGCACGTCTGCTTCACCTCGCTTTGCGAGGCTCGCATGTGTGACAGCGCCGCTGGCTCCAATGAGCGCCTTTGTGGCTCATTGCAGCAAGTGGTGCTCCTCGCTTTGCAAGAAGCACAAGCGTGACTACAAATCGCAGTTTGACAACAATTATATGTGATCGTTTGTTTATAATGCGCCGACATATTCCATAGCGCTGTACATGAAGTTAAGTTCCAGACAAAGATAAACACAAATTAACACATAGCAAAGCAAGGAGGGCCCTGAGCCTCAAATCCAGTGTCCATGGTGCTTTCCCCAAAGCACATTGCAGGATTGAAACTCGCAGACTTACAACCTAAAGGTATTGTGTGTGGTAAAAGAGGGAGAGAGAGGTGATGAGCGTGTTAGGGAGTAAGGTTATAGGCTTCTTTAAAGAGATGCGTTTTTAGTGAGATTTTGACTGACTGCTACTATTTTGTGCTTAACAGATTAGTCTAAAAGGGTTATCAACTCGTTACTTCCCCAAAGGTGGTTCCCACTCCTGAGAAAATACATCATTCAGAGGGTGGAGAGATCTGGAGATTATACAGCCTGGAGCATGATTTCAAAAAAGTAATTCATAGTTTAAATGCAGAGTAAAGGTTTAATTCAAGTTTTTTTTTCTTACCAGGCCCTACCTAACTATAGATTAGTGATCCCTTTATAAGACTACTAGCCAGCTCTTTTAACAATGGGCAAAATGCCTTTATAAAGTAACAATAAATAAACCAGCTTTCACCAATTCTGCAGTGGAATCTATCATTTTGGTTTCTGCTGACCTATTTACACAGATGGAAGGAAACTGTGGATGCAGATGAAATCTCTGTGTTTGTCTCCACATTGATAAGCTAATCAACAGGAGGATTTATTGGTTGGCTGAGAAGCACGTCTAAAAGGGCTTTAAGAACACTTGGGTTTGATAAGAGAATAAACAATCATTTATAAGTTGCACAACAGCAAAAACTTCTTGCCAAGGGGAACTTCTTTAATACAAGTTTCCAGTCACTGGAGATAATTGTGTTGTTACACTTTGTGTCTGAAAAGTTATCAGCTGCCTTCTAGACAAAGCCACCATCTCCATTGATCTCAAAAGCAGCTGAGTCTGAAATGTAAGATTTTTTTTTGTTATTGAATATTAATTTTATTAATAATGACTAATGCCTAATTACATCTTCTAGCTCTGCTGTTAGAGTAGTCCTTTATTGTTGTTGTTTAGTCATTCAGTCATGTCCGACTTTCTGTGACCCAATGGACCGCAGCAAACCAGGCACATCTTGTGTCTGATTGTGCTAATCCATAAGGTTTTCATGGCAAATATACTGGAGTGAGTTGCCAGTTCCCTCTCTAGTGGCCTGCAATTTGTTTGACCTCTGTGCTATGACCTGCCCATCTTGATGTCCCTACATTGTATAGCTCACAGCTTCATTGCGGTACAAAAGCCCCTTCACCACAACAAGGTAGAGATCCAGAAAGGGTATCCTTTATTACATTATTACTAAGTGTGAAAGTTACAGTGTAAACAAGTATTCCTGTAAATGATCAACAGTTACAATATCTTGACTACTCAGTTGCTTTCTTTGCTTTGATTCATTTTTCTTTCCAAGATTCCCTTTATGCTGTAGTAGTTGCTTTTTCCTTCACTGTTTGTTTTGACTGCACATCTTCCTTTCCTCCCCATCACAAACACTTCTGGGCCTGGCCCCCTACTGGTGACCTAATTTTCATTTCATACCATTTTTGGCAACAAAACAAGATCATGTGATGGTTTCCACTGTGTTTCTTAAAAGGAAACTGTGCAGCTGGCTCAACGCACGGGAATTTCCAGTCAGAGCTGCGTATGATGTGCAATCGCCCGGAAATTATTTTTAGAGGGGGGTGTCAGAAAACAAACACCAAGGTGAAATGAAAGTGACTGAGCATCCAAAGAGAAAAAAACAAGAATACTTATTTGTTTTGTTAAATATATATATATATATATATATATATATATATTTATCACATATATAGTTGTGAGCATGGGAGTTGTTGCTAACGCTTGCGGGCTCGTGTAGCGGGCCGCGGCCCTCGGAAAGCGAGGGCAGTGGGGGAGGGCCGCAGTTGCTGGCATGGAGCGCCGAAGGCGCTCCATGCCAGCAACTGCGACCCTTGCAAACTTTACGTCGCAACGCAAACAACACGACACACCAATTACGACCCTCGCAAACTTTTCCTTGCAACGCAAACAACATACGACACACGTTAACACACATTACGACCTCACAACACTCGGACGCAACATTGCAAAATTCAAAACACAATACATACACACAGCACATACATAAAAAACTTACCTACAGCAACAGGGACCATCCAGGACCTCAAAAAACCAACTTACACCTTCATGTCACTCAAAATAAAAGAGTTAACACACTAAAAAAATTGATAAGCGACAGAAAAAATGGCTGCGTAGCAAAACGAAAACGAGGTTACACACGAAAAAACCATACGAGACACGTTAGCACACATTACGACCTCGCAAAAATTGGACGCAATACGCGAACATAAAAACATTCAAAACACAATAAATACACACAACACACACATAAAAAGCAGCAAGAGGAACCATCCAGCACCTCAAAAAAGCAAGTTACACCTTCATTTCAATAAAAATAAAAGAGTTTAGACAATAATAAAATCGCTAAGCGAGAGAAAAAATGGCTGACGAACAAAACGAAAACGAGGCTACAGCACTCTCAACGCGTAAA
>CM050164.1:220330266-220507766 GCA_027410445.1 Discoglossus pictus | reverse complement strand
GAAGACATTTGCATCAAATAAGAACCAGTCACTCTGCCAGTCTGCTTTTCATCCTATCATCTGTAAAACCTCAGATCCTGTCATTACAGTGTAAGTGTCAATTCCTTCCAATTTTGTTTTATTTCCATTTCATGTAACACATATACTAAAAGAACACTTCAATATATTTTGCATAGTAATTGGGATTAAAATAAGACTACTGGCACATTAAGTTGTTGGTCTCCTCTGATCATTGTGTTATGTGAACAGTGAATTGATCCAGAGTAAGGTAAACAAAAAACCTACTGAAATACTGTGAATTTTTTCATGAAGGGGGGAAATTCTGGATCTATACCCTTCTAACTTATCTTTGCATAACATTCTTAATACAAATATATACCCAACACCTTTTAAAAAGTTATCTGTAAAACTGCTGTCACAACCTTCTTACTACCTTACTATCCTCACTTTACGCCCTCTAATAACCTCCCCCTCTCCCTTTCCCCTCACTTACCTTCCATCTGTAGCTGCTCCTCCGCTCCTCTGCGCTCCTTCTGTCTGTGTCGGGACCCGTCATATGCTAATGACGTGACGTCACATTCGTGTCACGTCATTAGCATTGGCCAGGTCAAGACGCAGCCGGAAGGTTGCGCAGAGGAGCAGAGGAGCAGCTGCAGATGGAAGGTAAGGGAGAGGGGGAGGTAATTAGAGGGGTAAAGTGAGGAGAGGGGGTTAGGATGAGGAGGGGGGTTAAGGGTGAGGAGGGGGGTTAAGGGTGAGGAGGGGGGTTTAGGATGAGGATGGGGGGTTGAGGATGGGGGCATTGAGGATGACGAGGGGGGTTGAGCAGAGGGGTTGAGGAGGGAGGTTGAGGAGGAGGGAGGTTGAGGAGGGGGGTTGAGGATGAGGAGGGGGGTTGAGGATGAGGAGGGGGCGTTGTGGATGGTGGGGGTTGAGGATGAGGGGTTGAGGATGAGGATGGGGGGTTGAAGATGAGGATGGTGGTTGAGGAGGAGGGGGTTGAGGATGAGGATGGGGGGTTTGAGGATGGGGGGTTGAGGTTAAGGAGGGGGTTGAGGAGGGAGGTTGAGGAGGGAGGTTGAGGAGGTGGGTTGAGGATAAGGAGGGGGGTTGAGGAGGGAGGTTGAGGATGAGGAGGGGGGTTGAGGAGGGGGGTTGAGGAGGGTGGTTGAGGAGGGAGGTTGAGGAGGGAGGATGAGGAGGGGGGTTGAGGAGGGAGGTTGAGGATGAGGAGGGAGGTTGAGGAGGGAGGTTGAGGATGAGGAGGGGGGTTGAGGAGGGAGGTTGAGGATGAGGAGGGGGGTTAAGGAGGGTGGTTGAGGAGGGTGGTTGAGGAGGGTGGTTGAGGAGGAAGGATGAGGAGGGAGGATGAGTAGGGGGGATGAGGAGGGGGTTTGTGGAGGGCGATAAGGGAGGGGGAGGGAAAGAGACACAGGGAAGGGAGAGGGGGAAGAGACACAGGGGAGGGAGAGGAGGGGAAGAGACATAGGGGAGGGAGAGGGGGAGAGACACAGGGGAGGGAGAGGGCGGAAGAGACACAAGGGAGAGAGAGGGGAGACACAAGAAAGGGGCACAGAGGGCACAAGTGGGACACAAAGGGCAGCACATTTCCCACCCTCGGCTTATACTCGAGTCACTACGTTTTCCCAGTATTTTGTGGTAAAATAGGTGCCTCGGCTTATACTCGGGTCGGCTTATACTGAAGTATATACGGTAGCCTTTCTTCATAATTTAGCCCCTCCATTCCCTTTATTAGTTTTGTTGCCCTTCTCTGTAGTTTTTCTAACTCTAAAATGTCCTTTTTATGTAGTGGTAAATTGTACTCCATATTCCAAATAAGGGCGTACTAGGGATTGGTATAGTGTCAGAATTATATTTGCTTCCCTTGCTTCTATACCCTTCTTAATACATGCTAATATTTTACTTGCCTCTGCAGCTGCTGCTTGGCATTGAGCACTGTTACCTATGTGGTTGTCCACAAGCACTCCCGAATCCTTTTTAATATGAGATACCCCTAGATTTGCTCCATTGAGAATATAAATTGCATGGCTATTTTTCCTTCCCAGATGCATAACTTTACATTTATTCGTATTAAATCTCATCTGCCATTTAGTCGCCCATTTCTCTAATTTATGCAAATCCTTTTGGAGGGAAAGTACATCATTATCTGATTTAATTACCTTGCACAACTTAGTGTCAAGGTGTGATAGGAATGCTAAGTTCCCTAGGTATTTACTACCCTTTTATAATCAATTTGTATACATAAGTGGGAAAAAGTTAAAACTCAAGTCTTTATTAATAAGGGTAACAACGGCGATATCAAATAAAAACAATACTATATAAAAAATCCTGGATTGGAGAGATAAGTGTATGAAATAGGATAATTTGTATGTGAACATATAACCACTTGATATATTTTTAGACTCTTAATAGAGGGGTATATAGGTTCACAACTGACAGTATTTCCAGAGAGGAAAATTAATAGCTTATCCAATACAAATTGTCCTGTCCTTGTGATTATAATGGATCTATAATATCACTTAATTGATGTGGTGTTACTTTATGTATTATATAGAAGTGGCCCTTATCTTCTAGGGTACACTATATAGAGAGCCTGGAGTAATCTGGTTTACTATGAATATATATATATTACCTATATGGATAATTATTTTCCACAGTCTCATTAATCCATATTCATGTGATAAATAGTCAGGGCATAAATATTAGTATTGGCACAATTAATCATAGAAGTGCTATCATGTCAAAAAGACTGTTATATACAGGTGATAACCACTAAAGGCTGTTCCCCTTCTATTTAGCCCACACCTCATTAAATGCAATCTTAGTATGGGAGACAAGAGGTTGTAGGAGAGTAATGAGGAGCCAGCAGATTACCTATAGCTCTATGGTTCTTATGCACCATCTATTATGTGCTCCATCTACCACCACAACATTCACTCATATGGAAACGGACAGGGAGGGTAAGCATTCAAACTCTAGATGTCTAAGGTACAATACTGTTAGTTGGAGAGACGCCGGCGTGCCCTTCGCTGCAAGGCATGCCACGTCATCAGGAGCCGACGCGTTTCGACGTCATTCGGACGTCTTTTTACCTTGACAAAGACGTCCGAATGACGTCGAAACGCGTCGGCTCCTGATGACGTGGCATGCCTTGCAGCGAAGGGCACGCCGGCGTCTCTCCAACTAACAGTATTGTACCTTAGACATCTAGAGTTTGAATGCTTACCCTCCCTGTCCGTTTCCATATGAGTGAATGTTGTGGTGGTAGATGGAGCACATAATAGATGGTGCATAAGAACCATAGAGCTATAGGTAATCTGCTGGCTCCTCATTACTCTCCTACAACCTCTTGTCTCCCATACTAAGATTGCATTTAATGAGGTGTGGGCTAAATAGAAGGGGAACAGCCTTTAGTGGTTATCACCTGTATATAACAGTCTTTTTGACATGATAGCACTTCTATGATTAATTGTGCCAATACTAATATTTATGCCCTGACTATTTATCACATGAATATGGATTAATGAGACTGTGGAAAATAATTATCCATATAGGTAATATATATATATTCATAGTAAACCAGATTACTCCAGGCTCTCTATATAGTGTACCCTAGAAGATAAGGGCCACTTCTATATAATACATCAAGTAACACCACATCAATTAAGTGATATTATAGATCCATTATAATCACAAGGACAGGACAATTTGTATTGGATAAGCTATTCATTTTCCTCTCTGGAAATACTGTCAGTTGTGAACCTATATACCCCTCTATTAAGAGTCTAAAACTATATCAAGTGGTTATATGTTCACATACAAATTAGCCTATTTTATACACTTATCTCTCCAATCCAGGATTTTTTATATAGTATTGTTTTTATTTGATATCGCCGTTGTTACCCTTATTAATAAAGACTTGAGTTTTAACTTTTTCCCACTTATGTATACAACTTAGTGTCATCAGCAAAAATGGAAACAATACTTTCCAATCCTACTTCTAAGTCATTAATAAATATGTTAAAAACTAGAGGACCTAATAATGAACCCTGATGAACCCCACTTTTTACATTAGCCAATCTGAGTATGTTCCATTTACAACAACCCTTTGCTTCCTGTCTATTAGCCAGCTCTCAATGCATGAGCAGATATTTACTGCAATTCCTGCATCCCTTAGTTTGTTCAATAGTCTCCCATGTGGCACTGTATCAAAAGCCTTTGCAAAATCCAAAAAGACTACATCTATTAAGTTGCCTTGATCCAAGTTCCTACTAACCTCTTCATAGAAACTAATTAGGTTTGTTTGACATGAACTATCCCTCATAAATCCATGTTGATTTGTACTTATAATCTTGTTTAAATAGACATATTCTTGTATACTATCCCTCATTAACCCTCCTAAAATATTTTGCACTACAGAAGTGAGACTTACAGGTCTATAATTTCCTGGATTTGTCCTTGCTCCTTTCTTAAATATAGGTATCACATCTGCTTTTCTCCAGTCACCTGGTAGAGACCCTGTGTTGAGTGAATCTTGTAAAATTAGATGTAATGCTATGGCTATTATAGAACCAAGTTCCCTCAGTACCCTTGGATGTATTTCATCAGGACCTAGAGCTCCTGACCAAACTTATAGGTAACGGAATAATAATATTTATACGCTTTTTTGAAGAACTAGACTTGATAATAGAAAAAAATGTTTTTACACAATATAAAGTAAATAATTACAGGATCTTTCCTGCTGGTGGCTGAAAGCAGTGTCGGTAGCAGAGTGTAGAAGGGGTGCTAAATGGCGCTGTGGAAATTTTACACAATTGTTTTACCTGAAACTCTTACCCTAACCCTAACCTTAACCCTTACACTATAAAATTGAGTTAAATTTCAGATGAAATTCACTGAGATCCACAGTGAAATCTCAGCAGTGCCATCTAGCAGCGCTTGGCGCCACTGCTAGCTGCCACCCAACGGGAGAGGGTCTAATTACATAGTTCTACAGGGCACAGTATAGAAAATATAGGTGCAGAACATTCTTTACATAAATGATCATGTACAGCAGATGGGGCTAGAGTCAAATTTCTAATTCAGCAAAGGTTAGTAAATGCTGCACTTCAAAATATGACACTCAATAAAGCATTCAGAAATTAGAATGAGTCTGTATTTGGGTAGGTAGAAAGTATTGCTTGTTACAGTGCTAACAAATGATTATTGTCTGTGTACATTGAGCATGAAGCCATGTTTTACTATAAAAAGGTAGTATCCTGGTTAGACATAAACATTTATGTATTTTCCTAACAGGTCATCAAGCTGTTCTTTTTTTGGTTCTCCTAATCAGCCTGCCCTAGGCACGGTCACATCCCAATATCCCACCCACTTTTTAAGTCACAAAACAAAGCTGCAAGAGTCTCCATTATCTATTGTTTTCTAGCAATTGCATACCTGCTTTGTCTTTTATTGACTATCCCCTCTAGTGCTCATCCATCACCAATCCAGGGGCAGGGAAACCGAAGGACACCTACTGTACCTAGGGCAAATATTAAACCCAAACTCTAGGCTAAACAATACCATATAAAAGCCAAGGGCAAACATTAAGGAAATATTTTATATCTTTCTATCATACATTTCTAACGTAAAGAACAACTGAAACAATATATTCATAGTATTCTCTTTTGAAGGCATCAATAATGTACAAAATAATTATAGCCTTTAATGTATAACCATTGCATATAATTTTACTCCAGTACTGATTGTCAATTTGTCTTTATATGAGAGTAAGCTCCCATGGTCACCCTGTCCTACATGCGCACACAACATGCGTGTCGACGCATGCGCGCGTACACAAAAGCGCAGCCGAAAATAACGCTCCTGACATTGCACGCACTCTCCTTTTGCAGTCACTCTCCTTGCCGCCTATACCGGTCAGCCCTCTACCCTGCACCTCAGTATTTTGCCCTATCCCCTTTCTCCTGTACCTCAGCACCCTGCTCTCTCCTCTGTACCCCTCGCCCTGTACCCCAGCCTCCTGCCTTCTCCCCTGCACCCCATGCCCTCTCTAGATCCAGATCTGTTCCTGCTACACAGCTGGCTGCACCTGGGACATTGATTAGGTACTCACCTTGTGGCTCCTGTCAGTTAGTCATCTCTCACCATCCAGCACACTCTGAACAGCTCAGGTTCTGGGGCATGGGGTACAGGGGAGAAGGCAGGAGGCTGTGGTACACGGCCAGTGGTGCTGAGGTACAGGAGAAAGGGGATAGGAAAAAAAAAATGAGGTGCAGGGTAGAGGGCTGACCGCAGGGTATAGGCAGTGAGGAGAGTGACTTCAAAAGGAGAGTGCGCGCAGATGTCGGGAGCTCTATTTTCTGGCGCAATTTGTGTGCGCGAGCATGCGTCAGCGTGCATTTGGCGTGGGTCTGAAAGTCGTGCTACAGATACCATGGGATAACCCCCCCCCCCCCCCAAGCTAAAGGCAGTCTAACAGTCTGCAATGGAATTCTTTGTGACACAAGCGGAGTCAGCAAAATATAAGATTTTTTCTAAAATGCTTTTATGTTTGTTTATTGGATACATGCTAAAGTTGCTAGCTTGTTTCATGCTTCACAAGCATTTGAAGTCTTTACCAAACTGCAGTGGGCCTTTAAATGTCATATGACACAAAGCACGTTATTGACTGCAACTTAGCCCCATATGGTTTGTAGGGTCTCGTTGATAGGTTGCAAATAATAAAATAATCTACTATTTGGCAAATATTTATATTTATTGGATTGTTATCATTATATTTTACAGATTTAATTGACCTTTTTTCTGTTTTATTCATGGAAAATTTTATTTGACAGAAGATAAGAACCAAAAAGTTCCATCAAGTCTGCATTAAAGCTTGGCTTAATTAAGCCTCAGGATGGCATTATGCTCATCCTAGGACTACTTCAATTGATTAACCATTTCAACTGCCTCTCTGTAAAGTAGCACTTTCTCATGTTTGCCTTGAATCTTCCACCTTCCTCTACAACACATCACTGTTGATCTCCAAGCAGTGCTGCCAATGCTGTATCATCTATCAAACCATAGCGTAATTGGAATCTGCTCTGTAAATCAGTGCAGAGTTTTCTGTCCTGTTGCAGTAATCAGTGTTACAGGTGAGAGTGGGTGTGGCTTGGCCTGTGTAAGTTATATCTGTGTGCATTTGTGTGAGGTCCTGTTTGAATCTGCTCTGTTAATCAGTGCAGAGTTTTCTGTCCTGATTCAGTAATCAGTGATACAGGTGAGAGTGGGTGTGGCTTGGCAAGTGTAAGTTATATCTGTGTGCATTTGTGTGAGGTCCTGTTTGAATCTGCTCTGTAAATCAGTGCAGAGTTTTCTGTCCTGTTGCAGTAATCAGTGATACAGGTGAGAGTGGGTGTGGCTTGGCAAGTGTAAGTTATACCTGTGTGCATTTGTGTGAGGTCCTGTTTGAATCTGCTCTGTAAATTAGTGCAGAGTTTTCTGTCCTGTTGCAGTAATCAGTGATACAGGTGAGAGTGGGTGTGGCTTGGCAAGTGTAAGTTATATCTGTGTGCATTTGTGTGAGGTTCTGTTTGAATCCGCTCTGTAAATCAGTGCACAGTTTTCTGTCTGTTGCAGTAATCAGTGATACAGGTGAGAGTGGGTGTGGCTTGGCCTGTGTAAGTTATATCTGTGTGCATTTTGTCGTTCTCTGCTGAATCCGTTCTGTGAGGCAGTGCAGTGTTTTCTGACCTGTGCTCATTTATCATTGTTCAGGTGAGTAGGCGGGGTCTTTTTTAACAAGGGTAGAGCGAGCTTAGGAGCTTTCAATCATTTCTAATGTAAGTGTAATTAGTGTGTAGGAGATTAAATAAAATGAGGAAATCCATAGAAAAAGGTGTATTATAAGAAAAAACAGAAAACAAACGTATATCTTTTTTTCTGTTTTGTTTGGGTTCAGGTGTAGAAAAGCAATCTTCATACAAATACATTGATTTGTTTTCTCACTGTATTTTTGTAACTGATAATCATGAGTCAGTCCAGTGGCAACCTCACTCAGTGTACATCCTGCCAAATGTATGCACTACTGGAACAGATGATCCAGGGTCCATACCTCTGTGACAGGTGTGAGCATGTTGCCTCTCTGGAAGCTCAAATTGAAGATCTGGAGAGGAGAATTGCAGCACTTAGTGATACTGCTTCACTGGAAAGGGAGGTGGTGCTCACGGAGCACAGTTTAGCTGGGCCTAGTATGGAGGGAGGAGCTGGGGCTAGTGAGGATGTCCAGGGAGGTAGCTGAGTTACAGTTAGAAGGGGAATCAGGGGGAATAGGAGGAGGCAGGCCAGTTCTGAGTTGGCAAACACCAACAGATTTGCCAGATTGAGTGAAACTGTTGGGGATGTCCATTCAGGAAAGGCAATGCCAGATAGAGCTGTTCCCTCTAACAGCCGGGAGAACAGTTCTACTGGAGGAGAGGGAGGGCAGAATAGGCAGAGCAACAGACATGTTCTGGTGGTAGGGGACTCTATTATTAGGAAGGTAGACAGGGTAATTTGTCACCCAGATCCCAGCAATCGAACAGTTTGCTGTCTCCCTGGTGCTCGGGTTCGGCATGTTGTGGATCGGGTGGATAAATTATTGGGAGGCTGCTGATAATGAACCGGCGGTTTTGGTACACATTGGTACCAATGACAAAGTTAGTTGAAGATGGGGTGTCCTAAAGAATGATTTTAGAGAACTAGGGAATAAGCTTAAAGCAAGGACCTCCAAGGTAGTATTTTCGGAGATACTACCAGTGCCCCGTGCTAGCCCAGGGAGACAGAAGGAGCTTAGGGAGGTTAATGCGTGGCTAAAAAAGTGGTGCAGTGCAGAGGGTTTGGGGTTTTTAGAGCACTGGGCTGACTTCTTACTTGGGTACAATCTCTATAGCAGGGATGGATTGCACCTTAGTGATGAGGGAGCTTTTGTGCTAGGGGATAGGATGGTAGAACGGCTGGGGGAGTTTTTAAACTTGTAGGTGGGGGGAGGGACTATATAGAAGTATTGGGGTAAATAGGGTAGAGAGGGAAAGGGATGAATTAGTTACCCATGGGGGAAGGGAAGGGGGAGGGTTACAATAGACAGTAGGGAGTTATTAATAGGGGCCTCAAATACATCGGCCAGCACTTCACAATGGCAGAGCCATAGCAACATAGAGTGTATGCTTGCTAACGCAAGAAGTTTGCCTGGGAAAATGGATGAGCTAGAAATATTAGCAGTACAAGAAAAATGGGGCTTAACTGAAACATGGTGGGATGAATCTCATGACTGTACTGTTAATCTGGATGGTTATAACCTATTTAGGAAAGATAGGGGAAATGGTAAAAGAGGAGGAGGGATCTGTCTTTATGTTAAGCCTGAATTTAAGCCTATAGTCAGAGAAGATATTTATGCTGGCACTAACGGCATCATTGAATCTTTGTGGGTTGAGCTAAATAGTGGAGGAGCTAATTCTAAACGCATATTGGTGGGAGTATGCTATAAACCCCCAAATATAGCTGAAAGTGAGGAAATACAATTATTGTTACAGATTGGAAATGCAGCTAAGCATGGGCAAGTTCTAATAATGGGAGTCTTGAATTATCCTGAAATAAACTGGATAAATGAGACCAGCAGCTCAGCTAAGGGGAGCAGGTTCTTGAGTACACTCGGGGATCATTATCTGGCCCAGGTAATACAAGAACCTACTAGAAATGGGGCCATCTTGGATTTAGTCATCACAAGTAATATTGATATAATATCAAATGTTAAAATAGGGGAACCCTTGGGGAACAGTGATCACAACACAGTATCATTTGAGATTGAATACAAAAAACAGAGTTTTAAGGGGCCAACAAAAACTCTAAATTTTAAAAGGGCTAACTTTAATGGGCTACGGGCAGCAATACTACATATAGACTGGGACAAAGAACTTACAGGGAAAAATACTGAAAATACATGGACAACATTCAAATCCTTACTAAATAAACATACTCATCGGCATGTACCATGTGGAAATAAAATGAATAGAAGTAAATCATATCCCATGTGGCTTAACAATGACTTAAAGATCATGATGAGGAAAAAAAAAATGCGTTTAAATTATACAAGAAGGAGGGAACAGAGGGAGCTTTATGTGACTATAAGGAAATCAACAAGGCTTGCAAAAGGACTAATAGACTGGCTAAAATAGAAAAGGAGAAGTCAGTTGCAATGGAAAGTAAGACTAACCCTAAAATATTTTTTAAATATATTAATGCGAAAAAGGCCAGGAAGGAAGCTATAGGAACATTACAATGTCACACAGGCCATCTGATAATTAGTGACCAGGAAATGGCAGATGAGCTAAAAAGGTTATTTTCGTCGATATACACAAGGGAGGTACCAGTGGTTGGGACACCGCAACATAATGGGGCTACACTACCTTCACTAAATAATTGGTTAACGCAGGAAGAACTCCAAAAGAGATTGGAGAAAATGAATGTTAATAAAGGCCCAGGTCCTGATGGAATACATCCAAGGGTACTGAGGGAGCTGGGTTCTGTAATAGCCAAACCATTATAGCTAATCTTTCAAGACTCACTCACTACAGGGTCTCTACCGGATGACTGGAGAAAAGCACAGGTGATACCTATATTTAAGAAGGGATCTAGAGCAAATCCGGGGAATTATAGACCAGTGAGCCTCACATCTGTAGTTGGGAAGCTTTTAGAAGGGTTAATAAGGGACAGAATACAAGTATATGTCTACTTGAACAAGATGGTAGGTAGCAGTCAACACGGATTTATGAAGGATAGGTCATGTCAGACCAATCTAATTTAGTATTTTTAGATTTTTCAAAGGCATTTGATACAGTGCCACATGGAAGACTAGTGAGCAAACTAAGGGATACAGGAATTGCAGTAAATATCTGCTCATGGATCGAGAGCTGGCTAAAAGACAGGAAGCAAAGGGTTGTTGTGAATGGAACATACTCCGATTGGTCTAATGTTATAAGTGGGGTTCCTCAAGGTTCAGTATTCGGTCCTCTCCTTTTTAACATATTTCTTAATGATATAGAAGTAGGACTCGAAAGTAGTGTCTCCATTTTTGCTGAACACTAAGTTGTGCAAGGTAATAAAATCAGATAATGATGTACTTTCCCTACAAAGGGATTTGCATAAATTAGAGAAATGGGCGGCTAAATGGCAGATGAGATTTAATGCAAATAAATGCAAGGTTATATTTGGGAAGGAAAAATAGCCATGCAATCTATAATCTTAATGGAGCAAATCTTGGTGTATCAGATATTGAAATGGATTTGGGAGTGCTTGTAGACAACCACCTAGGTAACAGGTGACAGCGCTCAAAGCCAAGCAGCAGCTGCTAAGGCAAATAAAATATTAGCATGTATGAAGAAGGGTATAGAAGCAAGGGAAGCAAATATAATTCTGCCACTACAAATCCCTAGTACGCCCTCATTTGGAATATGGAGTACAATTTTGGGCACCACTTCATAAAAAAGAAATTTTAGAGCTGGAAAAAGTACAGAGAAGGGCTACAAAACTAATAAGGGGAATGGAGGGGCTAAGTTATGAAGAAAGACTAACCAAATTAAACTTATTTTCGCTAGAAAAAAGGCGTCTACGAGGGGATATGATTACCTTATTTAAATACATCCAGGGTCAATATAAGGCTTTGTCAAGTGAACTTTTTGTAGCAAGAGATTTTCAACTGACAAGAGGACACCCTTTGAGGTTAGAAGAAAAAAGATTTCACCTTAAACAAAGAAAAGGGTTCTTCACAGTTAGGGTGGTTAAACTGTTGAATTCTCTACCAAAGGAGGTGGTAACAGTGAATTCGATAGACAACTTCAAAAAGGGGTTAGATATATTTTTGAATAAAGAGGGCATTCAAGGCTATCCTAGATAACTAGCGAAGGAATATTGATCCAGGGAGAAATTTGATTGCCAGTTTCTGGGGTCAGGAAGGAATTTTGCTTTTTTTCCCCTTATGAGACAATTGGCAAAGTTTCAATGTTTTTTTTTTCTGTTTGCCTTCCTCTGGGTCAATTAACAATTAATAATAAATAGTGCTCATTAAAAAGATCAATAGAGATCTAAAAAGGTTGAACTTGAGGGACTAACTCTTTATTCATCCTCCAATACTATACTATTAATAATTATTTAATCAACAAATGAATTAATAACTAATCCGCATATTGCAGATCAGAGGAGATCTTAACAGGTTGAACTTGATGGACTGAAAGTCTTTTTTCAACCTTAATTACTATGTAGCTATGTAACTATGTAACTATGTAATATATAATACAGCGCATATTTATCTACATTGGGATAACAGAGCATCAGAGCACTTGCTCTAAAACATTTAAATAGATATGGACATCAGAGATCCACTAGATTGAACTGTTAGTAATGAGCCAAACAATTTGGAAAACAAAGCAGGCTATGTTATTGCATTGGATATATATATATATATATATATATATATATATATATATATATATATATATATATATATATATTGTGACAAGGATATCCGTATAACAAAAGGTTCAGCAACACATAGATTTATGATGCAGGAGACTTGTTTATTTTAGGGCTCATAAACAAGGGTCTAGAAGTAGTAATTAACTTTAAGAAAATGAAAATAAAAATCTACATAAACTTTCTTACTAAACATTCAGGAACACCCTGACTACTGAATTTGATAATGTAAATATCGCCACCTTGTGGATAGGATACAAAACTGTCTCTTGTTATTTTGTATAGTGCCGCCTTGTGGCCAGGATACAAACGGTCTCTGATATATGGTATAATGCTACCTTGTGGCCTGGGTACAAAAGGTCTCTGATATGTGGTATAGTGCCACCTTGTGGCCAGGGTACGGGCCCACCCTTCTCTCCAAGGACCCACCCCCAGGGACCCATGTAAAGAGTACTAAGTGTACTCTAAGAGATAAAGTCTTGTGAAGCACAACATTCTCTTCCCTGGGGGTTTTAAAGAACAAAAGGAGTTTCTGACCTTTTAGTAATGTAGTCGGCCTCTCAGGTGGATTCAGTCTGCAGCACAGGTCCTCAGCAGATTGGACATGTTTCCAATAGCAGCTTCCTTGCTTTGTTTCTCTCTCTGATTCCAGCATTAACACTTCCTGTGTCTGTCCTCTTACTTTCTCCCAGACTCCATTTCCTGGCTGTTAGTTCCTGGGGATTTAGCCTTCCTCGCGGTATGATTATTTCAGTATTTAGAATGTTGAAGCGGTACATTCTAAAATACTGACATAATCATACCACCTTTACATACCATTACCCCTTTCCTCTCTCCTCCTCCCCTTATCCTCTTTCTCCTCCTCCATTTCCCCCCTCTCTCCCCTTATCTACCAACTCCATTTCCCCCCTTATCTGCCCCCCTTTCCCCCTTATCCTCCTCATTCCCCCCTTATCCTACTGATCCTCCCCCTTATTCTCCTGATCCTCCTCTCTTATTCTCCTGATCCTCCCCCCTCATCTTCCCCCTCATCCTCCTTTACCCCCTCATCATCCTCCTTTACCCCCTCATACTCCTCCTTTACCCCCTCATCCTCATCCTTTCCCCTCTCATTTTCCTATTCCCCCTCTTCCCCCTCATCCTCCTCTTCCCCCTCATCCTCCTCCTTTCTCCCCTCATCCTCCTCTTCCCCCTCCTCCTCCTCTTCCCAGCCTCATCCTCCTCTTCCCCACTCATTCTCCTCTTCCCCACTCATTCTCCTCTTCCCCCTCATCCTCCTCTTCCCCCTCTTTCCCCCCTTCCCCACTAACCCTCCTCATCCTCCTCTTTCCCACCCTTTCCCCCTCATCCTCCTTCCTCCCCCTTCACACTCCTCTTTCCCCTTCACCTTCTCTTCCCCACTCATCCTTCTCTTCACCCCTCATCCCCCCTTATTCTCCTACTCTTCCCTCCCTCCTTCCCCCCTCTCTTCTCTCTTCTTCTTAGCCTCCGATCAGCTGATCGGAGGCTCGCAGCGCGTCTTATGCCTGTTTCTTGTACCGGCATATGCTAATGATGTGACGCGCTTGTGACGTCTTTAACATATGCCGGTTCCAGGCATAAGACGCGCTGCAAGCCTCCAATCAGCAGCAGGATCTGATCGAAGGCTAAGAAGACTTGAGATGTGAGAGTGGGGAAGAAGGAAGGAGGAAGGCTAAGGGGGGAGGAGGAGGAAGATGGGGAGGAGCAGGAGGAAGGTGGGGAGGAGCAGGAGGAACGTGGGGAGGAGCAGGAGGAAGGTGGGAAGGAGCAATGGTGTGCTGAGGGGGCCCAGGCGTACTCGGCAGCACTGGGCCCCCTCCACATCCTCCCTGCTGTAACCCTGAGTGTGGCTCTGGGTTACCAATTTTGGAAGAGAAGTTTAACCCGAGTTACACTCGGGATTACCACTAGTAATGGTTAAATAGTCTGCTTGTTGCTTCAGGTGCAGCTAATTGCTTTAATTCTGTCAGCACTGGACTAACGGACCTGATCAGCCTAGTGCTGACATATCTTCCTTCTATAATGTATCCGTGGGTCTGCCTGACTTTGTGACAAAAATTATATATATATATATATATATATATATATATATATATATATATATATATAACAATCATTTAGTGTATGGTGAGCACAAAAGTGAGAAAAGCTCTCCACCGTACAAAGTACAGAAAACGAATAATACATTAATAAGCCCATTTGCATGTCTAAAAGGCGGGGACATGCAAATGAGAATACAATGTACCTCACTCTTTTAATCCAAAAATAGCAACTTTATACATTGCTCCCTTAAAGCATATGCCCGCTGTATTAAACAGCTTTTAAGCAAAGCATCGGGTTGGATTTTACACAAACCAAGAATCACTCATATACAGGCCTGTTTCAAGCTTTTGGCTATCATCAGTATGAGGTAGATTCTGGTTTGTGTAATAGATTTTGTAGGATTGGGTATTCCACAACAATCATTTAGTGTATGGTGAGCACAAAAGTGAGAAAAGCTCTCCACCGTACAAAGTACAGAAAACGAATAATACATTAATAAGTGCATTTGCATGTCTAAAAGGCGGGGACATGCAAATGAGAATACAATGTACCTCACTCTTTTAATCCAAAAATAGCAACTTTATACATTGCTCCCTTAAAGCATATGCCCGCTGTATTAAACAGCTTTTAAGCAAAGCATCGGGTTGGATTTTACACAAACCAAGAATCACTCATATACAGGCCTGTTTCAAGCTTTTGGCTATCATCAGTATGAGGTAGATTCTGGTTTGTGCAATAGATTTTGTAGGATTGGGTATTCCAAAACAATCCTTTAGTGTATGGTGAGCACTAGAGTGAGAAAAGCTCTCCACCATACAGAGTACAGAAAACGAAGAATACATTAATAAGCCAATTTGCATGTCTAAAAGGTAGGGACATGCAAATGATAATACTATGTATCTCACTCTTTCAATCCAAAAGTAGCAATTTTATACATTGCTTCCTTAAAACATATGCTTGCTGTATTAAACAGCTTTTAAGCAAAGCACCGGCTTGGATTTTGCACAAACCAAGAATCACTCATATACAGAACTGTTTCAGCAATGTATAAAATTGCTACTTTTGCATTGAAAGAGTGATATACATTGTATTCTCATTTGCATGTCCCCACCTTTTAGATATGCAAATGGGTGTATTAATGTATTATTCATTTTATTTATTTATATATATATATATATATATATATATATATATAAATATACCGTTATAGTGTTATTCTGATTGTGCAAGATGGAGCATTATCAGACCACATGTTGTTAATAATCTATGAACATTGGAGCAATTTATGTGGGTTTATTACTTATTGTCAAATGTATTTTGAAAGGAATTCTATGATGTTTGCTAAGAAGCATTACATTGCTACATCAAGACTATATTATGCCGTTGTTGCAGAGACAATAACTGGAGCCCATCAAATAATTTCCTCTTCTGGATAACAACCTTGTTGTGGTGATGGTGCTTGTGTACTTCTATATCGTGTAGGGCCACCCAAGATGGGCAGGTCATAACAGAGAGGTCACACAAATTGCAGTCCACTGAGGAAGGACCTGGTATCCCACTAGGGTATAATTGCCAAGAAAACCATATGGATGAGCACAACCAGAAAACAGAATGATGTGCCTGGCATGCTGCATGCCTTGCGTGCTGCACCCATATGGTCACTGAGAATTGGACACGACTGAAGGACTGAACAACAGCAATCACATCATTTAGGTAATTTTCAATTCAATTATTATTCTTTCAAACATCAATTGATTGTGTTATCCACTGCTTCATAAAATCTAAACCTATGTGAGATATGTTCAATGATAAGATGTGACTGGTGTGCACTGAATATGGTTCATTTATAGTACCTTTATGAGGTAGCACTGCTTGGAGATCAACATGCTTACCTGAAAGAGAAACAAAAACATGGCTAAAATTAAAGGAGCTATATTAAGCCATTATCTCTTCCCTCTCTTAGACATAGGTGTGCCCCCTTTCAGTAATGCTAAAAGGTAAAAGAGGTCTCCCTAAGGAACACAGGCCTGGGAGGTTAGTAGCAGTGGCCTCCTGGGCTGAAAACACTTCAGCATGGCACAGATTTTGACACTGTTTCACAGATATGATTTGCAATTTTTGATCTGGGCACTTTATTTTTCACTCCTAACCCTGCACAGACTAGAGTCTGGTGAGGTCCTGTGGCCTCTGAGCCCAGGGCTTATTTGAACTCAGAGTTCAAGAGTCCTAGGGCTCCAGACTGAAAACAATTGTTTAAGAGCCCTGCACCTTCACAGAGGGACTAAGAGATCCTCTCAACCTTCTTCCCCTAGTACCTACTGTTCGGAGCCCTGGGCAAGACATGACCAAAACTCACATACACAATAGACATAAAGATAAATCTCTCTCCCACACAGTGGGTTCATACACTTTGTTTGTAAATTATTTCTAACACACAATAGACAGAGCTCACATACACAACAAAAATATGTTTCACACAAACACAGTAGACAGTTCTCTCACACACAGTAGAGAGAGATCATAGACAGAGACCATGAATAAAGTAGATCAATCTCACACACATACATACACTCTGAATCCACATACATGGAGTATACTGAGCACATAAAGTAGACACCCATAAAGTGCAGAAATACTGGATAAAACAAGAATGAAGTGAAAACCAAAATTTCACATAGACCTTACTTGATCTGATTATTCTGCAACCTGGGACATTTGAAGATCCACAGACCAGCTACTGAATACAGTGTTGTCTACAATAATGTTGAAGTTAATACAGAATAAAAAAACAAAAATTAACTTAGCTAATATGGATATTAATGTACAGGAAAACATAGCAACTCTTATCCTATTGGCTTAGTCTGGTAACTAACAAAGGATATGGTTCACTAGCAGTAATATGTGTGTCCAAGCTTCCCACTAAATATGGATTTGTTTGCTCCATGGACTTGTTCAGTAACTTTGCATGTGTCAAGTGATCAGTGTCCCAAAGAAAATGTTTTGCTGAAAGAGCCATTATAGCACCAAATCTTACAATCGCTCCAAGCCTTACAAGACACTGTATTCTACAGTAAGATAAATAATATTGCAATGTACATTGAGAAAAAATGCAATTTCCACAGTGAAATCTGACATTGTAAAATCAAATCTGAGGCTTTATTCTTTTTCACCATCTTAGCTTAATGACATAATATCCATGAAGGGACTGTTAGCCATGGATGAATGGTTATTTTCCCAACACCTTTGTGATTGTTCTGTCTGTTGTTCAACTTCACCATTAAACCCCATGTGGATTTGATGGCACTATTATCAGATACGCATTCTGATCTAAACTGTACAATCTTGGTTAGTAGGAGAATAATCCCAAATCAGATATAGAAAAGTAATAGGAAAAGATGTTGGATCTTTTAAGGGCACAGAGTTTCCACCCAAGCCCACCAAGCTAGTAAAGATTTTGGAGGAGTTTGGTTTGGTGTTTAATTCCCACCACACAATGGGCCTCATTAAATTCCAGTTACCTTCATACAGCCCGTAAGTCTGCGGGATTGAAATGTGCAGCAGTTACAGAGTGATTAAATTGAACAAGCCTGTAAGTATGGGTCCGAAGGCTTAAACTCGCAAACCCTGCATCCATATGTAGCATTTTAGTGACTGAAAATGATCAACGAGGCAAGCCCGTATGTTGCTGCTGCGACAGAGCCAATAGTAAATGAGACTGTCATCATGACGTCAGTTAAAGGTGCAGTTTAAACATAAATCAACTAATGCCTTGAAGTCCGATATGTGATCATACTCGTAATCCAGCAATGTGAACATCAATAAAAATGAATGAAGAAACTGGTCTATTTCAAGTGGGTGACCTGATATGTATTAACCCCTTGATTCTCGAAATTGATATAACCTGAAAAAAAAACTTTAACATTTGTATTTTTTAATGCAGATTTGTGAGCTTGAGACTGTTGTGCAATTAATTCTAATGTCTTTCATCACTTTCCCTGTGTCTTAAAGTGAAGTATTATGTTTTTTATTTATTTTTTTCATTTACAGTGCTACGGACAGGAGTTTAACCCCCTTGCGAGTCTCTAGTACCCGTAGGATTTTTGCCTACATTTGCCATTTACGGGTGTGACAACAATTGTGGGCTTGTGAACTTGTAGCAATTTAATAGAGATTTGCGATTTTAACATTTACAGGCTTTAAAGATCAAAGGCTTAGCTGGGTTGGAGTCACGATTTTGGCAACCACAGTTGTTTTTCAGCCTGTAACCCGCACATTGTTTGCAGGTAGCTAAAAGAGGCCAATTTATTAGCCGTAAATTTTGCGGGCTACATTTTGGGCTTCGGTAACGACAATTTGTGGAATTTAATGAGGTCCTTAGTTATTGTGGCTATAGCCAACATGTATTGATGATAAAACCGCAGCACTATAAAAAATCCTCTCAATGTATGGTGTTTCATTTGCCAGTTTTTATATGTTTTGTTTGTTCCTTATTGCTGAGAGTGATACACGTCAGTTAAATAATTAACTGATCATTAGACCATGTTATTACAATGTGTCTATACCCCTCCCTAGCCAAAAGGTTCACAATCTGTGCCAATTGCAAACTCTAATGTGTATTTAGCTGCAAAACAATCACAGCATGGACATTCCTTCAACTGATGGAGTATTGTAATGCACACAGATCCCATATGGACAGACCAAACAGAGGGACATTATATCACATTATCACCCCAGCAGCCCCCTCTGAGATGAAGAGTCTTTGCATCTGTACAAGTCATCACAGTTACATATTTGAACGTGCTGAGTAATCTGCAAATGACTGACCCTTGAGTTAATTGCTGCACTGTTCACAACTTTTGTACTCTATCAGTCCCAATAAATTTGAAGCCCGTAGCATCATCGACACACCCGTAAAAGCAGCAAGCTTGAAATTTGACTGCGTTACAAAGCTATTAAATTGAACCAGGCAGCGAGTTACGGGCCGTAGACGCAAAATTGGAAACCATTCTTGTGCACGTTGGATGTGCAGCCGTGAACATGATCAATTAGTCAAACCCGTATTTACAATGGCAAATGAGATCGTCATCATTACGTCACAGAAAAATGGAGGTTAGATTTCAAAGCCTTACAGGTGTCAATTACGAGTTTCGATCGAACTTGCATTCCAGAAATAATGCAATATTAATAAATCAGTAAATATTATAATCTAGTCCATGCGAGTTCCATTATATGTATTAACACATTGATTGCCGGGATCGATATAACACGCAAATCAAACAGAAATAATAGTATTTTGTATAGCAGAAAGGGAATGTTGTGCTATTCATTTTAATACCTAACGTCACTTTCCCTTTAATTGAAAATTCAGTAGTGTGTTGATATTTGCATTTAAAGTGCTATGTATAGGACTTTGTAATAGGTCTGCTTTATACCATTTACTTTTTCTTCTTTTTTGTACCTAACCTATGGGTAATTGCACTTACCTTATTTGTGTTTGTTTTTTGTTGTCTTAGACAACTATTAGTTTTAGCTATAGTTCTAGCTCCCCTAGGATTAAGCAATTCATATTGCCATATGAGGGGAGCTATTACCAATCATATAGGATACTGTTTACAATAGCATCTAGACAGTCAGAATATATTTGGGAGGTTATATGTCTCTCTTTCTTATATTTATATATCTATATATTTAGAGTGTTATTAGTACTTATATTCCGTCCAGTGTGTTTCACACGTTTGAGATTACTATTGGTACTCACTATAGCTTTAACCTTATCCACTCTAGTCATTTGCACGATTCCTATTTCTTACACCTTTTCATCACAAGTACCCTGGCCAAAGCGCGCTACAAATATAAAAAAAAACTATTCCCAAAAGCGTGCTCCCACCCTTATAAGGAAGAAGCTATGGTCTTGTTAATTCCTTCTTCAATACATAAATTAAAAATTCTTAATACAAATGAATTTAAATATTCACTCCATCCATTAAAAAAAGACATGCTTCCCTCTTAAAGAAATCCCTCCCAATTTTCTCACAAAATTAGATCTTGTTTTGTTAATCTTCTTTCTGGACCTATCAATCTTTTTAAATTCCATAGGAGGACACTAATGTGACCACGGAATTATCTCAGACCACAAAATAATAATTCCCAAATATAACAGCAAGAAACTATTTAAATCTCTTTTTATTAGCCTAATTAATACCTTAATGCAAAAATCCCTTAATCATCCCCACTGACATAAATAAGTACACAATTAGGTGGACCAAACATTCTTGTGTAATGAACAAACTGCAACAAAACTTGTTCCCATCTAAGCCCACGAATCCCAAACTATTTTAACTGTATATGTTGGGGTGAAAATCCCAGCTATAGTCCATTAACTGGTTCGTGCTTTTTGCCTAATACACAAAATGCAATGTGGCTAGATACCTACCTACCACAAGGTGATATGAACCCCTCTCATGGGAATATAATATTAAATAAATGTACCAAAGTGAGTGCCTTTGGCCATTTTAATTCTGATAAGATGGATTCTCTAAAATTCTTACATATTTTACACACTTTGAATTAAGCAGTCTATGTAGACAGTGCCAAAGAAGCTATTGATTAGCAGAATTAAACAACTGCCCCCAACTTACATAACTGGTCCTTAAAATATATTACTAAATAATTTGCTTGATGAGCAAGATTATAGAAATGCTGCCACTGGAACCAGGAGAGAGCATCAGCAAACCTGAAGACAGCAAAAAATCAGATGTCTTAAAAATGTAACCACTGGTAAGGAGTATGCACTTATTTTATTAACAGCCATAATTAATTTCACAGTAAAAAACAACACACTGATCCCTCAATTGATCCCCCAAAATGAAAACGACTACTATAATCGGGAATAATTTTATAAAGGCAAAATTCTTCGAAAAAAAACAAAACCTTGATTCCCAAGATGAAGACCAAGCTGCTGCACACCATTGACCCCTGAAATAAGCTCTAAGTCCACAGCTATCTGCCGCATCAGTGTAAAGATCAAGATCTACATCAGATGCTCTTTTGACCTGAAATAAAGTATCTCCATTGAACAGTCTTAAAAAGAATTGACATTTTTAAGATCTTCCCTCAAATGATTAGTAATCCCTACAAAATTATGATTTTGTTTAATTTCTACTGTTTGAAGAGATAATTGTATGGAAAAAAATGCTACCCGTGGGTATAAGTTTACAAGCAAAATTAAACTTTCCCAATAAAGACTGAAGTTCCAGAAGCATAACTTTTTTACGCCCCATAGTATCTTCAATTCTCTTATGCAAATCTAACAATTTATCCATTGGAAGATGAGATTCAAATGTATTTGAATCTATTATTATACCCAGGAATCTAATAACAGTCGTCAGGCCTTTAGACTTGTTAACAGCTAAAGAAATTGCAAATTAATTGGCCATTTCACAAAATAATCCATTAAATATGTCCAACAAACATAAAATCAACCAAATAATGCATTAAAGACTTATACCCAGTAAAATGAACTAAACGCTTCAAAATAACCACATGAGATGGAATAACCCAATGGGAAGACAAATATCCATTAAAATATGCTTGCAATTGACAACCAAGCAAATAAGGACATATAGGATGGACTGGAAGTAATCAAAAGGCAGACTCAAGATCAACTTTAGCCATAAGAGCTCCATTATCAGCTGAACGGACAATTTTGCATGATCAAAAGAACAACTAACTGATGTTAGATTTTTGTCAGTACTATCATTAACTGAATGCCCTTTTGAGTATGATAAGAGGTGAATCAGGTAAACTTTGTTATGTTCTATTTCAGTGACATAACCGAATGATGAAACCCGAAAGGAAATTGTTTGGCTGACATAAAATTTCCATAACAATGGTGATGAGTAGAATTTTGAAAAAGGTTTAGGAAAACCAGAACTAAAACCACCAATCAATAAACTACCTTTCTTAGCCAAACGCCACCTTTTACTGTACTGATTATCCAAGGTACCATCTGTTTTGCTTGAATAGGAGTCCCTACCCTTAGAAGAGGAATCTGTAGCTGACCAGATTCTTTTAAAACAAAAGAACATTGGATGATGGCTCCTATAGAAAAACACTTTTATTGTATAAGAAACAATAGCCCTTTCATATAAAACCTGCTTGATTAAATCCTGGTGACTTTCCTGATCCAAGAATGGGCCCACCCAGAAGTAAGAGTTGGATAGGCAGTCTCCAATCTTGTTGCTGCCAGTACCTCAGGTGACAGTACTCTATAATGTCGCTTGGATATCCGATTCTGTTTAGAATGAGAAACAGTACATCCTTTCCTGCCAATATTATTTCTGTCCCTATTTTCAAATACTTCATCTGAAAAACACCTATTGAAATGTCTAATAACCTGTTGGTGCATAGCAGGCCCACATAAAGGTTTTGTTTTCCAATTTTTCTGCCCAACCTTCTCTAGAAATAAGCCTGCAGTCTCTAAATCATATTCTGTAGATCTGGACCTAGAACTCAAACTATGCCCCTCTATTTCTTGAAGGGGATGAATGACTCCTTTAAACATATAAACACATTTTTCTTCATATATTCATTAAGATAAGACCTCTCCTTTTTCTTTATTAAGTTACAAAACTGAGGCCTCATATCACCAAGAATATGGCCATAAAAAGTCTTTTCCTTTTTATACAAACGTTCCACTTTCCACTAGAAGAACTCTCATCTGGGTCATTTTCATCACTCATTGCTATATTCTTATCATTTAAATTGCAATCATTAACTGCCTTTTTCGTGGTGCCTGTCTGAGATATTTTTGTTCTTTCATTTCTTTATTTCTTTGTATTTAATTTATTCCATGAGGCTTCCTTCATGCTAGTGCCCTTCATAACCAACCTCTTTTACATGTGGCCTTTAAACCTCACCTTCCCAAGCTCATTCATACATTCTTCATCCTTTTCTTCTTTATTAACAGCATTAGATCTTAGACCATGAAGTCCCAGGACGTACATGCCCACTGATACAGCAAACTCATCATGACGTGATAGTTGTTGATAGAGGCCTAATATCTTAAGCCTCGCAGGGGGGCGAGACCTCCTCAGAGGCCTACAAGGTAGAGCAGCATCAGCAGTTTGATGTAAAGTCACAGTGTCAGGAATAATGGCATTAGCTGTATCTGGCAAGTCAGATACAAACCATAATGGCCCAATTGAGAGATAAGCTGATCAAGCATTGGAAAAGCCACAAGGAAAAAAATATATTGACAGGATATTGTCATTAGATTTATTCACCAATGTCAAGTAAAAAACTTCATTACCTGAACCAATCACTGTATTCACTGATGTGAAAATCCCAGCTATAGTCCGTTAACTTTAACTGGCCCATCCTTCTTGCCCAATACACATAAGAAGGTCCAATAAACAACAACAGCAAAGATGGGCATGTGAAGTAATAATAAATATTTAAAACTAGACAAAATGCCATCATGCTAGATACTTCCCTACTACAAAAGGATATGAACCCCTCTCCTGGGAATATAAAATTAAATGAATGCATTAAAGTGAGTGACTTTGACCATTTTAATTCAGATAGATTCTCTAAAATTCTTCCATTTTCACACACTTTGAATTAAGCAGCTTATGTAGACAATGCCAAATAAGCTACTGATGAGTTAAACAACTGCCCTTAACTTACATGACTGGTCCATAAAAGATACCACCTCATTATCCTATGTCCAAACCAGGCCATACTGCCACTCTGCTTCACTAGCAGCCCCATTAAATTACAAGCCCACAGCGGCTGTCAATTAGCCCGTATGTCTGCAAGTTTGAAATCTGCTGGAGTTACAGAATGATTACATTGAACAAGGCCACGACCAAAGGGTCCGTGGTCTAGAATTGATGCGTTCCGCTGTTATAACCCAATCCCGTAATTATGGAGTGGGACACAGGCCTCAGAGCCAATGAAAAGCGGGTCCCGGAAAATGATTGACAGGGGGTGATAATAAAGTTGCGTTCCCCACGTCCATTTGTTGACTGTGTTGTAGATTCTTCTGAAGTAGCACGCAAGTTGGATATATAAAGAGAGTATGTGATATTGGAAAGCAGGTTCTTACACTTCTATTCATTTATATTATCAGCAGATGTATTTCACACATTCCTTTTGATTATAGATATAAACTGAATACACATACTACAAATACACATAGAGTAAATAACACACATATATATACTTAGAGACAGGTCAACACAAACACCCCCCACCCTATACCCCCAACCCTATAACCCAACAGTTAGCAATTACACATAAAACATACAATTTTTTTTTCATCGCAAATATATACAATACTTTTTTTCTGTTATCCTTATTTTACTTTTGGGATTGATATGGAGGGAGGAGAGAGGAGTGGAGAGGGTGAGAGAAGTAGAGGGGGGAGGCAAGGAGAAGAGAGAGGTGGTCACAGGGAGTGTTGGAGTGGAGGAGAGCGGAGGAGAGGATGTGGGGGCTGTGGAGGAGGTTGAGGAGGTGGAGGAGGAGGCGGTGGAGGAAGAGAAGGGAGAGGTGGTGGAGGAGGCGGTGGAGGAGGTTGAGGAAGGGGAGGTGGTGGAGTAGGAGGAGGTGGTGGAGGAGGAGGAGAGTGGAGGAGGAGAGGGGGAGATGGGAGAAAGTGTAGGAAGGTAGATGGGTGGGAAGGTACCCATATTGATAGGCACATAGTCCTCAGGATCAGAGGGGGAGGGGTCTGATCCCAGGGGGGTGGTAGTGGGGATGAGGGACAGGCCCCAGGGACAGTTGAGCGATGACAGGTTTCACACCCACAGTCGGGAGGCAAGAGGATCAGGATCCAGCCTCCACGTCAGGTGAATATCACATACACCAACAATCCACCACATGTACATCACAAACTACACATGGACAGGGTAACCAACAAGGATACTGACATGTTAGCTTCGTGGAACATTCAAGGGATAGATGGATCAGTCATGCGTCATTAAATCCATGAGGCTGACAAATCACTGTCTTCAGTGGGCACAACAACAGTAATCAACCAATAGCCAGTCCATGTATGAGTGTGCCCACTGCAGCGTATGCAGTCATAGACTGCAGCCAGAATCAAGAGAGTGTTAGGAGCCAAGAACTATGAAGATCAAGAACCCAACAAATATCACAGCTAGCAAATGATAGCTACTCAGAGTTGAAGTCAAAGCGACAGTTGCCTAACTCTAGGTGAGATTCATTGTGGGAAAGAGCACAGCATTCTATGTGAAAGTGATCTATTGCCTTATTGTAATTTAAATAAGAACAGTTAAACATATGAGAGCTAAGGTTTGTCTACAGATATAGTGAAAATTAAAAGCCTCTGCCTCAGCTTACGTTTCACATATTATGGTTTAACTGCTTAAAAGAATGTAATCAGCTAGCAGTTAAACACTCAATTAACATGGAATCTTCTGTTCTGTCACACAATGAAGAGCACTGTTAATGAGGTCAATGGCCCTGTAAGTGATTCATCCATGTTCAAGCCTAGATGTCAGATAATTTTCCTCAACATCATTAACGCATATCCCTTTCTTTTCTTGTTTCTCTTTATCAGCTTCACGGAGGTCTGGGTCCACTGGTGAGCCAGAGGCGGGGGAGTCGGCTCCATCAGAGCAGGTGGACACGGAGAAAGCCCCCGCCCAGCAGGATCTGGTGAGGAAGAGAAGGAGGACTTCACCTGGGCAGTGGGGCCACTTGCTGGACCTTATGCCACCCCTGTGGCCTTCAACCCCACTGCCCCCTCCTCCCGCAGCTGCAGCTATCACCAGGCCACCCATATTGGAGGGAAGACAGAGGCATGCCCCCAGCTTCTCCTTCCCCCTGCGGTTCTTCAGCCTGGCTCCCACCACCATGTCCACCACCACTACCACCATATTGGAGCCAGGCACCGTTCAGGCAACATCCCCTTCCCATCGGGCCACCACCACCTCCGCCAGGCTGCTCAAGAGGAGAGGCTAGCTGTGTCCAGACAGATCCTGGTCTGTCTGCAGGGTATCTAAGCTATTATCTCCTCCAATCACATCCATAATCAGATTATGAGCAGCCTGGCCAGGTGCAATAGGGAGGAGAGGAGGCATACCTTGCCGGGCTGCTCAAGATAGGGGCAGGCCACAGCGTGGTCCAACAGGTGACGACGCAGTTCACCATGCTCTGGTCCCCAGCCCTGCCTCATACCCCCTGAGGCGTCATCCGCACACCAGCAGCCCGGCCCCTCCTCTTCTCCCCCCCATGCCTCCACCACCGCCACCAGCACCGCCACTGGTTATGACACTGACACACAGGAGTTGCCTCCCCCTGCCCCCCCCACCCTTAACACCTTTGAGACGGTGGCCGCACACGGAGGAGGATGTAGGCGGAGCAGGATGTCAGGCTGCGCATATTTTTGTGCCTTCTCAACAGCACTCCTCAGTGACCATCTATTGGGCACAATGTTAACCTGATCTAGCCTGGCTACAGAGTCTTGGATCTTGACCTATGTGATGGCGATGTTTTGCACACAGATGGCTACCCCCAATCACATGATCCCCTTCTCTGTGGACACGTAGGGTTCTGTTGAACATTTTCACCAATTGATGGTCACTGAGGAATGCTATTGAGAAGAGATGCTGCAGTCCCTATCTTTTTTAAGGCCTTATTTTGTAGGTGTTTTTTTTTGTTTTAGGTACATTTCAGGTCCATGAAGGCATCTTCTGCATCTGCAAGCATTGTCAAGGAAATGTATGAGGTTTAATGTTTTTCCCAGTGCATCTCAGGTAGACATTTCTTCAATGACAGCCTCCCCTTAACATGTAGCTCCCACAATTCTAAAGCTATCATATAGCCAGATGTCTAAGACATAATTGTTGTTAGCTAAAATGTAGACTAATACCGCTATGGCGCAGGACTTGCAGAGCCTCACAATGGCATGTTAATGACAGCCAGCATTAATATATGCACTAGTAAAGCATGTGATCCTGACCTCAATATCAGTCTGAGAACAGATCCTTGGGTCTGATGTAAGTAACATTGTGTCTGGCTGCTGACCATTGTGTTCTCTCCTTATTAATGCATATTTTCCCCTAGTGCTGATATTATGAGTATCCTTTAACATGTGCTAACAGCTGTCTAGATGGATGTGATATCAATGGTGATAAACAATATCATATGTGGAAGGTGATATTGTTTATCACTGAAGCTGGTCACAGCTAAGCATTTATTGTGAGCTGACACATCATTATTAATGATCATTGCCAGTGAGTTCTCCAGAGAACTAGGTAATGGTGAGTAATGTTTGCAGATGGGAATCAGGTTAGTTGGCATATTGATACAGTTACAGTATTTAGCACTGTACTGTACATGCATGTTTTGTTCATTTTTTATCCTCCTCCGCCTTTTTCTTTTTGACCACTTTTTTCAGATTTTTGTTTTGGGAACACACTGTGTGTGTGAAACTGGATTGGATTACACAGTCCAGAGGTTTAAGGCATCTGTTTCATTGAGCAGATATAGACAAGTTGTAAGTGCTATGCACATTAAGGGTTTCTTCAATTAAATGGAGGGATTTCTGATCCTTTTATTCATCAGATTCCAGTTGCAGTGGTGTAGTGACCACATGTGACCCTGGTAGGTGCTATTTTCATAACTCTTTATTTTGTGGGTTTGCGAGTTTGATTGCATATAGGACCCCCGAACCTAATTGATTGACATTACACCCTGAAGGTATACTCTTTTTACCCAAGAGCCTCTGCCCTTCCGGAATCCATGCACACCACACCCATGATATTAATGCACCGTCTTGTCCATTTCTGATTGTGCTTTTTTATACCGTTCTCACCGTGTCAGTGTGTTTTCAATGGTTGGGGTTTTGGGACATCCTCATCACATTTGTGTCACATTACTATATCTGTAAACTAATGAACCCTAGTTACTATGCAATAGATTAATACATATAATAATAATAGTAATACTATCATAAGATATCATATAATAACATATATAATATATAATAATGAAGGGTTAATAAGTTCCAGTTTGTGATACTGTGGCGTATCAACATTCCCCTAAAGGCCTGTTAGGAATATGACAGGTGATAATGTGAATCCATTGATAGCAAAACACTAAATAGGATGTCACCAAATGATAATGGGTGTACATATTGGCATATGGCCACCAGCAGTGGGACTTTCTAGGATGGGCGTAGCAGAGATTTTCCCTGATGGAGGTGAGTTGGCTGTTGCTCCACGTGCCTCTGCGCAGCCTCCATGTGTGTCTGCAGTCATTCCTGATGGCTTAGAGTAGATTGGTGTGATGTATGCTGCCTTGTGGTGGTGAAGGGTCTTGTGTAGTTCAAGGAAGCTGTGATCTTGTGGAATTGCACAGGCAGAGTGGTAGCTAAATGTGCTGCAGTCCATAGGGTCATAAGGAGTCGGACACGACTGAAGGACTGAACAACAAATATTAAAATGTTCTCCTGGTACTTGATACTGTATATGTAATGTGGCAGTGTAATTTGGCCACTATTTCTTTTCCCAATGTATATGCAATCATATATATATATTCCAGGGTACACATTAGAGGCTCTGTGAGTGAGAAAGGGTTAATATGGCAAGCAGTTTCCTGTTTTAGTGTTGCTATTTCATCAGGTAGTGTGTCTTTAATTGCTTTCTGCATGTTGCAGCATGGCTTTTCATATTGGCATATGCGTTACCATTCCAACATATGATGAAATAAAAAAATGTTTAATGCCTATTTTCTTTGGGAGGCGGGGGATTTGTTGTGCATTGAATTGTAATGCCTTTTATTGCCTTCCCCATATTTTAAAGTCCAGTGGTGTGTTTATATTGTCTTTTACAGTCTTTTTGTGTAAACCCTTTGCGGGTCCTATTTTGAGGCCATAATATTTTTGGCTCCATTTGCCGTTTTTGGGTTTGAACGCCAGTGCATCCTTGGGGATTCGTAGGAATTTAATATCGATTTGCGATCGTAACATTTACGGGCTTGACAGATCAAAGGCTTAGCTCGGACGGAGTCCAGATTGTCACGTCCCGTGAGGTTTTTCTGCCTGTAAACCGCAGATCGTTGGCGGGTAGCTGAAAGAGGCTAATTTAATTGCAGTAACTCTTGCAGGCTCCTTTATGGGTTACGATTTCTAAAATAGGAGCAATTTAATGGGCTGTAGGTTTCTTAACTTACTCTGTAGCTCACTCACATTTGTTTTGCAATTATTAACTTCATATCTGTATAAATGGGAGGTAATGATTGAAAATGTGCTAAACATTACTACTAAATCTTTTTAATGTAAATTACATTCACAAATGGGTTTATCATTGGGATTATTTTTCTACTAGCGACTTGCCCGTCAAAAAATGACTGCAATAAAATTTTAAGCCAGGCAATGCTGTTTGCCACACAATGTGAGGCTATGGCCCCTCTGAGCACCTTCGGGTGCTCATTGCGAGCCCCGCCCTGAGCACCTTTGGCGCTCATCATGTGTCTTGCAAGGAGCACCTTCGGCTCTCATTGCAAGCTTTTTCCTTGTCTACTTTACAGGCCCCGCCATGAGCGCCGCCCCTGTGCTTTGTGTGAGTGTGTAAGTTAATTTGAGTCATATATTTGTGTATTTTTGCCGATCTTTCCAGTTCGGCCGTTAAAGTCGTATTTTTGCGAGCCCTGCCGTCCATCTACATACTAAGTAGTAGTAATTTTGAGTCCGTCCGGTGCTCATCTCCACCAGCGTAATGAGCGTGCTTCAATGCCTCAATGCCGCATCGCAGGAGCACATTTGGTGCTCATTTCAGCCTAAGTCGCGTGTGCTTCAATGCCTCAAGGCTCGCAGGGCAATGAGCGCCTTTGGCGCTCATTGCCTAAGTCCTACTAGCTCGGAAGACTTCAATGCCTCAAAGGCTCGCCTCGCTTTGCGAGGCTCACAAGCGTGATGATAAATTGTAGTTTGACAATTATAATATGTGATTATCCCAGTAGTGGAAAACTATTTTACTTAAAGAACTGCATATGTGTCCCCCGAACCCATAAAAGGGTCACCAAATATATAATGACACATTAATGATCTAATAACAAGGGCTGGATCTTTAGGACATTAATCATTAAAAATCATATTATTAAAAAAAATATATCTTAATACTGCTGGTATCAATGCACTATAAAGTCAATGGGAGGGGGAGGAGGGGGTTCTAGCAGGCAGCTGCAAATTTTTTAGGCACAATGTAAAACTAACAAAGTGGCCGTTTTACCCAGTCCAATCTAAAATCACTAGAAGGATGATAGGCCTGAAGTCTCCTTGATCAGCATACTAGCAGCACCATGATATATGTAATAACAATTGACCATCTATTTGCCATTTGCTCAGCTACTGCTTTGTGCATCCCACTGTACAATGACATACCGTATATACTCGAGTATAAGCCCCCCTCCTCGTCCTCACCCCGCCCCCATTCTAACCCCCCTACTCTCCCCTCACTTACCTGCTCCGGCCTCCCCTCCTTCCTGGTCTTGATGTGGCGCGCATGTGACGTCACATGCGCGCCATGTCATTATCATATACAAGGTGCCGGTATATGCTAATGCCCCATCCTCAACCTCCCCATCCTCAACCTCCCTCCTCAACCTCAACCCCCACCATCCTCAATCCCCCTCCTCATCCTCCCTCCTCAACCTCAACCTCCCTCCTCAACCCCCCTCCTCATCCTCAACCTCCCTCCTCATCTTCAGCCCCCCCTCCTCATCCTCAGCCCCCCATCTCATCCTCAGGCCCCCTCCTCATCCTCAACCCCCTCCTCATCCTCAACCCCCTCCTCAACCTCAACCCCCCCATCCTCAACCCCCCTCCTCATTACTCTAACCCCCCCTCCCCTCACTTACCTGCTCCGGCCTCCGCTCCTTCCTGGTCTTGATGTGGGGCGCATGTGAGAGGCGGGGGGAGTTTAGAATGAGGAGGGAGGGGGGGTTAGAATGAGGAGGGGGGGGTTAGAATGAGGGGGGGTTGAGGTTGAGGAGGGAGGTTTAGGAGGGGGTTGAGGATGGGGGGGGTTGAGGTTGAGAAGAGGGTTGAGGATGGGGGGGTTGAGATTGAGGAGGGGGTTGAGGATGAGGAGGGTGCCTGAGGATGAGGAGGGGGGCTGAAGATGAGGAGGGAGGTTGAGGATGAGGAGGGGGGTTGAGGAGGGAGGTTGAGGAGGGAGGATGAGGAGGGGGGCTGAGGATGGGGGGGTTGAGGTTGAAGATGGGGGGGTTGAGGTTGAGGAGGGAGGTTGAGGATGGGGAGGTTGAGGATGGGGCATTAGCATATCCCGGCACCCCGGTATATGCTAATGACGTGGCGCGCATGTGTGCGCCACATCAAGACCAGGAAGGAGGGGAGGCAGGAGCAGGTAAGTGAGGGGAGAGGGGGGGGGTTAGAATGAGGGGGGGTTAGAATGAGGAGGGGGGGAGTTTAGAATGAGGAGGGGGGTTAGAATGAGGGGGGGGGGGTGAGGAGGGAGGATTAGGAGGGGGTTGAGGTTGAGAAGGGGGTTGAGGTTGAGGAGGGGGCCTGAGGATTAGGAGGAGGCCTGAGGATGAGGAGGGGGGCTGAGGATGAGGAGGGAGATTGAGGATGAGGAGGGGGGTTGAGGAGGGAGGTTGAGGAGGGAGGATGAGGAGGGGGGTTGAGGATGGGGGGGTTGAGGTTGAAGATGGGGGGTTGAGGTTGAGGAGGGAGGTTGAGGATGGGGAGGTTGAGGATGGGGCATTAGCATATCCCGGCACCCCGGTATATGCTAATGACGTGGCGCGCATGTGACGTCACATGTGCGCCACATCAAGACCAGGAAGGAGGGGAGGCAGGAGCAGGTAAGTGAGGGGAGGGGGGGGGGGGGTTAGAATGAGGGGGGGTTAGAATGAGGAGGGGGGGTTTTAGAATGAGGAGGGGGGTTTAGAATGAGGGGGGGGGGGGTGAGGAGGGAGGATTAGGAGGGGGTTGAGGTTGAGAAGGGGGTTGAGGTTGAGGAGGGGGCCTGAGGATTAGGAGGGGGCCTGAGGATGAGGAGGGGGGCTGAGGATGAGGAGGGAGATTGAGGATGAGGAGGGGGGTTGAGGAGGGGGGCTGAGGATGGGGGGGTTGAGGTTGAAGATGGGGGGGTTGAGGTTGAGGAGGGAGGTTGAGGATGGGGAGGTTGAGGACGGGGCATTAGCATATCCCGGCACCCCGGTATATGCTAATGACGTGGCGCGCATGTGACGTCACATGTGCGCCACATCAAGACCAGGAAGGAGGGGAGGCAGGAGCAGGTAAGTGAGGGGAGAGGGGGTGGGGGGTTTAGAATGATGGGGGGTTAGAATGAGGAGGGGGGGAGTTTAGAATGAGGAGGGGGGGGTTAGAATGAGGGGGGGGGGGTGAGGAGGGAGGATTAGGAGGGGTTTGAGGTTGAGAAGGGGGTTGAGGTTGAGGAGGGGGCCTGAGGATTAGGAGGGGGCCTGAGGATGAGGAGGGGGGCTGAGGATGAGGAGGGAGATTGAGGATGAGGAGGGGGGTTGAGGAGGGAGGTTGAGTAGGGAGGTTGAGGTTGAGGAGGGAGGATGAGGAGGGGGGTTGAGGATGGGGAGGTTGAGGTTGAGGATGAGGGGGTTGAGGTTGAGGAGGGAGGTTGAGGATGGGGGGGTTGAGGTTGAGGAGGGAGGTTGAGGATGGGGAGGTTGAGGATGGGGGGGTTGAGGTTGAGGAGGGAGGTTGAGGATGGGGAGGTTGAGGATGGGGGGGTTGAGGATGAGGAGGGGGTTGAGGATGATGAGGGAGGTTGAGGATGAGGAGGGGGTTGAGGTTGAGGAGGGAAGTTGAGGAGGCGGTTGAGGATGAGGAGGGGGTTGAGGATGGGGGGTTGAGGATGGGGGGTTGAGGAGGAGGGGGTTGAGGATGAGGGGGTTGAGGAGGGAGGTTGAGGATGAGGAGGGATGATGAGGAGGGAGGTTGAGGATGAGGAGTGGGGTTGAGGAGGGAGGTTGAGAATGAGGAGGGGGGAAGAGACACAGGGAAGGGAGAGGGGGGAAGAGACACAGGGAAGGGAGAGGGGAGAAGAGACACAGGAGAGAGAGGGGGACACAGAAGGCACAAAAGGGACACAGGGGGCAGCACATTTCCCACCCTCGGCTTATACTCGAGTAAGTAATTTTTCCCAGTATTTTGAGGTAAAATAGGTGCCTCGGCTTATACTCGGGTCGGCTTATACTCGAGTATATACGTTTAAGTATACATTTAAGAGCAAAATTAAGCAGGGAAAAAGCCATAAAGCTATTCTTAATTAGAAAAAAAGAAAAAATAAATAAATAAAAAAAAAAAAAAAAAAGCTCATGATGCCTATGATGGATCCTGAAGGCGACTATGATACATTAGTGGAAGTGCATGCAAGAGTAACACTTACATTTCTGGACAGCATTGCTTGCATTTACTGATGCAAGCAGTCTGCTTTGGAATCAGTGAGGGGGAAGAGACGTGGTGTCGATTCCCTGTTCCCGCTATACTGATAGATAATTAAAAACACAACCTCCAGCTCTCAGGAAGTGATGTAACAAACACAAATGTATTCTTCTACTAATAAATAGTCTTCATAAATGTGGATTATACTGAAATGTTGATGTCCATGAAAGACAAATACTAATGTTGTTAGTTTATTACATAGTTCACAAGCATGTGTCTTTTCCTACAAAAGAAGTTTAATGTCCTTAAAGACAAATAGATAAACAATCAAGTTCTGACCATATTTGTCTTTTAAAACACTCCTTATGGATGTTATGTCTTCCAATTATTCCTGTTTTTTTCACTGGCTTAAATGGTACTGCTTTATTACCTACTATAGCATTTACATGGAATGTTACTTGTCAAGAACTGCGATTCTTGTCCTGCAATCTATCAACTAGATAAACAAAATTATAGGATCATGGCTAATTCCATTTGGAACTAGAGGAGTAAGATCTTTGAGAACTTGTTTGACTGCAGCAAGTGCCAAGACTGACATTCATACTGTAACTAAAGTGAACACTATCAATTTCCCAAAGTTTTAGGCAGGTCAAGGTAAACAATCTCAATATTGCCATCTAGTGGTTAAACTTAAATGTCTAAGACCAAATACTGTAAGTATTTTGGAATACATAGAGCCTCATTCAATTAAGGTTTTCGAGCGATCTGGTAGCCAGTAAGTGAGGTTGCAAGCTAATTTGCTATTCAATTAAGGTCTTTTTAATGGGCTCCAAACAGGATACAAGTTACGGGCTTGATAAAATTACGATGGTTAAACCCGCAACTTACAGCCTTCCCAAGCCTTTGATCTTTCCCTTTCGCACGAGTTACAATGATTAAAATCGCAAATCGCTATTGTAATTGCTCAATTTCCCCAAGCCTGCAAATGTTTTCACACCCGTAAATGACAAAAGAAGGAGAAAATCCTACGAGTGCTAGAGAGGATCTGCTAGGGGGTTAAACACCTATTTGTAGCACTGTAAATGCAAATAAAAAAAACAATACTGCACTGTACAATACTGGGAAAGTGATGATAGACATCAGAAATAATTGCACAACAGCCTCAAGCTTGCAAATCTGCAGTAAATGAAATTAATTTTTATGTTTAATTTCGGTGCTAAATCGATCTTGGGTATCAATGAGTTAATACATATCAGGCCACCCACATGGACTAGAACAGTATTGACATTCATTTTCATAACTCTTTATTTTGTGGGTTTGCGAGTCTGATTGCATATCGGACCCCCGGACCTAATTGATTGACATTTAACCTCCATGTTTTTACTGCTGTAATAATGAATTTTCTATTGGCTGATTTGAAAAGGGAGGTTACAATCTTGCTTAATTGATCATGTACCCGCCCTGAACTGCTACGAACCAGTGTATGGTTTACTGTTTCAGCTTTGGGACAGTAACTTGCGGGCTTGAGCAATTGAATAGCATCGTAATCGGACACAAAAGGGAGCCCGCAACAGCAGATATATGGCCTACAGCAATTGAGTTGCAGGCTTGCAATTGAATGGAGAAGTGTTTGCTTTGACATGGGATATTTAGGGTATTGTATGTACTGCAATATGATCCAGACTTAACATGATGGTTAAGCCAAATGCTGGATAAGATAAAAGGATTCAGCATCAAAATGTATATTTAACTGAATAGAGGCTAACATACCATTCAAACATAAAATACACGTTTAAAATACACTAGTTTCAATTTAAATTACTATTGTATTTTAGGGAAGCCTCACACGCTTGTGAAATAGGAAATAAAAAAGGCTTAATCTGCCTAATTAAGTTATATAATATAATATCAACAAACTAACTGACAGCCTTATTAAATTGCGATTCAGTAAATTTAATATATATAAGCACACAGCATATTTTTTTTACTGAACATTTTAGTTAGTGAACTTCTATCCAAAAGCAAGGTCTTCACTAATTAAAAGGTTCTGTAAAAAAAATATGCTCTGTGCTTATATAGAGCCTTTTTAAATTGGCCGAATCGCAATTTAATAAGGCTGTGAATCTGTACAAATAAGAAGTACCCATTTTCCTTTGTATGAAGATGGCTGTTTCATAACATCATTCATACTTGTTAGATATGGTTCAGTTGATGAACAATCTGAAATAACACAGCTCAAAGATCAGATGATTTGAGTTTCATGTGATGGTTTATACATATATGTGAATCAGTGGCGAAGCTAGGGAATGTAGGGCACCGGTGCCAAATTTTTTTTTTTTGAGAGACATTATATTGTAAAATTAGATATAAAGATAATTGGATTAAGGGTCTTCATTTTATTATACATTATGACACACTAACATTTTTATCTCACGGCTTTTAATTTCAAATAAAAATAAATAAAATAAAGCTTAGTTTACAGTGACGGCATGATGGATGATGGTGACTGACTGTCTACAAGTCAGCCAGGGCAATGTAAGAGAGTGTGTGCTAGGGTTTGGAGGAGAGGACAGGGAGACTGCCAAATAGATGCAAAATAGAAAAGAGATACTCAGAGCAAGAGGAGAGAGATCCAGGGCAAGGGAGTTAACAGAGCGCCAGGGAAATGGACTGAAGTCTATAACTCTCTCTTTCCCTCTCGCTCTCTCCCAATCTCCCCCTTCTCTCTTTCTCTCCATGTCTCTCTCCCCCTCTCACTCACTCTCTGATTTCTCTTTCTCCCCTATCCCCCACTCTTTCTCCTCCCTCTTTCTCCTCCTCTCCCCCTTTCTTTCTCTTTCTCTCCCTCTCTCTCTTCCCCCTCTTTCTCTCCCTCTCTCTTCATCTCGCTCTCCTCCCTTGCCTCTCTCTCTCCCCCCCCTGCCCTATGTATCCCCCTCAGGCCTCTCCCTCCATGTTTTCCCCTTGTCTCTCTCCCGTATTCCTCTCCCTCTCTCCCCATGACAACCCCTACCTCCATGTCTCCCCCTCTCCCCCATGCATCCCTCTCCCCATTTATTTTACTCTCCCTCAATGTCTCCCCTTGCCTCTCCTTCCATGTGTCTCCCTCTTTCGCATTGTCTCTCTCCCCCATGTCTCCCCCATGTCTCCCCCTCTCCCCCATGCTTTCCCATCTCCCTCCCTGTCTCCCCCTTACCTCTCTCTCCCTCCTTGTGACTCCCTCTTTCCCCTTGCCTCTCTCCCTCTCCTCCATGTCCCTCCAATGTCTCTCCTCTCCCTCCATATCTCCCCCTTACCTCTCTCTCCCTCCATGTGTCTCCCTCTTTCCCCATGCCTATCTCCCCCTTTCCTCTCCCTTTACATCCATGTCTCCCCTCCCCTTCCATGTCTCCCACTTACCCCTCTCTCCTTCCACATGCCTCCCTCTTTCCCCTTGCCTCTCTCCCAATGCCTCTCCATCTACCCCATGTCTCCCCCTCCATGTCTCCCCCTTACCTCTATCTCCCTCCATGTGTCTACCTTTCCCATTGCCTATCTCCCCAAAGTCTCCCCCACTCCCCCATGCCTCCTTCTCCACCCATGTCTCCCCCTCTCCCTCATGCCTCCCTCCCCCCATGTTTCCCCCTCTCCCTCAATGTCTCCCCCTTCCCTTTCTCTCCCTCCATGTGTCTCCTTTTTTTCCCCTTTGCCTATCTTCCCCATGCCTCTCCCTCCCTCCATGTCTCCTTCTCTCCCCCATGCTTCCCTCTCCCCCTCTATGTTTCCCCCTCTCCCTCCATGTCTCCCTAACTCCCTCCATGGCTCTCCCCTGCCTCTTACCTCCTGCTCCCAGTTACAGGGTTCATAATAGTGTGCAGGCTGTAGGTAGCTCCAAAACAAAACAAAAAAAACAATACAAAAATAGCACTGGTTGCACCGGTGGTAGCTCCGCCCATGCTGTGAATGTTAGTAACCTCAAAATATTATTTATATTATGAAATCCAATAAAAATGAAACATGCAGTTTGCAAATGTCAGCCATGCCTGACATGTCCCACCATATGCGCACAAACACTCCTACTTCTGCGCCATCAATAACATGTTGTTAACCTTGGGTCTGGTCTCCAGAATATTTTGTTTTGGGTTAAAATGAGTTGGCCTTGCTTATAGAGAACAGTTTATTATGAAAATGAATAAAAAATAATGAATTAAGTAAAGGCATAATGAACTGCAATGGAAAAAAATACTGCATAGGTAAAAGAAAATAATATGTGTATATATATACTAAATAATGTATGGATATTTGTATTTCTCCACAACAAAATGCTGCAGCAGTCCTTAAAGGAACTCCATAGCATCTATATATTATTAGCCCTTGCCACATAGGTTCTTAAAGGACCAGTCGTGGCATCATACATTTATCCCCATACCATGCTTAAAGGACCCCCATTAACCCCTTCTAACATGGGGTCTGTGTGGACCTCAATGGCACATAGGGAGTTATGTTAGATATCATGCAGATATCATGCACCTCCACGATATGGGGTTAACATTTAAATGCTACAGAGTTTCTTTAAGGATTGGATTAATTATAAGAGCCATTGTCGACCTTACAGGACCCCTTGGTTGTGGGGTTAATGGCTTTCCAATGGCTGTTTAGGCTAATAAGTCAGCTCCCTAGGAGTGATTCTCTTTTATGGGTGTCCTTTTTTTAAACTGTTGTGCTGTGATTTAATAAAATGCAGTCCCCAGAGTGCCCACTAGATGGCTGCTAGTGTTTCTATGCCAGGCATTGTAGTTCTGAATGAGGGAGTAATCTGTTGGTTGCTGCAGAGTGCTGTGTTGTGTAATGCATTTCGGTGCATGTGTCACTGTGTATTGCCTTTTGTGTTACAGGATATGGCTATCTGTTAGTGTGCTCAACTAGTTTGTCTGTATACATATATAGTGTGTAGGCATTCATAGTACTGGGGGCTTTGTGTACATAACTACAGCGCTGAGCAGCTAGAGCTGTGTACTTATCTGTTTAGTGTGGCATAAGACAGATGTAGCTGTATATTTTATTATTATTATTATTATTATCTTTATTTATATCGCGCCAACATATTCCGTAGCGCTGTACAGGGGTTGAGTACATAGCAGAAAACAAATTAAACACCTTGTAAAGAATGGAGGGCCCTGTTTTTGAGCATAAAATCAAATGTACATAGAGCTTGTTTCCAAGGCCTGACACAAGATTGAAAACTCGCAAATTTACAATCTAAGGGTTTAGGTGTGATAGAAGAGGGTGACAAATACAATTGAAAGCAATTGGTTCAGTAAAGTGGAGGGGTCTGTGTGTTGTACTGTATATTGTGGGTGTGAGTGTTATTAAGCTGTGGAATGTTCAGTTGTACATGTTAAGGCTGAAGATGATAAGATTTTTTAAACAGGTGTGTTTTTAATAATTTCTTAAAGGTTTTGAGGCAGGAAGATAATCTAATGGAGCGGGGCAAGGAGTTCCAAATGGATGGGGAAGCAAAAGAAAAGTCTTGAAGACGGGAGTGAGAGGAGGTGATGAAAGAGGAGGAAAGAAGAAGGTCGTTAGCAGAACGAAGGGGCCGGTTGGGAGAGTATTTTGAAACAAGAGCAGAGATATAAGGGGGTGCACTGTTGTTGAGGGCTTTATGTGTTAGGGTCATGATTTTAAATTTGATTCGGGAAGCTATGGGAAGCCAGTGGAGTGATTGACAGAGAGGGGCTGCAGACACTGATCGTTTGGTATTGAAGATGAGTCTAGCAGAGGCGTTCATTATGGATTGGAGGGGAGACAGACGAGAGATGGGGAGGCCAGCAAGAAGGGAATTACAGTAGTCGAGTCGAGAGATGATGAGAGAGTGAATTAGAATTTTAGCTGTGTCTTCTGTAAGATAATGACGAATTTTGGAGATGTTTTTTAGGTGAAACTGACATGATTTTGTTATTGCTTGGATGTGAGGAATAAAAAAGAGGGCGGGATCCAGTAGAACCCCAAGACAACGGGCCTGAGAGGTAGGGGCGATGATGGTGTTGTCAACAGTGAGAGATATTTGAGGAGTGGAAGCTGTAGTAGAGGGTGGAAAGATTAGAAGTTCAGTTTTAGACATGTTGAGTTTGAGTTGACAGGTGGACATCCAGGAGGATATGCTAGAGAGGCAGTTGGAAACTTGAGCTAAAAGAGAGGGGGATAGATCAGGTGCAGAGAGGTAGATTTGAGTATCATCTGCATAGAGATGATACTGAAATCCAAAGGATTTTATAAGGGTGCCAAGGGAGGAGGTGTAGATGGAGAAGAGGAGGGGGCCTAGGACAGAACCTTGGGGAACGCCAACAGACAGAGGGAGAGGTGAAGAAGAGGTGCCAGAGAAGGAGACACTAAATGTACGATCTTTAAGATAGGATGTGAACCATGAAAGAGCTGTGTCCTGGATGCCAAAAGAGCGGAGAGTTTGGATTAGAAGAGGGTGGTCAACTGTATCGAAGGCAGCAGAGAGATCCAGGAGAATTAGAATAGAGTAGTGACGCCAACAGACAGAGGGAGAGGTGAAGAAGAGGTGCCAGAGAAGGAGACACTAAATGTACGATCTTTAAGATAGGATGTGAACCATGAAAGAGCTGTGTCCTGGATGCCAAAAGAGCGGAGAGTTTGGATTAGAAGAGGGTGGTCAACTGTATCGAAGGCAGCAGAGAGATCCAGGAGAATTAGAATAGAGTAGCGACCCTTTGATTTGGCGGTTAGCAAGTCATTAGTGACTTTTGTAAGGGCTGTTTCTGTAGAGTGTTGGAAGGGGTCAAGTAGGGAATTGGAGGAAATAAATTGAGTGAGGCGATTGTAAACAAGCCGCTCAAGGAGTTTAGACGCAAGGGGAAGTAGTGAGATAGGGCGATAGTTGGAGGCAGAAGCTGGGTCAGAAGAGGGCTTTTTGAGAATGGGTGTAACTGTGGCATGTTTTAAGGAGGATGGAAACTTGCCAGTGTTTAGGGAGAGGTTGAATAGATGTGTGAGAGCTGGGATAAGTGTGGTGGATAGGGGAGGGATTAGCTGTGATGGAATAGGATCATGAGGACATGTGGTAAGGTGAGAGGTTGATAGTAAAGTAGATACTTCATCCTCGGTTACAGGGTCAAAGGAGTCCATAGTGGAGGTGGGATTGGGTAAGGGTAAGGGCTGGGTGTTGTCGGTTTGGGGAGAGGGTGGTGGGGTAGGGCCAAGCTGGGAGGAGAGCTCATTTCGGATGGTATCGATTTTATTTTTAAAATGGCTGGCAAAGTCATCAGCAGTGAGAGAGGAAGGGACAGGAGGTGGGGGTGGGCGGAGGAGGGTGTTGAATGTAGCAAATAAACGTTTAGGGTTGGAGGACAGGTTTGATATTAGTGATGAGAAGTAGTGTTGTTTAGCAAGATTGAGGGCAGAGAAGTAGGAGCGCAAGGTAAACTTGTAGTGGAGAAAGTCTGCTGAAGTGCGAGATTTCCTCCATAATCGTTCTGCAGTGCGTGAGCATCTCTGTAGATAGCGTGTTTGTGTGGTGTGCCATGGTTGTGGTTGAGAGCGAGGGCGTTTGCTTGTGATTATGGGGGCAAGAGAGTCAAGGGTGGAGGTTAGTGTAGTGTTGTATTGTGAAGTGGCGACGTCAGGGCAGGCAAGGGTGGTGAGAAGGGGTGTTAGTACATTTGAAAATTGTTGCGGGTTGAGTGCTTGCAGGTTTCTGCGTGTTCTGATGGCAGGATTTGAAGAAGGGTGGTGAGCAGAAGATGAGGTGAGGTTGCAAGTTAGCAGGTGGTGGTCAGATAGGGGAAGTGAGGAGATGTCAAGGTTGGAGATAGTGCAGAGATTAGTAAAAATAAGGTCAATGGAGTGTCCACCACAGTGAGTTGCTGAATCTGTCCATTGTGAGAGGCCAAGGGAAGAGGTGAGTACAAGTAATTTTGCAGTTGTTGGGGAGGTGGGGGTGTCAGTGGCTATGTTGAAATCGCCAAGAATGAGTGAAGGTATATTGGAGGAGAGAAAGTGAGGGAGCCAGGCGGCAAAGTTGTCCAGAAATTGAGAGGGTGATCCAGGCGGGCGATAGATCACAGCTACTCGCAGAGGTATAGGAGAGAAGATGCGAATAGTGTGGACTTCAAAAGATGAGAATTGGAGGGAGGGAACAGGGGGTATGCAGTGAAAAGTGCAGCGAGAGGATAGCAGTATGCCCACACCTCCACCTTGTTTGTTCCCAGGTCTAGGAGTGTGGCTGAAGTGCAGACCACCATAAGAGAGTGCAGCAGGGGAGACAGAGTCAGATGGAGTGAGCCAGGTTTCTGTGATAGCCAGGAAATTGAGGGAGTTGGAAATGAAGAGATCATGAATGAAGGTAAGTTTATTGCAAACAGACCTTGCATTCCAGAGGGCACATGAGAAGGGCAAAGTAGATGGTTTGTGACAAGTGATGGGTATTAGATAATGGGTGTTTTGGGCATTTGCTGCCCTGGGGACACTGCGTGGCTGACAGCAGGTGGGAATGAGTGAGGGGCCTGGGTTAGGGGATATATCTCCACAAGCCATCAGAAGAAGGAGAGAGAGTAAAAGGAGATGGGAGTAGGACTTACAGGAGCATTTCTGCTTTTCAGCTTTAGAGGAGGGATGAAATAGTGACTGGAGGAAGGAGAGGAGCTCATGGGAGCAGAGAAGAGGAGAGGAAAGCAGGGAAGGTGAGATAGTTATATTATTGGAGACATGATGTCTAGAGACTGTATAAGAGAGTCTGAGAAAGAGGCAGCAGGTTATAGTGAGGAAGATGGTGTATCATTAAATTGCCAATATTTATATAAATTTTCATTTAGCAGGCAGTGCCTGGATCTAGGGTGTTGGAAAACCATAGGCAACAACAGGAGTTTAAACGGTTGCTGGCAACCCAGATGATGCAAAACCAAGCCAATTTACAAGAAGAATACATCACACCAAACCACTTTTGACTACAGGAACAAGAGAACCTGTAGTAGGAATGCAAGCAAGTCACTACCTTCAGAAAATGAGTACTGAGGATGATGTGGAGGCATACCTACACATGAAGCTTGGTCACAAACCCAGTGGGCTGGAATACTGGCCCCTTCCTTACGTAGAATAGCGCAACAAGCAGCTGATTATAAGTGTCTGAAGGTAGAAATTTTAGCCGGAACAGGAATAAATGCAGCTGTTCATGCTCAAATGTTCCACAAGTGGAAATGCAGACTGAACCAGCCAGCAAGACCACAGCAATTTGATATACTACACCTCGCACACAAATAGCTATGTTGAAAAATCAGCTCTACTGAGAAAATAGTGCAGATATTGGTACTGGATCACTTCTGGAGAGGACTACCTCAAGGTTTACGAGAGTGGACAGGACAATGTGTCTCTCAGTCCCTAGAACTAGTGGCTCAGGTTGAACTTCATCACACCATAAAAAGTATTTTGTCTTAATCATCTGAAGGATCTAAGTCAGCCTACCGTGGGGCTGACAAGAACGAGTCTGAAGGAGAAATTAGCAAGCAGCTCAATGGAGAAAATAAATGATTACTTGAATATGGACAAGTGCTTCCAGTGTGGACATATGGCAGACCAATGTACACATCAAAATGAGCCAAAGTGCAATCTAGAGGAATAGGCAGTTCACTGTTATGTGGCTAATCTAGATAGCTAATCTAGCTGAGATAAAATGTCAATTAATCACAGAAGTAACAATAAACAGCTAGAAAGGGACTGGGCATTATCTAAGTGCATGGAACAGTCATGAATTACCCAGCAAAAACCACATGGATCATTGGCATAAAAGCCCAAAATAACAGTCTCAGCGGTACCTCATCTACCATATGCTGTGGTTTTGAGAAGACATTTTCCACATTTTTAAAATCTCCTACAAAGAGAAGACCATTGGACAAGTCATGAATCTATAATGGGCATCTTTCCTTTTGGGCATAATCAACTGTTCTCCAGCCTAGAAAACGTTCAGTAATCCTGTAGAAGGAAAATAAAAGAGTGGAACAGAAATAAAAAAGAGGCAAAACTGGGAGGAAGCCCTGGCAGGTTCTCAGACTACTCATGAAAAGACAGCAGATTCAGAAGGACCTTCCTCCTAGCAGAAGATGACCCGTTTTGATCAAGTGGAGGTTGAAGAAGTGCAAAATGTTCTCTGTGAGGTAGAGACTTTTGAAAGAAACCAAGCAAATAATCCTCTTCTACAGAATATCTGACGGGACGTGGTAGAAGTGAATGGAGAAATCATGCAGAAGACAGAACCCCTAAGATCCATAATTTGTGTTAAAAAGAGATTTCTTATATCACATGGCCAACATAGGAGAAGACATTACAGAACAATTGCTAGTTCCACAGGGCTACATGAAAAACATTTACCACAGTTATCTCTTTGGAGCCCACCTGTGGACAGATAAAACCTTAAAGCCAGTAATAAAAAGATTCTTCTGGCCTGGTGTATATTAAGTAGTATGCCAGTACCATTTATCTTGCCCCTTCTCAAAGCTCCCTTGATACCAATTCCTATTTTAGTTGAACTATTTGAAAGCATAGAAATGGATCTTGTAGGTCCACTCAAGAAGACAGCACAAGGTCACCAGTACATCTTGGTTATACTGGACTATGCTTCCTGGTACCCAGAAGCCATGCCTCTAAGGTCTGCCAAATCTAGTCGAGTATGCTTCTTCTCTTCTCAAGAGTAGGAATACCAAAAGAGATATTAACGGACCAGGGGACACTATTTATTTCAAAGCTGATGAAAGATTTGTGCAATCTGTTACAAGTCAAAATTTTTAGGAGTCCAGTTTATCACTCTCAGACTGATAGACTGGTGTAAATGTTCAATAGAACATTCATATGAATGATACGAAAAGTTGTGGACAAAGATGGAAAGAACTGGTACTGCCTTTTCTACTATTTACAATATGACTGATACCTCTGGCCTCTACAGGATATTCCCCATTCCAGATTCCAGCTCTTGTATGGATGTCACCCAAGGGTAATAATTGATACTCTGCAAGAAACCTGGGAAGGACAAAAAATCCACAGGGAAAGTATTGTAGAGTATGTCCAGGGTCTGAGAAACTGAATTTTTTAAATTATGGAATGAGCACAACTGCATCAGAAAAAGAACTACAATTCATGATGCCCAGGTTAGGAAATTTCAACAAGTGGAGAGGATAATAGTATTCGTACCTACAGCTAAAAGTAAGTTCCTTGCTAAATGGCAGGGACCATATGAAGTAATATAGGCTATGTAGGAGAGGTTCCCCACCTTGTTATGGTGAAGGGGCTTGTGTACTTCAATGAAGCTATGAGCTATACAGTACATGAAGAAGTTTGGACCGAAGTTGGCAACATTATCCAGGAAACAACAACAAAGAATATCCCTAAAAGAAAGAAAGCTAAGAAGGCAAACTGGCTGTCTGATGAGGTTTTGAAAGTAACCCACGAAAGAAAGATACAAAAGATGGTGGAGATAGAAAAAAAATGTGTCCAACTGAACACAGAATTCCAGAGGATAGCACGAAGAGACAAGGAGAAATTCTGTAAAGAGATAGAAGAAGATACCAGAATGGGTAAGCCAAGAGATTTCTTCAAGAAAATTGGGCATGTCAAAGGCAACTTTCATGCCAAAGTGGGCATGATAAAAGACAATAAGAAGATCAGATAAAGAGGTTTCAGGAATATGCAGAAGATCTATAGAGGACGGATGTTTAAAGCAGTAATGATCTGAATAGTTTGTCCAATGAGCAGGAGACAGAAATCTTGGTGAGATGGGCCCTAAAATGCCTTGCTGATAACAAGGCTGCATGAGTTGATGGAATCCTAAATTGAACTATTAAAAATTCTACAAGATGATGCTTTGAAAGCATTGCTTGCCTTATGCCAACAAATTTGGAAAACTCAACAATGGCCAATAGACAGGAAAAGGTCAGTCTATATCCCAATCTCAAAGTGCCAAAAAGTGCTCCAATTATCAAACAATTGCACTAATTTCACATGCCAGCAAGGTAATGCTTAAGATCACACAAGCTCAACTGCAACAATATATAGACCAGGAACTATCAGATGTGCAAGCTGGGTTCCGCAGAGGAAGAGGCACAAGTGATCAAATTGCCGAGGTCCGATGGAGAGTTCCCGAAAAAAAATTTTTCCACTTCATAGACTATTCTAGAGCCGTTGACTGTGTGGATCACAATAAAATGTGGCAAGTTCTTAAAGAGATGGGAATACCAGATCATCTCATCCTCCTCCTGAAGATTCTGTATGGTCAGAACCGAACATGGGACAACATGATAGTTCAAGATCAGAAAAGGAGTGCGACAAGATTGTATATTGTCACCTTATTTATTCAACTTTTTGTAGAGTACATCAAGCGTAAGGCCTGGCTGGACGAATCCAAAGCCGGTATCAATATTGCTGGAAGAAATATCAAGAACCTCAGATACTACTTTGTTGACTGAAAGTGAGGAGGAGATAAAGGAGCTTATTTTTGCAGTAATTTCCAAAAGCTGAATTAAATGTCCCAATTCAATGTATATACCATCCCAAGAGTGGATGAATGAGTTTTGCCATTTGGCCTACATGGAGCCCCTGCAATGTTTCAAAGGCTTATGGACAGGCTGCTATGACCACACTGAATATGGATGACATTGTGATTCATACCACAGGTTGGGACTCTCACTTAAATATAGTTGAAAAGCTTTTGGAAATTCTGAGAAGAGGGAGTCTGACAGCTAATCTAGCCTAGTGTGCTCTTGGATTGTCAGAAACTAAATATTTGGGATATAGAGTAGGAAGAAGACTGGTCAACCCTCAGTTGAATAAAGTGGATGCTATACGATCTTGGCCAAAGCCTTTGAGGAAAAGAGACAGTGGCAAGCATTTCTGAGGATAGTTGGGTACTATCAAAGATTTGTACACAGTTTTGCTACAATCGCAACCCCCACTGATCTAACCAAACAAAGTGTCACAGACACAGTGAAATGGAATCAGCACACTGGAATGGCTTTTGAAGACCTAAAGTTGGTGCAGTGTTGGGAACCAATATTAGTAGCTTTAAATTTTCAGAAACTATTTATATTATAAACAGATGCTTCTGAGGTTGGATTAGGAGCTGTGCTGTCACCAGAGGTTGAGGGAGAACAGCACCTAATGATACCTAAGTAAGAAACTGTTACCAAGGGAACAAAGCTATTCCGTGGTTGAATGGGAGTGTTTGGATATAAAATGGGCCACATATGATCTATTATATACTGGGGAGGTCATTCAAGCTTGTTACCGACCATGCCCCAAGTGGATGCAGCAAAATAGGGAGAAGAGTGACTAGATGATTTCTATCATTACGGCACTACAAATTTACTGTGGAACCTCGAGCTGGAAAGAAACACACTAATGTGGACATCCTATCCAGAGTCCACTGCCTTTCGTCTCAAGTCGCTCAACCCCATGGGATGTCGCTGAGGGGGAGGATGTGTGATAACATCAAGCAACAAGTTTATTTGAGCTTGAGACTGAACGGAGCTGTATATTAGATTAGGGAGGAAAAAGTTAATTGAGCTGCAGCTCAATCAAGCCATTGCACCAAAACATAATTAAGATGGAATTTATAGACCGACAGCAAGAATGAGGTGGTGTTGTTTTGTTTTCTTGATGATGAAACCTGGAACTGATCAGAACAAGAGAAAAAAGGGCCCCATTCAATTCCAAGCTTGTAACTCGATTGCAGACAGCCGCATGTCTGTGAGTGAGTTACGTGTTCCAGTTGGTCACCGTTTGCGAGGTTATCAATTGCTCCAGGTTTTGAGTTACGATCTTAATAATAAACAATAAACCATGCACTGTTTCAGAGCAGTTGTGGGCAGAAACCTTATTAATTCAGCAAGGCCGTAACCGCCCATTCGAATCTGCCAATAGAAAACAAGACTGTCATAATTATGGCAGTAAAACATGGAGGTTACGTGTCAATCAATCAATCAGGTTCGAGGGTCCGATATGCCATCAGACTCACACAGCTTTGAAAATAAAGAATGCCAATACTGTTCAAGTCCATATGGGTGGCCTGATATGTATTAACTCATTGATACCCAAAATCCATTTAACACCGAAATTACACATAAATATGAATTTAATTTCCTGCAGTTTTGCGGGCTTGAGACTGTTGTGCAATTAATTCTAATGTCTTTCATCACGTTCCCTGTAATTTACAGTGCAGGATTACTTTCCTATTTACATTTACAGTGCTACAAATTGGGCACATGTAGGATTTTCTCCTCCATTTGCTGTTTACGATTGTGGATACTTTTGCGAGCTTGGGGAAATGGAGCAATTGAATAGCAATTTGCGATTTTAGCCTTGAACTTACCGAAAGAGTGTGTTAAGAGTTCCTGGGGTGGGGCATTTGGAGAGAAGGGTGGGCCAGTGCCCTAGTGGACTATATAAAGAGAACTGTGCAGACCAGAGTAAGTAAATTGGGGTCGTAAATAGTTTTACATCTAAGGAACCATAGGGCTGTAACCAAACTCAAGATGAAGGCAGAGAACAAAAAGTAAAAAAATAAAAAAATCAATAAACACACATATATATTTACAAGCATGAATGTTGGAGGTTATAAGAAATTTTGATAATGAGATAAGAATTCAATGTCGACATTAAGTCCCGACTTATTACTGTTGAAGAACATAATCATTTTAATTTCAAATGTCTTTCTTTCCTTAGTGTTTTAAAAAAAAACTTTGAGTATTTTGATTTTGAGATTTTTCATGGAGTGGTTATTCTGGGTGAAAGGGTGTCCAACTGGAGTACAGTAAGTCTCCTCATTGTGGTTATTGATGGAATGTCTGTGTAGATTCATCCTCATATGTAATTTCTGGCTGGTTTCTCCAATGTAGCAGCCTCTCTCACATACAGTACATTGTATCATATAGACTACATTGGATGACGTACAAGAATATGATCCTCTGATGTTATAGGTCTTCTTGTTGTGCGTGGCTGTGTCCTCTTTGCAGATGTGTTGACACAATTTACACCGATTTTTATTGCAAGGTTTTGTGCCATTTTCTATGTTAAGCTCTTCATTGGCCAATCTACTGTTCACCAATATTTGTCTGAGATTTGGTGGCTGCCTAAATGCAAGAATGGGGGGTTTGGGGAATATATGTTTTAATTCAGTGTCCTCTGTTAGCAGTGGTTGTAGATCCTTAAATATTTTGCGGATTCCTTCTAGATCCGGATGGTATGTGGTTACCAGAGATGTACGTGAGGTTATTTCTTTAGTTTTGTATTGCAGTAGGTGTTCCCGGTGTGTTTTAATGGCAGAGGTTACTTTCTGTGTTATGACATTAGGTTTGTAGCCCTTTCTCCTGAAGGAGTCAGACAGGGTTTTTAAATGTTTATCACGGTCCTCATTGTTAGAACATATGCGGTGGTATCGGATGGCTTGACTATAGATAATCGCTTTTTTAGTATGTGAGGGATGGAAGCTAGAGCTGTGGAGATAACTGCATCTGTCTGTAGGTTTCCTGTATACCGATGAGTTAAGTTTACCATTGGTGATTAATATGGTGTTGTCCAGAAAGTTCACCTGTTCTGCAGAGTAATCTATTTTAAATTTAGAAGATGGGTGGAAGGTATTAAAGGCAGTGTGGAAGTCTCTCAGCTTTTTTTCTCCCTCTGTCCATATGATGAACAGGTCATCTATATAACGGTAGTATCTGTAAGGTTTGTGGATATATGTGGACAGGAATCTCTGTTCAAGGTCAGCCATAAATAAATTGGCATATTGTGGTGCCATTTTAGTCCCCATTGCGGTACCCATTATTTGCAGGTAAACCTGTTCATTGAAGGTGAAGTAATTGTGGGTCAGGATATATTCTAGTATTTTGGCAATGGTATCAGGGTTATATTTGCAGTTCGGAGTGTGTGTTGAGAGGAATTTGAGGCATGCCTCAGTACCATCTTTGTGAGGGATGTTGCTGTAAAGCGATTCAACATCCATGGTTACGAGTAGTGTGTTAGCAGATAGTTCTTTAATCTGACTGAGTTTGTTAAGAAATTCAGTGGTGTCTTGTATATAGCTGTCAGTGTTTTTAACTAGTGGCTTCAGGATGTTTTCAACAAGACCAGATAACTGTTCAGTCAGTGTGTCCATACCTGTAACAATAGGTCTCCCTGGGTTGCCTGGCTTGTGGATCTTGGGCAGCAGGTAGAAAGTCCCAGTTGTAGGATGGGTGGGTATGAGCTGCTCCAATTCGTGCTGCACGATCTTGGGGAACGTTCGGAAAAGTTCCCTGAGTTGGCTGGTGTAATCCTCTGTAGGATTCTGGTCCAATTTCTTGTATTAGGTGCGGTCTGTCAATTGTCTGTTACCTTCTTTTATGTAATCCGGAGTGTTCAAAATCACAACTGCGCCTCCTTTGTCTGCTGGTTTGATGGTGATGTTGGGGTTTTCTCTTAAGCCCATTATGGCAGCTCTTTCTAATGGGGAGATATTGTATAATTGTCTTTTTTACTGATTTGTTACTAAGGAAGCCGTTCTCAGGCGAACGCTTTCTATGTAACTGTCGAGTTTAGGGTTGCGTCCAGGTGTTGGGGTAAAATTTGTGTTCTTTTTCCTGCTATTGTAATCCAATCTGGGTGTGGTATCCTCTTTGTTGTGAAAGTATTCTGTGAGTCTCAGCCTCCTGAAGAATTCTTCCATGTCTGAGTATAGTTGAATTTTGTCCAGCTTTGTGCTTGGACAGAATGATAGTCCTTTAGATAGAACAGAAATCTCTGGCAGTGTTAGTTGGTGGTTAGATAGGTTTATAATTCCTGTTTTGTCTGAGCTGTCTTCAGGAGAAGTGTTGGTCATAGTAGAAATCACAGTAGTGTTTGGGCCATTCACACTTTCTTCCTGTATCTGTATTTTGTTGTTTTTTTGAGAGAGGCAGTTCAGTTTTTTCTTCTTCTTCTTTATAAGGTCTTCTTGATGTTTCCTCTGGAGGTGCTGTATTTCCTTTTCAAATAGTTCAGCATCATGTATGTTGTGTTCTCTTAGTTGTTGAAGAAGGGATGATATTTGGTCCTTTAGTCTTTGATTCTTGCCATATAGTTGGTGGATTAGGTTGTTTCTCAGTTTCTCGCTTGTACGCCTGCAGAGGTTATCAGCATATTGTGAGTTGTGGGTAGTGGTGAGTGGATTTTTTATCTGTAGTCCATTTGGGATTAGGTTCCTTCCTCTCAACACACACTCCGAACTGCAAATAGAAACCCTGATACCATTGCCAAAATACTAGAATATATCCTGACCCACAATTACTTCACCTTCAATGAACAGGTTTACCTGCAAATAATGGGTACCGCAATGGGGACTAAAATGGCACCACAATATGCCAATTTATTTATGGCTGACCTTGAACAGAGATTCCTGTCCACATATATCCACAAACCTTACAGATACTACCGTTATATAGATGACCTGTTCATCATATGGACAGAGGGAGAAAAAAAGCTGAGAGACTTCCACACTGCCTTTAATACCTTCCAACCATCTATTACATTTAAAATAGATTACTCTGCAGAACAGGTGAACTTTCTGGACACCACCATATCCATCACCAATGGTAAACTTAACTCATCGGTATACAGGAAACCTACAGACAGATGCAGTTATCTCCACAGCTCTAGCTTCCATCCCTCACATACTAAAAAAGCGATTATCTATAGTCAAGCCATCCGATACCACCGCATATGTTCTAACAATGAGGACCGTGATAAACATTTAAAAACCCTGTCTGACTCCTTCAGGAGAAAGGGCTACAAACCTAATGTCATAACACAGAAAGTAACCTCTGCCATTAAAACACCCCGGGAACACCTGCTGCAATACAAAACTAAAGAAATAACCTCACGTACATCTCTGGTAACCACATACCATCCGGATCTAGAAGGAATCCGCAAAATATTTAAGGATCTACAACCACTGCTAACAGAGGACACTGAATTAAAACATATATTCCCCAAACCCCACATTCTTGCATTTAGGCAGCCACCAAATCTCAGACAAACATTGGTGAACAGTAGATTGGCCAATGAAGAGCTTAACATAGAAAATGGCACAAAACCTTGCAATAAAAATCGGTGTAAATTGTGTCAACACATCTGCAAAGAGGACACAGCCACGCACAACAAGAAGACCTATAACATCAGAGGATCATATTCTTGTACGTCATCCAATGTAGTCTATATGATACAATGTACTGCATGTGAGAGAGGCTGCTACATTGGAGAAACCAGCCAGAAATTACATATGAGGATGAATCTACACAGACATTCCATCAATAAGCACAATGAGGAGACTTACTGTACTCCAGTTGGACACCATTTCACCCAGAATAACCACTCCATGAAAAATCTCAAAATCAAAATACTCAAAGGTTTTTTTAAAAACACTAAGGAAAGAAAGACATTTGAAATTAAAATGATTATGTTTTCAACAGTAATAAGTCGGGACTTAATGTCGACATTGAATTCTTATCTCATTATCAAAATTTCTTATACCTCCAACATTCATGCTTGTAAATATATATGTGTGTTTATTGATTTTTTTATTTTTTTACTTTTTGTTCTCTGCCTTCATCCTGAGTTTGGTTACAGCCCTATGGTTCCTTAGATGTAAAACTATTTACGACCACATTATTTGTTAATCCTGGAATTTTTTGCTGTATTTGTGAATCTATAATCAGTATTGACTCTGACTCGACAAAGAGAGGAACGCTCTCGAAAGCTCGTCATGAAACCTATGAATATGTTTGTCCAATAAAAAAGGTATCACTATATACTGCAATACTCTGATTATTCATATATATATATATATATATATATATATATATATATATATATATATATATATAAAATATGTGTATGGCTATATAGTGAGAGGAGTGTGTACGTGTTATCGCTTTAAAAATAATATTAAGAGCAGGGTGCCAGGCAACTCTGGAAAGTTTTATTTGAAGTGTTAATCAGATGTCTGAATAACAAATGTTGTGGTTAAAATAAGGAAATGTAATTGTGCACCTAAAAATCAAGTTTACTATATAAGATAAGATCACTATGAGATTATTTGCAGAAGTCTATTTCTGAAAAATATGGGTAGACAGACAGACACTAATTGTGAAACTACTCAAAGCTCTGGAAACATACCAGATTTATGGTTTTGTATAGATTGAACTGTCTGATAAAAGTATAGACTGGGGTAATAATAAAAACAGACCCACATATTTATTAATATTAGTTATGTTATTTGTATTCTTAAATCATAAAAGCATAATATGCTGTGCAGTGTTAAATAGAGTGTTAAATAGAGTTTGAATAACAGTATGTGCACTTATACACAAAGATGTGGGGACACCCATCATGACAGCTTAATTTCTAGATCAGTGGTTCTCAGCATCCATCCTAGCACCAGCGACAGACACTGAGATCTTATCTGCTGGTCAGGAACAAAGAGAGATGAGGAGAGAATAACAGCAAGTGGTCTACTATGGAAAATTAAAAAAACACATTTTCTATATTGTATCTAAAATAGTAACCTTTTGCAAAAGTTTTTGTTTATTTTTATTTCTGCATTTTACTAGGAATAAGACATACCAATGTATATATTTACTTTTATATACTTTTATTTTATATAAACTGCTTAAAAGCTTTTTGTGTGGCTAAAACAATACAAATATTTCCTGCTTGGGGCTGCCCTCTGCAGATCATACAGCTCATTAAGACACAGACTTTGACGTGGAGTGTTTCAAATTAGCTAATAAGTGATCATTCCTCAGCAGCATGTTGCAAAATATTGCTGAGAGATGGTCACTGATTGGCTATTATGAGACACCGCACAACCAGTTCCATGAGCTACAGAGGGCAGACCCAAGAAGGTACTTTTTGTATGACTTTAGGCAGAAAAACATAAAATAAAGTACATTCAGGTACATAGATATATAGGTATATTATATTTTTAGTAAAATCCTGACACCTTCCATGTCCCTTTAATTTGAAAACTGGTCAGCACCTTGTTCTAAACAATGCATTTTGTGTTTCAATTACAATCAGTAGAAGGAGTAACTGATTTCTACCAGGATGGTTGTGGCTGCCTTGCAGCTGTCATGGTTCTCTATTTGCCACATAACAAACATATTTTCCACCCTCCCAGCCTGTCTAATGGTGCAGACTAGCTCTTCAGTAGGGAGCTCAACCCTTGTTACAGAAGTGGATGTGGGGCTCTGATGTTTCAGCAAAGACCTTCATCATGCCTTCAGCCATAGCAAATCTTTAGTCATCATATCAATCCTCAGATCCTTGGTCACCTCAGCAGATGCAAGATCCATTTCCAAGTACCACTGCCACAGTGTAAATATTCAGTGCTGGGTCTCATAATATACAGCTCTATTAATTTATTACAGCAGTTAATAAGTGAGTGAGCAAGGTAAATGTATTTGGTTGCATCTCTTTATATAGAGAGACACAACCCCACCCCAAGGAGAAGCCTAGACAACTTCCTTCTCTTTCCTGAGTTTACTTCACTTTCTCCCAGTGGCTCTGTAATGGTGATTCTAACGCTGAGTCCCAACGTAAAGACTGACTAAGTATAATTATTTTTTTATAAATGTAAGAGTTGTGTGTGTGCTGTACAATAATATGTATTACACTTTATTGTTTAATAAACTTATCCTTTCCTGCTAGGGGGATGAATCATGCTAGCAACTGACTGTAGAAACGTTCCTCCTATCGGGTTGTACGTGGAGCCTGCCCAGTTATATGTATGGCTCTCCTCATAGTAACACCCGCCAGTGACATAATCTGAGTCTATAGAGTTGCAATTACTAGCTAATCAAGATAGAGGAGGATATCAGTAGTGGAAAATGCCCCTATGCTGGTCAAAATTAGCAGCAAAATACATTTTTTAAGAGTTCAGTGGTCTTCCCATTTTTTGTACTGCTAATTTATAAATTTTAAATATTCTCAGATAAATGAAATGTAATCACCTGTGCACTATTCTTATTCTTAATCTACCTTAGACATTTCCCCATTCTTTACCCCACTTGTTCATATATTTGCTATTCAATGTTTTGCTCTAACCTGCAGGCTCTTTACCAGCTCCATTTGTTTTTCCCTCTTATGCAGTATAGGTGATGCCTTGGGCAGATTTTAATCTTTAGCACCCCTAGGCCCAACTTCCTTAGCTGCCACGTATGTGCACATTTGTGAGGATCCTCCACTTAAATATATATATATATTCAGATAATTATCTGGAGTTGCGAGAGGGTCCTTCCTCCGTGACTTAAATACCCTACCTCACTCCCCACACATCTGCATGTCATATTTCTTGTTTAGAGTCTCTTGTTTGCTGAGTTGCTCTCTTGTGCTTCCCATGCTAATGCTGTTGTTTGTTTACCCCTTTTCGCCCTTCCTCAGTAAGTCATTTATTTCCTTCCCTTTCTCTGCCTGTTTTCTTCTGCCTCATTGCGATGCTTCTCCTTCTGTGTCTTTCTCCCTTCCTCTCCTCCCGTCGGTGCGGTGTTCCCATGGTCGATTTTTACTGCTCTTTTCCTCTGGCCTGTGGCTTTGTTACCATCTCCCACATGCTCCTGTCCTCCCATGCTTCCTTATTCTCTCCTCGATATGTCCACATTCGCCCACTCTGCGGGTTCTAGTCCTTCCCATGTCTCTTACCTTGCGCGTCCTTTGTGCGTCTTCCTGATCCTTTCTCCTCCCTCTTTGTCCTTGCGCTCATCCTTTTCATTCCCATCTGTCCTGCTGTCACACTTAACCCTACTACTCTACATTTACTTCTTCTTCTACCAACCTGTATTTTATTATATAATCACTACACCATCACATTACCTATCACAGTTACATCATGCTTTTGTCCCTACACTGCTATCAGTTGTCTTTGCTCATCTACCCTCACTTCACATCCTGCACCAACCACCGCCAATCTATTTCTGTCTCCCATCCCTGGACCTTCTAATTGCTTAATTCACTCCTCATCAACATATCTATTTTCAGTAATTACCATCCACCACCACTCCTACATAGTCACTTTTTCATTTGCCCATTTTCTACCTATCCCATATGTTACGATTGACACAGCTTGACTAGGCCAGCCTTCTCAACTAACTCTCCATTCATTATCATCCCACCAGGTCCAGCTTTATAGGGAGGTTCAAACTTTCCATAACATTCATTCAACAGCCATTTCCTTACCATACACCACTAGTCTAAATCCCATTCCTTCAATCTTACAGTTCAAATCAGGTGATATTTATCCTACATCAGATTTGATTCCTTCTCCATCAGACCCATTCTAACTTTTCATTTCCTTTCAGACTTTATCACTTATATCATTGCTGATCTCAATCTTTCTGATGCAGAGAGCCCCTTCACAGGTATAGTCCAATAACTGATCCAGCAATTAAATGACCACAGGATCCCCTATCCTGCTTTCATGAGGAAGTCAGAGCTCTATTGCATCCTCTTTACTCAACTAGCCTCCCTCTCCTGGTCTACCTAATGACCAATATACCTAGCTTCAAATGATGATAGCAGACATCGCTGCTTCAGTCAATGCTCTCAAAAAATAGGATGATCTGCCTGGAAAACCCTTCCACCATCATGTAAGTCCACTTTGTCCCATCACATCTGAGGATGGATATGCTCGATAGAAAGGAAATCAACCTGGTCGCCCTTCTCATCTTTTCGAACCACATGGGTGATAACAAAACCATTTTCCAGGGTGACGTATCTGTGATGGTGAAATATAAATATCCCCGCTTGAACTGCAAGCTCACATCTCAGAGTTCACCCTGGTGTGTTCAAAAAGGTCCTCTGCACAGCCTTTCAGGCAAAGAGACGGATGACTATCTCTACCTGATCGTAGATCTGGCATACCGCTATGGCAGATTTACATATTACTACTATCAGTGGTCATCCATTACTGTCCTAACGCTATTGCACAACTCCACTCTACCAACCCTCAACCAACGATCTCTCTTCTCGACACCCCATTACATGTACATCTAAGTAAGGATTGCCTTGGCAGGCAGGTGCTTTACCCTGGGGCATCTGCTATCTCTAATAACTTTAATATCAAGGGTTGTAATTTAAGCAGCAGCAGATTCCTAAAAAACTGCACAGTCTGCCACAAAGCCCCCACGTAATTCATATGCCCCACGGTAATGCACACAAGTGAACACTAACCATCAACCTGCCAAGGCTTTCCGAGTATCTCGCTCAACATTCATCTCAGCACCTGGTGAGGTTCATCACTTCTGGATTTTTTTAAGGTTTCCACATTGAAGTGTCTGCATTGAGCCAGGCTTCTTTCCCTGGTGGTAGAACTCCTTACATCCAAAATCATACAGGTACCTCCAAGGACCATTTCAGTCACCTTTCCGATTTATAGGATTAACCCCTGCGGAATAGCCATAAAGATATACTTACTCAAGAAACGTCTCAACATATACCTATCTGCTCCCCACAACACGGCTACATAAATGTGCTCATCCCATCAGAAGATTAGTCACTGCAGTAATCAAGAGTAGACAACACCATCACTTTAATCACTAGCCTGGGCCATCGCTGTTGGCTCTCCAAATCAGACATGAAGAACGCCTTCAAGCTTCTCCCGATTGACCCAGACTTATAGCACCTGCATCGTGAAGTGTAAAACCAACTGCTACTTCACCATACACTACTTAGATGATTTCCTCCGAATTCCAATCCTACCAGCCTCAAGAAAACCACAGATCTATTTGATGAGCTCTGAATACTATATACAGCTAACAAGATAGAGAGGTGGTCCAACACTCTAGAATTTCTCTGCATCATCCTTTACACTGAGAGAATGGAATTCATTTTAACTGCTTCCTTCACAAAGATTTCTACCCTCAAAGATCTGTAAATGCTCTTGGGCCTCCCCAACTACGCCACACAAATCCTACCGCAAGTAAGACTGCTTGACATGTCTAACCCAACTACTTATCAACCCTCCTTCACACTGAGTGACACAACCATCAAGGACATTGCACTCTGGAAATCATTCCTCCAGTCATGGAATGGCAGATTCTTCTCTGTCTCTAGACCTTCTATCCCCTCTCTCTGCCTCATCGTTTTTATATTCAAACACCACTTCAAAGCATTATGCAGCAATACGAATTTTCTATTAAGTACTGATGGCAGCCCTCGTCATAAGCCCAACAGGTTCATCACTTACAATGAATCATCTCAGAACCTCATCACACGATTCAAATCATCTGATCCGACAACCATGTCCCTCTTCAGAGACTTAGTTCTCCACTTCTTAATATATTCCACTTTCACTCACATCTACAAAATACCATTCCCCATACTTCCACATTCTCTCCTCAGGAATCCTCCTCACCTTCTGTCAAACTCTTCCTGAAGGGCCTTTCAGCTCCACCCTTCACCACCCACCAGATTGCCTATCACTAGCAAATCATCACTCTTGTATCCTACAATCCTTTTGGGCTTAACATCTCACTCACCATCATGGCTGTCACCAAATTGGATTTCTTCGGATTTTTGAGGCCAACAAGTTTACCATATCTGGGTCCCAGTTACCCCCTTACACACCCTCAACGACACCCTACTAAACAAACCCCTATACCATCCCTTACTCAGCATATCTAGTCAACCTCTATCTAACGCCAATTCATTAACTACACAAGACTCATCCTCACCAGACTAGGGCACAATACATTCACCTATTCCGGGCACTACTTCAGAATAGGAGCAGCTTCCGTGCCTATAGAAACCATAAACCAGTTAACATAATTAAGGCCATGGGCAGGGGTGTAGGAACCCTAATAATTCTAAGGGGGGGTACAGTGGGGTACACTTGATACAAAGAACACTTAGCAGCTTCTATATGCATACAAACACAGAATGAGAAATCTGGGGGGGGGGGGGATTTGACACACTCATCCCCCCCAGTTCCTACACCCATGGCCATGGGCCACTGGAAGTCACACTGCTTCTGAATATATATACCAAACCCTACGGCTGAAGTTAGAAAAGCTTTCCAAAAGCCCCTACGTGCTTCAAATTTGAAAAAGGTACAACGCTATTAAATTAGACTGCTGCAAGCATTGTATGAGCTATGCAGCATGGCCATCTGTGTCAAACACGGAGCAACAGGGCAGGAGAAGTGCAAGCCTGCCAGGATCCCGACATCATCACTTGCCGTAGGGGTCCTGACCGGGATCTCCGCAGCAGTTCTACATACAAGCCCTGCTGCAGGGGGTACTCCAAGTACCCACCCGGCACCTAAAATTAATTCCCCCAATGCTGGAGGTCCCCATTGGGACACCCGAAGTGTCCCCATATCAGAGTGTGCAGTGGGAGTCCTCATCGGACCCCCGCTGCATTTGAAAATTCAAATTTTCTGCTGTGGGCCCACGGCACACTATTAACCAATACTGGCCTTGGGGGTACCGTAAGTACCCCCATGGCACCTAACATGAATCCCCCACCACCCGCAGTGTCCCTACATTAACCCCTTGCAGCGGAGATCCCCGATCGGCATCAATCAGGACCCCCGCTGCATTTAACATTTTAAATTTCACGCCTTAGATAGGTCCAGCTAGGGTTAAATACATCTAGATAAGGTTAACAGGGTTTGGTATGGGTTAAATGGGTATAGTTAGGGTTAAAGGGGTTAATGGGGTATTGTTAGGGTTAATAGTGTAGTGTAGTGCTTAGACTTTGTGTCATGAGGGTCCCCAGGACCCTCATGGCACTTAAAGCATTATTATAGTGGTAAATTAGTGTCCTTTAGGGGTCCATATAGACCCCTATTGGCCTAATAGGGTTAATTAGTGTCCCATAAGGGTCTTTATAGATGTTTATGAGACTAATGGGGTTAATTAGGGGCTCACAGGGTTCTGTATAGAGCCCCATGAGTGATAGAGTTAATTAAGCGCTTGTTTTTGTATCTTAGATCAGGCCAACAGACTGGATAGTTTTGTCCATACTTACCATCTAAAATACTTGCAATTCAATCTATATAGGAATTATAGAAATTGGGAATGCATAATTATTATTTTTGATTATAACGTGGGTACTCACGCTGATTTAGGATAAACAATAAGGGAGCTCCCTTTCATCTGATTAATATACTGTGGATTATTTAATATTCATTCATAGGCACTTTGGTATTCCAATCTATCCTTACAAGTCCATAACAAATTGGCACTAAGCACTTTAACTTCGTTATTAATTGTATTAACTATTATGTGACTAGCACCGTATTCGCTTGGCACTTTATCTATTACTTACACTGTGAATCATATACTTTTTGTTTCTTGTTATAGCACTTAGCACCTTATATTTTTTATCACAGATGAATAAGGCTTTTAGGGATACAGTCAATTATCTAAAAAAGTGTCCTATTGAATTATATCCACTATCTATAATTATATCAACGTGGTTTTCGGTTTCCAAGATTTTAACTTTACATTTTAACATTATTATTAAAAGTTAAGTTTTATGTGTTATTCTCTATATTGAGATTAGAAAAAAGGGTGTACAGCATGTGAAAGGGATATCCTTTAGCTCTTCTCTACAGTTATTATATGATTATTATATCCCTAGTGGCACCCCTATTAAATATTACCCATATTCTTACACCTTGAGCCACCTGGTATTTTAATTCTTTTTGTATTTTTATTTTTTGCAACATAGATTTTATAACAATGGGCAATCTCTCTATAATCTGGGGGTTGATTGATACTTTCTAATTTGTAGTAGAATTAAATTACAGTGTTTTATGTTATACTAGCGAATTGCCCGTCAAAAAATGACGGCAATCAAATCGTAAGGTAGCTAATGCTGTTTGGTGTGTAATACTAAAATATATAGTAGATGAATAAATGAATATACTTTACCTATTTTGAAGCATTGTGTTGAAGAGCTGACAATCTGTTTTCATATTGCTGCAGCATTAGTGGCGTGTAGCTGCTGTGTAAGCGTGATGAATGCGTGCAGTGTAAGAGTGTGCGTGCGCGAGACGAAACCGTTAGCGTAGTGGTGTACTTCCGCATTGGCGTAAAATGGCGGGTTATCTGTGTTATGGGTGTTTGCGGATTAGCCGTCGGTGCTTCGTGGTGTTTTTCGAGTTTCGGGTGTTGTTTTGCGAGTGTGTTGTGGTGTTTTTTACGTGTTGAGAGTGCTGTAGCCTCGTTTTCGTTTTGTTCGGCGGCCATTTTTTCTCTGGCATATCAAATTTTTTATTGTCCAAACTCTTTTATTTTTATTGAAACGAAGGTGTAAGTTGCATTTTTGAGGTCCTGGATGCTCCCTGTTGCTGTAGGTAAGTTTTTTATGTATGTGCTGTGTGTATGTATTGTGTTTTTAATTTTGTAATGTTCGCGAGTTGCGTCCGAGTGTTGCGAGGCTGTAATGCGTGTGAACGTGTGTGGTATGGTGTTTGCGAGTGTCGTAATGTGTGTGCCGTGTTATTTGCGTTGCGACGTTTATGGCCTCCAGCCCATGATGCCATGTCCCCCCAGGCTAAGCCTTCATGTCCCCCAAGGCCAGGCCTTCATGGGCCCGATCAGACCCATCAGACTACTTACATTCATCGAAGCTGTTCAGAAAATGTGCAGGCAGGGGAGACATGGCGGAGGTGAATTGAGATGCTCCAATTAATGTAAGTAGTCTGATTGGTGTAATGGGGCATGGAGTTCTGCTCCCTCTCTCCAGCGGCGGGGTATTGTGGGGAGGAGGTGGCTGCAGGGCGCTCCATCCCAGCAACTGAGGCCCTTGCCCGCGCCCCTCGCTACGCGAGCCCGCAAGCGTGAGCAACGGCCCGTACGCTCACAACTATATATGTGATGTGATATATATATATATATAATGTGTAAATATATATATAATATAATGTGTGTATATATATATAAATAAATAAATATATTATATAAATATAATGTGTATATATATATATATATATATATATATATATATATGTATATATATATATATATATATATATATGTATATAATGTGTATATATATATATATATATATATATATATATATTCAGGCCCTCATTCAATTGCAATTTGCCCAATTGAATAGGGCCCTAAATAACCACATTACATATTTTTTTTTTTTAAGTTTTTTGTTAGCAAGCATCTATCCAAAAGAAAGGTTTTCACTAACTAAAAACTTCTTTAAAAAATATATGTTATGTGCTTATTTAGGGTCCGATTCAATTGGGCAAATTGCAATAGAATGAGGCCCATAATGTGTATATATATATATATATATATATATATATATATATATAAAGGGCCTCATTCTATTATCGGCCGTAAATCGGCCGTAAGGCTGCGATTCCTTGCGGGGGTTCTGTTAACTCGCGATTCTATTATACGGCCCCGCAAGGATCTCCTTTTACGGCCGGCCGCATATCTTGGAACCGGCCGTAATCTGTGAAATCTAAAAACTCAAAAATAAATTCAAGCCTGCACTGTACAGCTCTGTAAATGCTAGGGATCATATTGGGGGACATGAGGATTAAAAGAAACCCACTCTCAAGCTTGCACATCTGCCCAAACCCGAGTTCAAATTAACTGTTTATTTTCCGGCTGCGGCGTGGGTGTGTCTGAGGTGCTCCAAGCACTCTGGACTTTTTACATGGATATTTTACGGATATTAAAAATTAAATATTTTACGGATTTGAGTATAGGATAATTATGTGCTATTTTTTCTAACACCTAAAATCCCTTTATAGTCTTCTCAAAGTGCAGGATGGCTTTATTTGAGCTATTTTATGTGCTTAATTGGTGCTAGCGAGACCTTTTTCCTGCAAGTAAGCTGCGGCTCGTTTTTAGCCTTGCAGAGAGGTTTCCCGGAGCAATTGAATTGCAAATCTCTTGCGGCCGTTTTAGATCAAAGGCTTTCCTCTGGCGCGAGCGGCCGCAAGAGATAGCAAGGCACCGGCCGCAAGCCTGCCGGAGCCTCCGGCCGTAAGGGAATAGAATAGCCGAATAGCTTGCGGCCGGTCCTTGCGGCCCCGCAACGGCTGCGGCCGCTAATAGAATGAGGCCCAAAGTGTATATATATATATATATATATATAATGTGTATATATATATATATATATAATGTGTATATATATATATATATATATATATATATATATATATAATGTGTATATATATATATATATATATATATATAATGTGTATATATATATATATATATATATATATATAATGTGTATATATATATATATATATATATATATATATATATATAATGTGTATATATATATATATATATATATATAATGTGTATATATATATATATATATATATATATATATAATGTGTATATATATATATATATATATATATATATATATATATATATATAATGTGTATATATATATATATATATATATATATATATATATATGTTGTATAATGTAAATAAGAAGCCATCTAGAGTATATTGATTTCACATAAAAGTCCAGGTCCTCAGAGATAATCCTCCCTACCACAATATTTAAATATATATACATTAAATGTGACACATAAACTTTAAAAAAACAGTTCTATCTTTCCATTTGTTTTTGCAGAGTGTGACAGATTTACATACACAGCTATATTATATATTAGACTCGCCCCCTAATGTGCTGAGTGGCTACTGCTTGTGCTGCTGAGCATTCTGGGACTTGAAGTTTTGTGCAGTGAGTTCTGGTACACCCACTTCCGGTTTTTTATTAGCGCGACGCGAGGGGCCGCGGGCTCAGGTAAATACAGTGATTGAGTATCCAGTTGGTGACCAGGAGGGCCTCAGTTGCTGGCATGGAGCGCCTTCGGCGCTCCATGCCAGCAACTGCGGCCCTCGCAATCGTGAGCAACGGCTTAAGCAAGCTCGTATGCTCACAACTATATATGTGATCAGTTGCATGACATGTGGTGGCTCGTCCAGGATAAGATCTTTATCAGATAAGTGATCCCTTGATTATTGATTAAAAAACTGTGTTACAGAATGACATAGGCCCTCATTCAATTGCAATTTTGGCAATTGAATATGGCTCTAAATAAGCACATAACATATTTATTTTAAATAAGTTTTTAGTTGGTAAACATCTATCCAAAAGCAAGTTTTTCACGAACTAAAAACTTATGTAAAAATAATATGTTATGTGCTTATTTAGAGCCCTATTCAATTGGCCAAATTGCAATTGAATGAGGGCCATAGAAATTAAAAAAATAAATAATGGAGGTATGTCATATTGTTATTGTGTCAGCAGGGACAGTGTCCAAGCCTCAACTCCCTAAAACTGGCTAGATGCCAGCCCTGGGTGTACTGCCAAAATTAAGATCTAAAACAAAAGACCTTGAATAAAAACATTTGCAGTAATATTATTCTAAGAATATAAATACAGCTGGTAAACTTTATTACGCTAGCTAAAAACAATACAAAATAATTACTTCAATATAATTTGGTGGAAAGTACAAATGTACTAAATAAACATAAATAAATTAATTGGAATTTTTTTATAGAAATATACTTTTTGATAATGGTCTCACATATTACTTATTGAGACAAGCTTGATTACCAATGAGATAATATATACTAAACTGGTTAATTTGTTTAATGTTGCATATGAATCAGAAACCCCATTCTATGGGGAATAAAACTTCTTAGACGGCTGAACCTTATTCTCCAAAAGTATCAAAAACCCTGACCAATAAAAAATAAAAGAGGGAAATACTAAAGGGAGATACATAGTTACATAGTTACATAGTTACATAGGGCCTCATTCTATTAACGGCCGTCGGAGATGCGGGCCGCAAGGACCGGCCGCAAGCTATTCGCCTATTCTATTCCCTTCCGGCCGGGGATTCCGGCAGGCTTGCGGCCGGCGCCTTGCTATCCCTTGCGGCCGCACGCGCCGGAGGAAACCCTTTGATCTTAAACGGCCGCAAGTGTTTCGGCCGCAAGCAAATCCCGGTTGCTATTCAATTGCTCCGGGAACCCTGTCTGCAAAGCTAAAACCGAGCCGCAGCTTACTTGCAGGAAAAAGGTCCCGCTAGCACCAATTAAGCACATTATAAAGCCATAATAAAGCCATCCTGCACTCTGAGGAGACTATAAAGTGATTGTAGGTGTTAGCAATAATAGCACAACATTCCCCTACACTCAAATCAGTAAATAAATATTTTTTTAATTTATGTCACATATCCATGTAAAAAGTCCAGAGGGCTTGGAGCACCTCAGACCCGCCCACGCTGCGGCCGGAAAATAAACAGTTAATGTAATCTCGGATTTGGGCTCATGTGCAAGCTTGAGAGGGGGTTGCTATTAATCCTCATGTCCCCCATTATGATCCCTAGCATTTACAGAGCTTTACAGTGCCGTCTTGAATTTATTTTTGCGTTTAAAGATTTCTGAGCTTACGGCCGGTTGCAAGATATACGGCCAGCCGTAAGGGGAGATCCTTGGGGGGCCGTATAATTGAATTGCAAGATAACGGAACCCCCGCAAGGAATCACAGCCTTGCGGCCGTTTTACGGCCGATAATAGAATGAGGGCCATAGTATTTAAGGTTGAAAAAAGACTTTCAGTCCATCAAGTTCAACCTTTTAATATCTCCTCTGATCTGCAATATGCGGATTAACTATTAATTCATTAGTTGTATATAAAAAAAAAAAAATCAATTCCCTCCTGATCCCAGACAGCGTCGACCGGACTTCTCCCTGGATCAATACTGCCTCTCTAATTATCCATGATAACCCTGAATTCCCTTTTTAATTAGAAACAAATCCAGTCCCCTTTTAAAGTTATCTATCGAATCCGCTGTCACCACCTCCTCTGGTAGAGAATTCCCCAGATTAACCACCCTTACTGTGAAGAACCCTTTTCTTTCTTTAAGGTGGAACCTTTTTACTTCTAACCTCAAGGGATGTCCCCTTGTCAGTTGAAAACCTCTTGGCATAAAAAGCTCCCTTGACAAATCTTTATACTGACCCTGAAAGTATTTATATAAGGTAATCATATCTCCTTAGACACCTTTTTTCTAGAGAAAATAAGTTTAATTTGGTTAGTCTTTCTTCATAACTTAGCCCCTCCATTCCCCTTATTAGTTTTGTTGCCCTCCTCTGTACCTTTTCCAGCTCTAAAATATCCTTTTTATGAAGTGGTGCCCAAAATTGTACTCCATATTCCAAATGAGGGCATACTAGAGATTTGTATAGTGGCAGAATTATATTTGCTTCCCTGGCTTCTATACCCTTCTTAATACATACTAATATTTTATTTGCCTTTGCAGCTGCTGCTTGGCTTTGAGCACTGTTACCTAGATGGTTGTCCACAAGCACTCCTAAATCCCTTTCAATATCCGATACACCTAGATTTGCTCCATTAAGATTATAAATTGCATGGCTATTTTTCCTTCCCGGATGCATAACTTTACATTTATTCGTATTAAATCTCATCTGCCATTTAGATGCCCATTCCTCAATTTTATGTAAATCCCTTTGGAGGGAAAGCACATCACTATCTGATTTAATTACCTTGCACAACTTCGTGTCATCAGCGAAAATGGAGACACCACACTCAATCCTACCTCTATGTCATTAATAAATATGTTAAAAAGGAGAGGACCTAATACTAAACCCTAAAAATAAATAGGTATAAAAAATAATAATAAAAAAAATAGACCCAATTTAAACCAATAAATGCCACAAAGAAAAACAAACAAATATGGAAAAGACAAAAACAAAACAAAACTCTGAAATAAAAACAGGGATTCTGTATGTTTGCCTAAATTAAAAAGGCATGAATCCCATCAAAAATACAAGTGGCGATCAACTCCTATGCCTAAAACAGCCCCCAAAAGGTTGATAGGCAAAACAAAAACAATCCTCTAACCTGGAAGAACAGGTAAAATTACTGATACAGCAGGTGGAGGAACTCATGGCTTGATTTAATACACAAGGAAATTAGCCACTGCGAAATAATATTTGTCAAAAAGAAAAATAACTTAAAATAACCAGGGCAAATAGCTAAACACTGGTTATAAAAATAAATTGATGGCCAGAGCCAATGGCTAAACACCGGTGATCAAAATAAAATAATCTCTTGATTTAAATGTAACAAAATGTTTTTAAAACAAATGCTAATAATTAGTGTTTTACCTCTGTTCCCAAGTTGTCTTCCTAATAGAGGAACTTGCAGACAGCAAGGAGGGGGTGATGAGAAACCAAGGGGGATTATGCTGAAAGGAGTCAGAAATGTTAGAAATACTCCCATTTCTTCTTTGAGGTGGAGGAAATCCAGGATAGATACAATATTTCTGTAAATATATACAAGGGGTAAACCCCCTGAGAATCCAAGGTTCGGTCAATGTAGACCCCCTAGTCACTGTTATTTCCTAAAGAACATGTACCTGGAAATTAAACGCAGTGCTAAAGGAAATCTATTTAAAAAGAGAATGGGTTAGAGAATGGGTTTCTTTTATGTACAGAAACCAAAAATCAAAAGAGGACTAAAAAAAGGACTAGGACAAAGATGGCTTTGATCTGGATGATGTGGATCTTATGCCAAAGGGTCCAACTGCAACCCCTCCTTAAACCTGACCTGTCCTCAGCAATCCTAATACAGGCATTTCCAGAATCCACAACTACCGGAAGGAGATTAAATTCACAAAAGATTTTCTTGAATTATTTTGCACTCTGGACTTATTTCCCAGTCCATTGAACTATACCAAATGATAAAGACTGTCACTCCAATTATCCAAGCTATTACAACAAATAAATAAATAAATAAAAAACATTCTTTAAAAAAAAAAAAACAAAAAAAAAAAACAACTATAATATTACCATTGTAATGGTATCACCTACCTTATTGGGGTTGACAACTTACAAAGAGGGGAATATGTTGTGGGTTTTGAGGGTAAAAAGAATACCACATTCATCTATTATTTACATTATATGGTTGTCCATTGGTCTTGCTACTACCACTGTAAACACTGACACATTTATGGTATACTCTTCTAACATGTGAAGGGTTATATCATTTTCCTTTGTACAAATTACATTTCTTTTTTTTTTTTTTTTTTTTTTTTTTTATAAGTTTTTTATTCATTTTCTTTTTTCATATAAATATATCTTTGAACAAATGATACGTTTACAACATATAGAAAGAAAACAATTAACGAACAATACAGAGATATGACAGAACAAGATCTTATTATCAAAACTTCCTTGTTGTCCATCAAGTTACAGTTACGTTGTTAAGATCTACAAAAGAAAAAGAAGAAACAACGAAGAGAAGCAAAAAAAGAAAGAAGAAAAAGAAAAAACGGGGGAAAAGAAAAAAAAAAAAAAAAAAAAGGGAGACCGTCAAAGAGACACTGCTAAAGGAACTTCATCTCAACCTACTCTCTGGCTTAATGCCAGATGTTGGTCCCACAGCTGCCATTTTATTAGTCGGGTAGCCTTAGGAATATTATCTCGTACATTATCGGACATTCTTGTTCTCATCATTTCCCTGTTGTATGTGATGGTGTTCTCTAGTTCTTTCCAAGAGGGGACCTGAGGTTGTTTCCAATATTTCAAGAGTAACCATTTGGCAACTAGGCATATGTGTGATATTAAATATATTTCCCCCACAGAAAAAGTTTCCATTTGAGAATGTAAAATGAATATTAGAGGGTTAGAGGAAATGTGTTTGCCAATGAGAGCTGATATTTCTTTGCTTACCCTCAACCAAAATATTTTAATTTTTTTACAGTCCCACCACATGTGGAAAGTTGTACCTGGTAGTCCACATTGTTTCCAACATAAACCATCTAAATTACTATATATTTTTTTTAATTTGTTGGGAACATAGTACCATCTGTGAATTAATTTTACTATCATTTCGTTATATGAGGAGTTGATTGATGAGTTCTTAACTGTACTAAAAATTTTAGTCCAGTCTTCTTCTGATAATGTAATTTTCAGGTCAGCTTCCCAGGCTAATATTCCCAAACTTTTATCAAAGGGAGTATTTTCGTCGATAATATTACTGAATTTGGAAATTATATGTAGCGATTCACCTTTGATTAGGTATTCTTCCATTTTCCACATTTTATTCATGTTAATAATCTTATATCCCAATATACTAAGGTTCCTTTGTAATCCTTCATACTCTAACCACGTTATATTATGTAATTTAAATTTCTCTTTAATTCTTTTCAGTTCCAATAGATTTCCTTTTTCGTATAGATCCCCCACTATTCTAATATTATATGATTTTAGAAAGGATATAAATAATCTATTCGAGTTATTATTAAGAAACTCTATTGGTGCTGCCAAAGAAGGGGACTGAACCAGAGAAAGTTCAGTTTTATTTTTGTGCCATACTTTAATAATATACTTAATGTTAGGGGGTAATTCTGAACTCCACTTCTGTTTGTACCTAGCACTCCATAGTAAATTTTTTATGGGTGATCTGCCCAATAAGGATTCCTCTATTGTTAACCATCTTGGAATGTTTTGTGTGTAGTTATATCCAGCTGCTTGTGTAAGTATAATTTTTTTACTTAACTCCTTAACAGAAGGGGAGCTTAATCCCCCTTTCTCAAGTTTCTTATATATTATAGATTTTTTAACCCTTGGTTTTTTCCCCTGATATATAAAATCATCTAGTGTTTCTTGAATTATTTTTATATAATAAGCCGGTATTTTACCTGGAAGACATCTCATTATATACGTGATTTTAGGGATTACGCTCATATTAACTGCATTTATCCTGGATAACCATGATAACTGTAAAGGTCTCCAGTCATTCAACAGTTTTCTGATTTTTTTCAATATTTCATTATAATTATCTTTAAAGATATTTTTTGTATGACCTGGGAATCTTACCCCCAGGTGTACTATATGGAAAGAGTTCCAACAATAAGAGTATGAATTCACTAGCCTATTTTTTTCTTCTAATGGTATGTTACAGGTCAGTACTTCCGTTTTCTGTTGGTTAATTTTGAAATAAGAGAATTTGCCATATTCCTCAAGAACAGTCTGCAGAGCTCTACAAGAGTATTCAGGGTTTGTTATCGTTATTATAATATCGTCTGCATAAGCCATTATCTTATATTCTTCCTGTCCTATCTCAATACCTTTAATTTCTGATGATTCTCTGATAGTTATCAGTAAGGGTTCAAGAAATAAGATAAAAAGCAAGGGAGATAATGGGCAGCCCTGACGAGTACCATTAGTTATTAAAAATTTGCCCGAGCTAAATTGTGAGGATGAGATATGTGCTATGGTATTTAAATAGAGGGCTTTTACTGCTGATGATGCAAAGCTTTCCAGACCAAATCTCTCCAGAACGCCTTCCAAGAAGTCCCACCTGACTCTGTCAAAAGCTTTCTCTGCATCTAATGACAGGGTCAGGGAGGGGATCTTCTTTTTCTTCGTGTAAGTCAAGATGTCCAACAAACGTCTGGTGTTATCTGACGCTTGTCTGTTTGGAATAAATCCTGTTTGATCTGGTTTTATTAAGCTGGATATAATCTTGCTTAATCTATTTGCCAGCACTTTAGAGTAAATTTTAATATCAACGTTGATTAGAGAAATTGGGCGGTAATTTTTATACTCTTCAGGGTTTTTTCCTTGTTTCAATATATTGACTATTTTTATTTCTGTTAGTTCTGCTGGTATCACTCCTTCCCGTTTTATCTCGTTAAAGAGATTACATAAGGTACTATTCAGTTCTTTGCTAAGGAATCGATAAAATAAATTATTAAACCCGTCTACCCCGGGTGTTTTATTCTTTTTACTTTTGGACACAATTTCAGTTATCTCTATACTTTCTATTTGTTTATTCAGAAAGCTAAGCTGTTCTTCCGATACTTTAGGGAATTTTATCTTATCTAGGTATTGTTTAATCTCTTCTATTCCCGGTTTAGCTACTTGATGATCTTTCTCTAAATTATATAGATTACTATAATAATCCTGGAATATATTTCCTATCTTATCCGGGTGAGATTGAAGGATGTTGTTTTGATCTAAAATTTTTTCAATATTATTTTTAATATGCTGTTTCTTCAATTTGTTAGCCAAAAATTTACCTGATTTGCCCCCTTCGAAAAATTGTGTCTGTTGAAATTTCCATAATATTTTATCTGATTGAAGCTGAAGAATTTTTTGTATTTGGGTGTTTATGTCTTTTATTGCTTTACTATTTTCGTTATTTGGTGTCTCCCTAAAGATATCCTTCCTCCTATTTAGTTCCAGATATAGGGTCCTTAAGGACTTACCTCTTAGCCTTTGCACTTTGGCTGCTTTTGCAATAAATATACCCCTCATGTATGCTTTATACGTACACCATAGGGTTATATCTGAATTAACAGATGGCTTATTGATTTTAAGAAATTCCAAAGTTTCTTTTTTCAGATATGTAACAAATTCTTCATCTTTTAAGAGCCAGGAGTCCATCTTCCAACTCCTCTTTTTCCTTTGGTTATTTGTGTTTAGGTCTTGTATACTTAATTCATTTAGAGAGTGGTCTGACCACGGGGTAGGTCGGATATTTATCTTTTTAATTATTTTTAGGGTTGGGAGATCGGTCAATATATAATCGATTCTAGAGAATGAATTATGTCGGTAGGAGAAGTGGGTGTATTGATTTACAAAATTACATTTCTGAGTCTATTAAACAAATCAAATCAAGTTTTAGTATTTCCACATGGGTAAGAAAGACACCTCAAGATGAAACATTGAGAAGGTCTCAGGATAGCGTGTTCTGAGACATACACATCTCACTTCAATACTCCATTGTCCCTAATAAATATTATAAATATACATATACATGCAAACGGGGAGTAACTATTTGTGATTGGTGGAAACCAACCCTGTGACGATGAGGAATACATAGTTATCTAATAGAGAGAGAGAAGGTTTGTGGGGTCTTTTGTCTCTTCCTGGTCTTTCCTGCTTTTTCCTGGAGTTTTTCCTTCTTCTGTACTATTTTCTGGCTGGTCTTTTCTGGCTTATCTGACAGTCCTGTATGTGGACATACCTGACTATCATCCTTGGGCATAAACCTATGCCCCCTTCATATCATCCCTAAGATATCTTACTATATCTGTCTATCCAAATTCTATTCTACCCCCACAACTCTTCCTAACAAACCAATAACACAAAAGAGATTACTTTGGACTATCTTGAGAAGGGATCCTAAAGATGAGACAGGTGTTATCCTGAAATTCTATACATGGTATGTATAAACTGGTTTAACTTTCTAATTTGTAGTAGAATTAAAATGAGCCCAATATTCCACAATCCTTCTGTTAGAAGGAACTGGCAACCCACTCCAGTATCACCTGTCATATTCCTGTCAGGCCCTCAGGGAAATGTTGAGATTCCACAATATCACTAATTGAACATTTGCATGTGTATTAACCCTTTATGTTTATTATATATGATATATATTATTAAATTATATTTAATGCTATTATGACTATTATTATTGTTATATGTATTGATCTATTACATAGTAACTAGGGCTCATTAGTTTACATATATAGGAATGTGACACATATGTGATGTATGTGGATGTCCCATAACCTCAACCATTGAAAACGCACTGACACAGTGAGAACAGTATAACTAAGCTTTATTTCATACACAGAGCACAATCAGAAATGGACAAGACTGTGCATTAATATCATGAATGTGGTGTGGGTAGATCCCAAGAGAGCAAGATGCTTGGGGGAAAAACAGGGTACTTAAAAGGGGTAATGTCATAGTCTAGAATAAGCATGATGCATAGCACCTACCAGGGTCACATGTGGTCAATTCACCACTGCAACCAGTATCTGATGAAAAAAGGATCATCACAAATCACTCCATTTATTTGAAGAAACCATTAATGTGCATAGCACTTACAACTTGTCTAGATCTGCTCAATGAAACAGATGATTCATCCTCTGGACTGTGTAATCCAATCCAGTTTCACACATACAGTATGGTGACAAAAAAATATCTGAAAAATAAGTGGTCAATTAAAAAAAGGAGGAGGAGGATAAAAAAAAACTAATCATCATGCATGTACAGTACAGCGCTAAATATTGTAGCTGTAACAATATACCAACTCACCTGATTCCCATCCGCAAGCATTACTCACTATTAACTAAGTCTCTGGATAATCAGCAAAATGGGAAAATATCCATAAATACAGAAAGGACACAAAGGTCAGCAGCCACATTCACTGTTACTTACATCAGACCCAAGGATCTGTTCTCAGACTGATATTGAGGCCAGGATCACATGCTTCACTAGTGCATATATTAATGCTGGCTGTCATTAACATGCCATTGTGAGACTTTGCAAGTCCACCGCCATAGGGGTATTAGTCTACATTTAAGCAAACAACAATCATGTCTTCGATATCTGGCTATACGATAGCTTTTATATTGTGGGAGCTACATGTTAAGGGGGGGGGGGGGGCTGTCATTGAAGGAATGTCTACCTGAGAGGCACTGGGAAAACCTTACGCCTCATACATTTCCTTCACAGTACTTGCAGATGCAGGAGATGCCTTCAAGGACTGAAATTGTACCTAAAACAAAAAAAGACAAAAAAAAAAAAAGACAAAACTCACAAAATAAGGCCTTAAAAATCACAGGTACTGCAGGATCTGTTCTCAACAGCATTCCTCAGTGACCATCAATTGGTGATATGTTAACAGAACCCTATGTGTCGCCAGAGAAGAGGATCATGGACCATGTGATTGGAGGTAGCCATCTGTGTACAAAATATCACCATCGCACAGGCCAAGATCCAAGACACTGAAGCCAAGCTAGATCAGGTTAACATTGTGACCAATAAATTTTCACTGAGGAGTGCTGTTGAGAAGGCACAAACAGCCCCTATGTCCTCCTCCGCCTAGGCACTGGGCCCACATCCCCCGTGGATGGCCGCCGTCTCCCTGCTTGTTGTGGTGTGGGGGAAGGGGGGTGTCAGGGGGAGGTAACCCCCCGGGAGGAAGCAGCACCTGCAGTGTCTGTGGTGGAGGCATAGTGGAAGGAGAGGAGGGGCCGGGCTGCGGGTGGCTGGGGGATGCCTTCGGAGTGGAGGAGGCGAGTTTGGGGACCAGAGCGTGTTGCATTGCTTCTGCTGTTACTTCCTGGAGTGCGTTCTGGACCGCCCCAATCCTGAGCAGCCCGACCAAGTATGACTCAGTCATTAGATGATGCCTCCTCTCCTCCCTATTGCGCGTTGCCAGGCTGCACATGACCTCTGCATGATTGGCGGAGATGCAGGCCTGGTTCCCAGGAGCAACTCCACCTTCTGACAAATGAGGGCCAGCATCTCCGCCTGTTCAGCCTGGCCTGATGAGGGTGATGGAGGCATGTGGGGTATGGCCAGGTGAGGAGGTGGCGGAGTTGGGAGGGTCTGGAGTACGGCTGGAGCCTGGGGCAAAACAGGCGTTGGTGTGGGTGGGCCCGTTGGTGGAGTGAGGACAGTCCAGAGCACTGCTTTGGGGGGAGGAGGTGGTGACTGGCTGCTGATATTACTCCAGTTGGAGGGCCCCCACTCAGTCTTTGGAGGAGGGGAATAGTGGGGTTGAATCCCGGCAGTGTGGCTGTAGGGCCGAATGGTGACCCCACAAGCCAATTATCCTCCTCACCTTGGCCATGATGTCGTCAAACCTGTGCTTGACAGACCTCACATCTCTTGGCACTGTGCCTACCTCTGTTACCTCAGCCGCTACCTCCTTCCACGTCTGAGCCCTAGGCCCTGGCCTAACTTCCCTCCCCCTGCAAGTATCACAGTGCAGCCACGGATAGCACTGAGGAGGACCACATTCTCCATGTGCGAGTAATTGTGGGCCCTGTGCTTGCCCTTAGCCTCTTGCCCTCCCGACTGTGGAGAGGGACCCATGCCTCCCTGACCTGTCTACCACCCCCCCCCCCCGGGATCAGACCTTTCTCCTCTGTTCCTCTCCTACGTGTGCCTGGTGCTGCTGTATGGAGTGACCTAGCTCTATGTTCTTTAAATTATGTGTATTGAATTACAGTATGTGTAATTTGTAAACCAAGGATTAAGTGTAAATAGTGTAATAGAAATAAACAAAACCGCAAATTACTGCTCTCAAAATCCTCCTACTCTCTCTCTATCTAGAACCAACATTTAACTCCGGGACCTGCGTGCTACTTCATCAGAAAATACAAAACAGTCAACGCATAGCTTGGAAGTGAAATATATTTTAGGAATCAAATTAAGATATTATACTTCACTAATTATAATAACATTAGATCATCATTAGTATCATAAACCAACCGGTATCTTCAGACCAAACAGGTTTTATACATGCTAGGCAAGGTCCCGATAATGTAAAAAGACTACTGACTCTTGTATTACATTTGAACTTTCACAAGACATCAGCAATATTTTGGTCCTTAGACGCAGGGAAGGCCTTTGGCAGGGTAGATTGAGACTACATGGACCTTACCCTGTCAAAATATGAATTAGAAGAGTTTGGCTCTAAAGCCATTTGCGCCCTATATGTCAACTTAACCACATCTGTAATGGCCCTTCGATTTAGATCGGGTAAAATTTAAATTTCTACCGGCACCAGGCAGGGCTGTCTGTTATGTCCATTCATTTTCGCTCTTATGATCAAACCCCTGGCTGTTGCCGTTAGAGATTCAAAAGAAATTCAAGGGCTAAAAGTAGATGGAAAAGACCATGGAATCTCCCTATTCACAGACAATATAATAGTTACATTAGAAGAACCTATAAAATCCTTAGAGGCTTTACAGCATGTAATTGATGAATATAGTAAAGTTTCCAACTATAAGTTAAACCTTATAAAATCAGAAGCTATGTCTTTTAATCTTTCCGCTAAAGATCTGGATTTACTTAAAACTACTTACCCATACAAATGTCAATCGTCCATAAAACACTTATTATTTTATATACAAATACTGTATAAAGCACTTGATTAAAGCAAATTATCATACAGTATATAAGAATATAGAGGATATATTAATCAGGTGGAAAAGCCTAAATATCTCTTGGTTAGGCAGGATTACAGCCATTAAAATAACTATACTTCCAAAGATATGTTATCTAATGTGGTGCATTCCATTCCAAATTCCACTGTATATCATTAACCAATTCCAAAGTCTTATAGATAAATGTATTCATAAGTATAAAAAGATGTCAATTAAAAGATATTATATGGCAAGTAAATTCAATAGAGGAGGTATAGCCTATCCAGATCTAAAAAGCTTCTATGACTCTACGTTAATTGCCCATATGATAAGATGGCTTGATAATGAAGACTCAAATAAATGGGTGCAGATTGAGAAAGATTCTCTTCTTAAAGGTGACATAGGGCCATATTAAATTCCAGTACGTAACGGCTGCAGGCTTGAAATTTGGCCGAGTTACTTTGCTAATAAATTGGAAGGGGCTGCGAGCTACGGGTTTGAGACAAAAATCGCAGCTCGTTCGTAGAAAGATGGATTTGCGGCCATGAGGAAAATCAGTTAGTGTAGACCGTAGTTACGGGTTTAGATGGAGCCAATGGAAAAAGAGATTGTTAGCGTTATGTCACTGAAAAAGGGGAGGGGAGATTTCAAAGTCCTACAGGCTTCAATTACAGTTTGCGATCGGACCCACATTCCAGATTAATGTAGTATTAATAAAGCCGTACATATAATATTCTATTATATGCGAGTTACAGTATATGCCCTAACACATTGATTGCGTGGATCGATATACAGTGGATATAAAGAGACTACACACTCTTGTCAAAATGTCAGGTTTCTGTGCTGTAAAAAAATGAGACAAAGATAAATCATTTCAGAACTTTTTCCACCTTTAATGTGACCTATAAACTGCACAACTCAATTGAAAAACAAACTGAAATCTTTTAGGTAGAGAGAAGAAAAAATATAAAAATAAAATAATATGGTTGCATAAGTATGCACACCCTTAAACTAATACTTTGTTGAAGTACCTTTTGATTTTATTACAGCACTCAGTCTTTTTGGGTATGAGTCTATCAGCATGGCACATTTTGACTTGGCAAGATTTGGCCACTCTTCTTTGGAAAAACACTCCAAATCTGTCAGATTGCGAGGGCATCTCCTGTGCACAGCCCTCTTCAGATCACCCCACAGATTTTCAATCGGATTCAGGTCTGGGCTCTGGCTGGGCCATTCCAAAACTTTAATCTTCTTCTGGTGAAGCCATTCCTTCGTTGATTTGGATGTATGCTTTGGGTCGTTGTCATGCTGAAAGATGAAGTTCCTCTTCATGTTCAGCTTTCTAGCAGAAGCCTGAAGGTTTTGTGCCAATATTGACTGGTATTTGGAACTGTTCATAAAGCCCTCTATCTTAACTAAGGCCCCAGTTCCAGCCGAAGAAAAACAGCCCCAATGCATGATGCTGCCACCACCATGCTTCACTGTGGGTATGGTGTTCGTTTGGTGATGTGCAGTGTTGTTTTTGCGCCAAACATATCTTTTGGAATTATGGTCAAAAGTTCAACCTTGGTTTCATCAGACCATAACACCTTTTCCCACATGCTTTTGGGAGACTTCAGATGTGTTTTTGCAAAATGTAGCCTGGCTTGCATGTTTTTCTACGTAAAAAAAAGGCTTTCGTCTTGCCACTCTACACCATAGCCCAGATAAATGAAGAATACTGGAGATTGTTGTCACATGTACCACACAGCCAGTACTTGCCAGATATTCCTGCAGCTCCTTTAATGTTGCTGTAGGCCTCTTTGTAGCCCCCCAGACCAGTTTTCTTGTCTTTTCATCAATTTTGGAGGGAGCTCCAGTTCTTTGTAATGTCACTGTTGTGCCATATTTTCTCCACTTGATGATGACTGTCTTCACTGTGTTCCATGGTATATCTAATGCCTTGGAAATTCTTTTGTACCCTTCTCCTGACTGATACCTTTTAACAATGAGATCCCTCTGATGCTTTGGAAGCTCTCTGTGGACCATGGCTTTTGCTGTGGGATTTGACTAAGAACATTTCAGGATAGACCAACTAGAGCAGCTGAACTTTATTTGGGGTTAATCAGAGGCACTTTAAATGATGGATGGTGTATGCTGACTCCTATTTAACACGATTTGGAATGTGATTGCTTAATTCTGTACACAGCTACATCCCCAGTTATAAGAAGGTGTGCAGACTTATGCAACCATATTATTTTTATTTTTTATTTTTCTTCCCTCCTCCTAAAAGATTTCAGTTTGTTTTTCAATTGAGTTGTACAGTTTATAGGTCACATTAAAGGTGGAAAAAGTTCTGAAATTATTTATCTTTGTCTCATTTTTTTACAGCACAGAAACCTGACATTTTAACAGGGGTGTGTAGACTTTTTATATCCACTGTAACACAGAATATAAACATGAAATAAAGTATTTTTCTGGGCCGATTTGCGGGCTTGAGAATGTTGTCCTATTAATTTTAAGACCTAAGATCCCTTTCACTTTTAATAAATGTACAATTGTGTGTTTTTATTTGCATTACAAGTGCTACGTATTGAACTTTACCCCCCTTGCGGATCCTCTCTAGCACATGTTGGGCTTTGGGCTCCATTTCATGTTACGGGCTTGCTTGCGTGTGACTTATTTGCAATTTAATAGCTATATTGAACAAGTAGCAGTTACAGGCTTGATGGATCAAAGAATTTACGGGAGTGAAGATTAACGTTGCTCAACACATAGGTTTTTCTCGGCTTTGCTGGGTTTTAACCCGCAAATCGTATACGGGCTGCCTTACAGGTATAATTTAATAGCCGTAACCCGTAAAATTGGAGAATTTAATGGGGCTGCATATTTCTTCTAAGGAGCTTAAATATAGGGATTCTTCCACATGGAAATCTTTTCTCTGGACTAAATTAAATTTACTCTAATTCCTTTTCCAAGTCCGATCACTCCCTTTTCTTTACTTGCAAAACTGTTTGAGTTTCATCTTTTAGACAAATTAGTTGAAAGAGGGTGCAAACATCTGAGAGATCTGTATTTAAATAATAATATCATTAAATTTGAAGAATTAAAGAGGAAATATATCCCAGCCCATTTATGGTTAGATTATAATAGATTTAACGTAATTTTACTCTCTTCTAATTTTCATCTGAAGGAAATTAGACAACTAACACCTTTTGAGAATTTATTGCTTGTGAATAATAAAAGCCATCTTATTTCATTATTATTAATATATCTTATTTATTAAGGCCCACATTCAATTGCAATTTGGCCAATTGAATAGGGCTTTATTTAAGCACATAGCATAATTTCTTACAGAAGTTTTTAGTTAGAGAAAACCTTGCTTTTGGATAGATGTTTATTAACTAAAAACGTATTTAAAAAATATATGTTATGTGCTTATTTAGAGCCCTATTCAATTGGCCAAATTGCAATTGAATGAGGGCCTAAGTGTTTAATATGATAAAAAAACACACGAGATGGAACTAAACCTCATAAAATAGGACTTTGGGAAGAAGAACATGGTCATTTATGGCCAACATTAATCCACCAGTAACAAATAAGACTACCATTGATAAGTAAACAAACAGCATGAGATTGCAAATGTATAAATACTAGAAAAAAAAAAAACAAGAAAAAAAAAACAAAGTCATTAGAAGAGGCACATAACGCTTTTACTATAACCGAAAGATTTATTAAAAATGCCTCTTATAGAGAGACTTATTTCAAGGTAATTAATAGATGGCCCATGGTCCCAATTACGTTACGGAATATTAGTAAAGTTGATAACCACAAATATTGTTGTAGGAATTGCGGACAGATTGGCTCAAGTCTGCATATTTGGTGGAGTTGCCGGGTAGCTAATCAGTTTTGTCAGAATGTCTTTTTACAGATCTCCACTATAACTGATTCAGTAATTCAACCTTCACCTGAAGTGATCTCATTTCACATCTTCCCTTCTACAATGCCCTTGGACATTAAAGCTTTTCTAGTGCAGGTCTTGACGGTAGCCAAATGGCTGATAGCAGTAAAATGGAAAATAAGTGAGATGCCCTCGTGGTTTGAAATTAAAATTGTCCTTAGTAAGTACAGACTCTTAGAACCCGATTTTATACAGGAGGGTATTCTTAAATCTCCCCCATATAAGTGGGCTATATGGGACAAATATATCTCACCTATTTCTTCTGCTACTGCTGATTAAGACTTGTACAACTTAATTAAAAAAATGCGCCTCTGGTTCCTCAACCATCTCAGCCTCAGGAAGAAACATTCCTTGCATTTTTTGTTTATTTGTATACACAGATTAACACTATTTTACAACTAAGAACTGTTTTCAATGGATAGAAGCAATTTATATTTCTAGTGTAAAATGCATTGAAAAATGAGAACTTCTGTGTTATTTAATGTACTAGCGACTTGCCTGTCAAAAAATGACGGCAATAGAATTGTAAGGCAGGTAATGCTGTTTCGTAAACAAAGTAAGTATTTTGGTTGTGCGAATACCTTCAGCGCTCAGTGTGAGGCTCACGCTGAGAGCCTTCAGCGCTCATCGCATTTTGCAATGAGCCTCTTGGTTGGTGTATGTTTGGTTATGAGAGCTCCTTTGGCGCTCAGTGCAAGTTTTGCGCTGATGTCCTTTTGGCTCGCATTGTGAGCCTCTCCCCTGGTGTAGATGTGGTGCTGTAAACACTGTTGGTGCTCCTTGTGAGGTGAGTGCCGAGCGCCTTTAGCTTTTATTGTTATTTTTTTTTTATATGTATGTATTTTGTAATGTTAATTAATTAATTTGTAAATTTATACAGTAATATACTTTACCTATTTGTAATTAATATATGCAGTAAGCAATCTGCTGAAGAGCTGACAATCTGTTTTGATGTTCCTGCAGCATACAATGTAGATTTACACTGTTGGTGAGCTGAGGTGTAAGTGTCAGCAATGTGTGCAGTGTATAGTGTAAATAGGCTGTGTGCGCAAGGGGAAACTTTAGCTGTGGTTTATTAGGTTCGAGTGATTGTGGTGAAATGGCTGCGATTGTGCAAATGTTAGGCGGTTGCTGAGCGTTTAGCGTCCTTCCTAATAGTTTATTTATTAGGTTGTACGAGTCTGTGTAAAAGGCGTATGCGTATGTGCTTGTCGGTGTTTTGTCTGCTTAGGGGTCATGTAGCCTCGTTTTCTTTTTTTTTAGCTGGCCATTTCTTCTCTCGCTTAGGAAATTTTCGAGTGGCGAAAATCTTTAAATTGGTGTTTTTCTTGTGTTTTTCGATGTGCGTGTTGCGGCTGTACAATCCCGCTGAGCATCTCATTTATTGATTACAGTACAGCACATTTATACAATACATCACCCAATTAAAACAAGACACAAACTCTGATGTCATTCTGCCTGATTACCCCCTTCTGGCCAGGAGCCATGCTGACTGCTAGCCCTAATGCTTCCTTTGTTCTCAGATTCCCTGGGGTATTCAGTCAGAACAATGGTGGTGACATCACCCACTGATTACCCCCTGCTGACCAGGAGCCATGCTGACTCCTAGCCCTAATCCTGCTAGCCATAATCTTTCCTTTGTTCTCAGCTTTACTGGGGGTATACAGTCAGAACAGTTGTGGTGACACCATGTCTGACTGTCCTTTCCTTAACTGACCACCCATTGTTTTCAGACGTCTGCCAGCCATTCCTCTGATCTTACTGGACCCCTCAAACGAAATACTGTGTAACTTGGGACCCCTTTCCCCAGGGAACCCTGGTAATATACTTTATTAAAATCCATGGGTAAAATAAAACATTTTAAGACTAAACATGGCTGGGTACTATTCATACACCAATAATGACATACTAAACAGACTAATAAACATTTGTACAGTTATATATAGCTACAGACTAATACATTTCAAATACATAACAGGGAACAGGATTAACAACTTGGCTGTCATTATTCACGTATACAAGTGAGTAGGACACCTTCCTGGATCAATGGGACACATTTGTACAGTCAACCCATGTCAGTCCAGGGCCCCCCACTGTTCCATAGTCCCAACAGTCTTATGGCCCCCTGGGTGTCACACCTCCCATCTATGGGACTTAGCACAAGGAAAGCTTTCCCATAGACACCTGTTGTAACAGTTCCTGAACTTAGCCTTCTTTTTAAGCTGGTCTGGGTACTCTCTGCCCTCCCAGAGTCCGGTTGTGACAACTGCTCTCCTCTTCCAAATGCAGCATCCCAGTGATTATCTCTATCAGATGAACACTGGCATGCTGTGGCATTAAGTCTACTCATAAGTCCTGAAAAGTTGGTAACAGTCCAGCAGCCCAAAATTGTCCATAAGTTTTGAAGTACCTGTTTGTGAAGAACTGCAGTCCCAGGACAATTACAGAGCCCCAGTATGACCACTCCATCCTTGGGCAGCTGCAGGGGAGAAAACACAGCAGAGATAATGGAAACCAGTACCCTGAAGATCCCCCACAGGTGATCCTGGAAAACTGGCATTTCCAGTCCTGTACAAATCTAGGGTAGTCCTGGGCCAGCACAACTCTCCCATCCAAGTTTGTCAAACAGCTGTCTTGCTGACACAGTGCATGGACCTAAGGGACAAAGAGTGGGTAATACATTTCCCCTCCCGAAGTCAGATCCTTCTCCTGACCAATGTTTTAGTCCAGGGGTGTCCTCTGGGTTCTCTAGTTCTTCCAATCCTAAAAATTCCAGGGTGGTAGCCAGTCCTGGGGACCATTCCACAGCTGCCATGGCCAGTCCACCTCCCAAAAGCCAGGGTCAATGTCCCTTCCTTCCCCTCCAATAAAACAAACAATCTGGTTGGGGCCCCAACAAAACAATAACTTAAGGGAAGAACATACAAGCCGGATCTGTGAGCCAGCACCCAACATCCTTGGGGTACCTCAATCAGCAGATCACACCCCCCTTCAGGAGCCACCACCTGGGCACAATGCTCACATCCATCCAGATTTCTAGCTGTCACAGCTCTCTCCTACTTCTATCTCTTGGCCTGGTGATATTTCTATGACTGGACCCCAAGGCATGGCCTCCTCCTCCACGAAATTTAAATTTGCCTATGCACGTCTCTAGACTACTGTCATGTTAGACTCTTTTCCTCCTTTTGTCTGTCAGGCGAACATAGCAACTCACTAAAAACAGTAATAATCCATAACTTAGTAAGTAATCTGGATTTTATTATGTTAGATTTATTAATCTATTAATTCACCAGAATGTAAAAGTAAGTACAGCAACACCCTGTTTATTGCTCTAGCTAGGTTCCAGGCAATAGGGGTGCTAAGTGAAACAGCTCTAAACAGGTCATTTTAACATAGGGATGGTAGCACAACTCAATTAAAAAATATAAAAAGCAATTGAAATTTCAGAATTTTGGGCTTTATATTAATTTTTCAGAAACAACAAACATAACAACACAAACTGACCCTTTTTTTAAACAATATTTAAAGAAATAGCAAACTTTAACTAAACAGTCCACTCTAAATGGCAGATTTTTTTCAGCGTTAAAAGGGGTCTGGCGAGGAAAATACAGCTTTTTAGCTGGGCACAGTGTTAAAATGGATCTGTCAAGGAAATAACAGTGCTATAGCGGGGTTATCAATAAGCGGTGAATTATAGGAAAAAGAGGTCTAAAGCAAATCAGCAATATAAGAGGTACAGGGATACTTTTTTTTATTTTTTATTATTATTACATTGAGTCAATTGACTTTTTTTTCTGCTGTGTCCTTATTAAAACTGTCTCCTGAAAATTAATTAGCTGAATGATTTGCTAATTTGATTGTAAGTCTGCAAGTTTTTAATCTTCCTATGTACTTTACTGAAAGCTCTGTGTACATTTGATTTTGAGCTCAAAGACACGACCCTCCATTCTTTTTTCTTTATTGTGTTAAGATTGTTTTGACTTCAACTTACCCCTGTATAGTGCTAGGGAATATGTTGGCACCTTACAAATAAAGGAAATAATAATAATAATAATTAGGAGTAAGATGCCCTCCACCATCCTTATCAAGAAACCTGAGCTGCAAATTAGCACATTGAGCCACATATTAGCATAAATGGACCACCCATTCAATGCAGAATATCTGAGGAATTATTTTCTTTAGTGAAAAAAGGGTTAGTACACTGTATAGACAGTTTTAATGCTCTTTTACCTTAAACCACCCTCCTGTTATTATGATGGTGCCCCTTTAATTGTTTTACTTTGAAAGAAGACCAGTTATAAATGATCTGATCATGTTCATAACATGTATTTGCAGGCTGGGGTTGAGAGCAGAGAAAGTATAATAAGGTAGAGCATCACACTTTTATAATTATACTAGCGACTTGCCCGTCAAAAAATGACGGCAATAAGATTGTAAGGGTAGTAAATTTTGTTTGTGTTCCAAGATGCATCAGCGCTCATTGCGAGCCTTGCGCTGAGCGCTTCGGCGCTCATCGCATGGCTAGCAATGAGCGCCTTCGGCATTTTTTTTTTTGGTAATGCTAATGAAATAATGAATAAAATAATACGTAAATATACTTTACCTATTTTGAAGTAATATATACAGGAAGCATTGTGCAGAAGAGCTGGCAATCTGTTTTGATGTTGCTGCAGCATACAATGTGTGTTTGGAGTGGTGTGGAGTTGCTGTGTAAGTGTCAGCAATGTGTGCAGTGTGTAGTGTAAATAGTGTGCGTGCATGAGCCAAATCCGTTAGGGTAGCTGTGTACTTGCGCTTTGTGTAAGTTAGTGTTATTAAAATGGCGCCTAATGTGTGTTAAGCGTCTGTGGCTGATTTGGCGTCCTTGTTATTGGACCGTGCCCGTCTTTTTCAGAAAATCTGTAGGTGTTTGGTCGTGTTTTACGTCTTTAGAGTGCCGGAGCCTCGTTTTCGTTTTTTTCGGCGCCCATTTTATCTCTCGCTTAGGTGATTTTCGGGTGTCTAAACTCTTTTATTTCAAGTTTAATTGAGCTGTAACTCCACTTTTCGAGGTCCTCGGTCCCCCCCCCCCCTTGCTGTAGGTAAGCTTTTTATGTATTTGTTGTGTGTATTTATTGTGTTTTTAATGTTTTCATATGCATGGTTTTCGGGCGGTAAGGTCGTATTTTTGCGAGGTTGTAAGGGTTTTTCTGCGTCTCGTATATTTTTCTCGTAAGTCCGTAAATTTGCGAGGTCCGCAGTTGCTGGCAAGGAGCGCCTTTGGGCCGCAGGCTCACTACGCCAGCCCGCAGCGTTAGCAACGGCCCGCATGCTCACAACTATATATGTGATTATGATTTTTTATATTACAGGACCCAAATGGGTTAAATAATTAGATATAAAAAATAAAAAACAAATACCAGCCTTAAGACACTACATGTTACAGATATTGCATCCTGTTTTTGCAGTGGAATTCAAAATACATGACAGCCACATGTGCACAAAATGCAGCTGTGTATTCTCTGGCACTCCAGACACAACACTGGTTTCAGTGCTAAAACAAGCACATCCTGTATGCTCTTTTGCCGGAACAAAAACAACAGCAAAAACGAAAAGAGGGTGAAAAATCTGCAAACTCACTTTAGTAATTCTGATCTGCTTGAAACGAGAGAGCTCTGAACAAATGGTCTCCTCGCCCGCCCTACAAACATAACCCTGAAAGAGTATCTCATATAAAACAGTTCAATAATGAATTAAGTTGTCGACCACTTGCTGCTACAGCTGCTCCTGTCAGTCACATGGTGTTCTTACATACACACAGATATATAACCCTGACGCCTCCTATCCCAAACAAATACATATATGTATAACCATAGCTAAATATAAACATGCTGTTTCAAATGTAATTTGTCAAATGAAACTAGCCAGCAGTAAAGCTAGGGGCCATTTTCCTCTGATCTAAATACCATATCTCCCTATATTTCCAATGGCCAAAGATGGACATTTATAGTCATTAAAAAGTCTGCACTATTAGGTAGTGTTAAACCACTATGATGTGTAAACTAAGGTTTACATTTATTTTTATGCACCTTAGTATAATATAGACATGTATTCTGTAGAACCAAAAAATGGGTCATGGTCAGGGTTAGAGAACAAAGGCTTAAAGGTGGGACTTTCCATTAAAAGAAGGACATTTTTAGGGGTGTGTTTCACAAAACTGAATGGCCCAGGACAACATACAATCTAAATACATCCATGGACATTTGAGATGCCAAGATGGACAGGGGAATTTCTCCTGTAAGGAGGGTAGTTTGAAGCTATGGAATATCTGCAAGGAGCGGTTCATTACACTCAATACTAGTATCAATCACAGTGACTCTTAGTTATCATCGGCGGAAGTACCAGAGACTGGAGCTCAGTATTTGAACTTTACTTACCTAGCTAATACAGACCCCAAAACAGCTGATGCCAATGAGCTCCTAATTCTCAATGTCACCTCCAGTGCTTGTTTAGAAAGCTGGTTTCTGAGAAACAGAGAACAAATTAAATCCTAATAAATCGTGACCAAAGGGAACAGGAGAGTGTTCCACCAATAGCTGTACAAACACCTATATATTTTGGAGGACACCGTAACTCATATAAAGGTACAGTAACCCTTATAGGAGGACAAAATTATGGCTTTTAATCTGGGTGGATCAGACTCTTGAAAAATGATTTTGGAATTATTTAACTCAATTTGTATAAACTAGTTCCTTATACATAGGAGCCAAAAAAAGGTTTCTCAATACTAAATGCAGGTCATGTAATTGATAGAAACCTATAGCTATACTTGTTTAGTCATTCAGTCATGTCACTCTAAGTGACCCTATGGGTAGCAGCACATCGGCACATCTTGTTTATAGCTTATCCATAAGGTTTCCTTGTCAAAGATATCGGAGTGGATTACCAGTTACTTCTCCAGTGGACTGTGATTTGTCTGCCATCTCTGCTATAACCTGCCCATATTGGGTGACCCTATGTGGTATAGCTCACAGCTTCATCAAAGTAGACAAGCCCCTTTAACATGACAAGGTAGCTATCCAGAAGGGGATAGCTAAACTACATGGCCCTCATTCAATTGCAATTTGGCCAATTGAATAGGGCTCAAAATAAGCACATAACATATATTTTTTAAAGAAGTTTTTAGTTAGTAAACATCTATCCAAAAGCAAGGTTTTCACTAACTAAAAACTTCTTTAAAAAATATATGCTATGTGCTAATTTAGAGCCCTATTCAATTGGCTGAATCGCAATTGAATGAGGCCCCATGTGTGGTAATTCTGTATCTTGCTATTATCAAAACATATAAGTACATTACATAATGAGTAGTATTTTCTTTTGGGAATATAACTAAGTATATAAAGAATAATATAACATTATGAATCTGTATAAAGTAAAAAATGCAGGAATTAAAAGGGCATAACTTGAACGGTCTTGTAAATTAATATAAATGTCATAAAGATAAAGGCCTCCTTGTTTAAGGTTTGTGTCTAAATGGTTCTAAACAATCGCTATAGCAAAAAGTTTAGAGACACCTGGTGCCTCATTCAATTGCGATTTGGCCAATTGAATAGGGCTCTATATAAGCACAGAGCATGTTTTTTTACAGAAGTTTTTAGTTAGTGAACTTCTATCCAAAAGCAAGGTCTTCACTAACTAAAAACTTCTGTAAATAAAATATGCTTATATAGAGCCCTATTCAATTGGCCAAATCGCAATTGAATGAGGCACCTGGAGGACAATTGTCAGTGTAACTGGCTTCTACCTCCCCAGTCCTATTCAACAGCTTACCTTGCCTTGCTTGAGTATTTTCATTTAAGGAGACACAACAGAGGTCTCAATTATGGCATACTATTAACTTACCAACACAAATATGATTATTTGTAATTGGTTGTTATTTAAAGCATGTCCTATATTAATAGAAAAATAGCTTTAAATTTAATACTGGCCTTCTTATCAGTACCTAACTTCCCTTGTCATTGGTGAATGGCTCCCTGCTTGAGAGTTGTCAGTCTGAACAGCCAGCCTCTGCTTTTTTCCACAGAAAATATATGTAAAGGTAAGTCATGATTACGTAGGTCCAAACACCACTTGAGCAAAGTGACAGCCAAAAATTTAATTCAAACCTGTTTTATTTTCTATTGCTAAATTACATTTTGTAACAACTTCCAATTGCAAATATTCACATGTTATTGATACTTCCATAATTAGAACCTCTGCTTTGTCCCTTTTTATTCCTCTCTGCTAATTTTATTTACTAAAATAAATTTCCTAACTGGCAATAGAAGACAAGACTTACACAATATCATATCTTGGCGGTTCCTTCAAAATGTTTGGCACATCTGCGTTCTAAAAGCATAATTGTATTTACTTTTGAACCAAGGAAGACGGTGTGCTACAACAAACAAAATCAGCTTTGTTCGACTGATCAGTCTGTAATAAAAACAGTACAAACCACAGACCATGGCACTTATGATAGTTTGTGTCAGATAACAATTATAGAATATTCCTAGAAGCAAGCACACCTTCCAATAGCTGCATTACTAAATGGAGAATGGAGTGTATTTTTTATAAAATTATGCAGATATCATTATCAAAGTTAGAGGCACTATGGGCCTCATTCAAATGCGATATGGCCAATTGAATAGGGCTCTTTATAAGCACATAGCATATTTTTATTTTTACAGAAGTTTAGTTAGTGTACTTCTATCCAAAAGCAAGGTCTTCACTAACTAAACACTTCTGTAAAAAATATATGCTATGTGCTTATATAGAGCCCTATTCAATTGGCCAAATCGCATCTCCCCCCTGTCGCGTCCCTGTGTGTTTCTCTTCTATGTGTCTGCTGACTGTTTGTGTGGGTGGTGCTGACTGGTGATTGTTTTATTTTCAAAGTCCTGCGTCATTGCCATTGTTGGTGTAAGTGTTAGTGTCTTTGCCGTCGTGTATTTTCTAAGTCCCGCGTGCCTGGCTTTGCTCAGCCTCGTTTTCATCCAGTCTCTGAAGTATTTACGTTTTTCATCTGCCATTATTTTTCTCGCTTAGCCGTTTTTCGAGACGAAACACGTCAAATAAGGCTCAAAATCACTTGCAACCTCACTCCCAGGCTTCCTGATTCTCCCCCTGTGCTGTGGGTGAGTGTATTTTTTCTGTTTTTTTTATTATTTTCCTTGTTTTTTGTGGTTTTCTATTTCGGCGGGTTCGGCCGTTATATTTTTCCAAGGTCGTATTTTGTCGGTGTAAGTGCTAGTGTCTTTGCCGTTGTGTATTTTCTAAGTTCCTGTAAGCTTGGAAGGCTTAAATGCTTCGTGAGGCTCGCAAGCGTGACGACAAATTGCAGTTTGGCAATTATAATATGTGATACCAATTATTTATATATATACTCACATATAAAAAAATATATATATATGAAGATACAGAGAGAAGATATTATATACCAATAATAATAATAATTTCATTAGATGTGAACATTACTTTTTGATCGTTTTCTAGGGTGAGGAGGTATTTCTGTTTTTATTTAAATTGTTTCCTAAATTTGGGCATTGGTGGCAGCGAAGGGTTAATGGGAGGAGGGGAGCCGTGCGATTGATTGGTGGCAGTGGAGTAGGGAGGAGTATAACTGCAGTATTGGTCAGTTATACTGATGTCACCGCCCATTGCTGAACGCCAATCAGTTTTGTACATGCGCAGGATGCGAGTGTTCGTTTTTAAACAAACAAACCCTCAATCGCAGCAAGCTCTACTGGAGGTGGAGACATCACCCCCATCAAATTGACATGTTATTATTATTATTGTTCCATATTCCGTAGCGCTATACATAAGTTAAGTTATAGGCAATGACAAGAGTGGATGGCCCTGTCTTTGATCTTGGAATCCGGTGTCCATAGCGCTTTCCCTAAAGCACCTTGCAGGATTGAAACTTGCAGACTTACAATCTAAAGGTTGAAGTTTGTATGTGGTACAGTAGGGAGAGAGTAGTGCTGAGCATGTTAGGGAGGAAGGTTATAGGCTTCTTTAAAGAGGTGCGTTTTTATTAAAGTTTTAAAGGATTTAAGGCAGGAGGATAGTCCTGTGAAGCGAGGCAAGGAGTTCCAGAGAATAGGGTCAGCACGAGAAAAGTCCTGGAGGCGGGAGTGAGAGGAGGTGACAAGAGTGGTAGAAAGAAGAAGGTCGTTAGCAGAACGAAGAGGGTGTGTGGGGGAGTATTTGGAGATGAGAGCAGAGATGTATGGGGGTGCTGTTGAGGGGTATATAAGTTAGGGTCAAGATTTTAAAATTTATTCTGGAGGCTAACATAAATCAGTGGAGTGATTGACAAAGAGGAGCTGCCGACACTGAACAATGTGCACGGAAGATGAGTCTGGCGGAGGCATTCATTATGGATTGAAGTGGGGAGAGGCGAGTGATGGGCAGGCCAACAAGGAGCGAGTTGCAATAGCCAAGACGAGAAATTATGAGAGAGTGTATTAGAATCTTAGTAGTGTCTTGTGTAAGGTAATGGCGTATACTGGATATGTTTTTTAGATGGAGAAGACAGGATTTGGTTAGAGACTGTATGTGTGGGATGAAAGAGAGGGCAGGGTCCAGTAGAACCCCGAGACAATGGGCTTGGGAGGTGGGAGTGATGATGGCGTGTTACATGAAAGGTTTTTGCCATGCAAACATTTTTTATATTACAATAGTAATGCAACTCTATCAGATGCATTCATAATCCAGCTCACTTACATATGCCTTTAAGGGAGTTTTGTAAGATTGTAGATTCAGAATTTCATAGATATATATATCTATCATACAGATATATATCTGTACAAAAATGCTACACATAGGGTAATATGTGCAAAGCACCATTATAAACAATGTAATATTTTCTTTTACACATAATGTGCAGCTGATTTGATCCAATGTTGCTCTATTCCTTGACCTAAGCATAGTCAATATAGATTCCCATGAGCTTAACACCATAATAAACAGGTTGGGGTAAACGGCCACAGCCTCTTTATTAAACATATCCTTTTACTTGTTTACCAAACAATTAAATAAATAATAATATAAATAAAAACGTAAATAAAAACATAATAATCACCAATAAGAAAGAGGTGCTTGCGCAACTCAACAAGGGAACCCCGTGTCCCAATATTGCTCCCACCGCAATACCCTATCCTGCTGCTATTACTGACTGACAGCAAGCACCCCCGCCAATGGAGCAAAACCAAAATTGCGCCCTACCCCAACTACCAGACAACTCTAATTAGAAAATACACCCCAGTGCAGTAATCCCTGCAACAGACACGCTTCTAACACAGAGCCTATTGCCCCAGCCCTTCATTAACAAGCTTGTCTTACCAGTAAACCCGCACAGAGAATGTGCTTCTATCACTGTTCTCTGTGACCCTTTTGTAAATCGAAGCCATGTTGATGCTACCCAACATCAAACCATAAAACTAACCCCTTGCTCTGGTAATTACTAATATTTGAACAGTAAACCCTGCAGAAACAACGCACTTCTAACACTGCGCTCTCCGCCCATTTTTAACCAATGCCATAGCAGCTGCTATCCCATCCTCCAAGCCCAAATTGAAAAGTCTAATGCCATTATCAACGAAGTGTACCCCATCTTTACCATAAAAGCTCTTGAAATCAGGCCCCTCCAGATTTTTATGCCGAATGGAAACACCCCCAAGTTTCCTAACATATTAACTTTCTTTCTGGACTTGTCCATTACAAAAAGCCTCTATTACTGACTGGCACTTCAAACGTGTAATCCTCTGTGACCAAACTAAAATTAACTCTGGGAATAATTCTACCAGCCTGACTAAATCCCTCTTTATAGCCCTGATCAAATCCTTCAATGGCATCATGCCTAAATCGTTATCCCCAACATGAAATACTAGTATATCTGGTGCCGGACCCCTTCTAGCATAATGGAACAGTTCCCCCCAAAAAACATCCCACCTCATGCCCCTTTTACCGAACCACCTCCACTAAACTTCTATCGAAACCAAGCTGTAGTCCCTCATCTTTTAGCGTCGCCATATGGCTGGTCCAGAATACGTAGGAATGTCTTCTTATCCACACTGGTTTGAATCTGTAAAACAATGCAGAAAGAGTAAAGAACAGTTACCCAACACCCACCATATCCGTCCCTTTGTGTCATTATCATAAACCAATTCACTACCCCTTACAATTTCTACACCCTCCTTACAGTTCGCTCATAATACTCCCTTAAAGTCCCCACTGACACCCGGGACCAAGCTATCAGTCCCTGAACATATCCCTTATTTCTTAATTCTATCATCAGACACCCAATATGATACCCTTTTAGATCTATTATGTCAAGGTCAAGCCATGGCTAGACTCCATAGATGGTCCGGACATTGAGTAGGTTCCATTGTGGCCCCTGGTGCATTATCCCTGAAGCATTGCCAATATCTCAGTGACAGCGCGTCAGCAATAACATTTTTGTATCCAGGCACATGTATGGCTTTACATAGGATGTTTCTTTCCATGCAACCCAGCACCAACCTCCTGATCAGGTGAACAACTGGCACAGATGAAGATGTTAACTTGTTCACTGCCATGATGGTCGACATATTGTCACAGTTGAAAATTACGTGCTGGTCCTGTAACTGATCACCCCATGTGTAAATTGCCACCACTATCGGGAATAGTTCCAAGAAGGCCAAATTCTTCACCAAGCCTGATTTTTTCCATTCTGGTGGCCAGGTCTCCATGCACCATTGCCCTTTGAAGTAGGCCCCAAAACTGACAGAGCCTGATGCGTCTGTGAAAAGATTGTGAGTTACTACTTTCTTGGCTAGAAAAGAATGCTTTTCCATTGAAGTGCTCCAGGAATGACTTCCAAATTTCCAAGTCCTCTAAAATTGCCCTTGTTATCCTTATGAAGCGATAGCGTTTCTTAGCACTGGCCGTAGCCAGCGATCACCCTGCAGGCAAAGTTCAACTTGCCCTACAGGTATTGCAGCACCCCCAGAGTAACCTTCTTGCTTGACACTACGCGGCTAATTGCTCCTCTCAAGTCCTTCACCTTCTCCATGGGCAAAACAGATTGCAACTTGACAGAGTCCAATGAGATTCCTAGAAACTGTATTACATTCACAGGGCTCCCTGTCTTTACTTTAGCCAACGGAATACCAAATTCTTCAGCTACCTAATACAGCATGTTGTAGGAGGATGAGGAGGAGCTAGTAGTTTAGCGCCAAATTGATTGATTGACCCTGAGACTTGAGATGCGGGCTCTGTCTCAGCTGAGCATGTCTTGAACTGTGAATTTGTTTACACATATGCTGTGCTGATTTGCCTGAGACGATGGAGCACTAACCTGAAAAGAGCGGGAAGCACCCTTCTAGGATGCGGTAATGTGTTTCTGCAAGTGGTGAAATGTGGAGGGGATCAGCAGAGACCAGACAGAGCACCATATAACACCCCAAGTAACATCTACAGTGGACCAACTCCTGGCCACAGATCCGGTGTATGAGCTAAGAAAAAATTGTGAACTGTGATCTATTGGAGATACTACACGCTGGTGCGCCCAAGCAAGGAGCTGGTTACTAATCAGAGGATAATTGTGACTCCCGGCCCCCCGCTCAGAGCTCAGAGCTCAACCAGTTGAACGGATCTGCCTATAAGTGCAGAGTAGAAACTATCAGTGAAGTTTCTGTGAGTGAGAACCACCATCCCATCGCACATTGGTAGCTTGCAGCGGCCGTGATGAGAGTCATGAGCAGGTGTTAAACCGGTGTTGCTTTGCGCTTCTATGCAGTGAGATCATCCGTCATTGATAAGGTCTGTGTTTTCAATTTCAATTTACCTCACTATAGACTGCAGGAGCCGGGAGTATAACAAATAGTGCAAATTGCTATACATAAGCGATTACCTGGATTGACTCAAATAAGGGCAAATTGACTTTGCTACTAGAAGATTCTGGGAACTAAGCATTCAAATAAGTACAGTGTGTATTAGCAATTATCAGTGGCACTGCCATAAATTTGAACTTGACTCTAATGTAACTTTGTTTACACTAAAATATGATGAGTCATTTAATCTAACAAATTCTTGGTATTCTCTGTTCATTGAGCAGTTGAGCCTCAGATATACAGTGTCGGTGAATGCCAGCGATTTATAGGTTCCAGAGCAGGAACAAAGAGCAGCTGGTACAACAGTTCCACACAGTGGGAATAACCTTCATTGATGAGACTCGATTGAACAGGTAATTTAAAACATATAAGACTCGTTTTATGCTTAAAATCAGAGATCAATTCCTTTTGCAACAGTTTGGGAGTTGTTACTATAAGATTCTAACAGTGATACTTTGTATATACAGTACATCTAAAAACGTGTTTCTTTGCATCTGAGCAGGAACAATGAGCAGCTGGGACATTAATTCCACATAGTGGGATCAACCTTCATTAATGAGGTCTATGACTTTAATTCATCTTATGTTACAGTTGTTTTACATCAATAATTTTGACTCAATTTATTAGATATCTATATATAGTATATATGAAAGACCTTGTTCAAATTTATCTTATAGCTTGTTGTAGATTGATACAATCAATTGAGATCAATATCTGTTGAGTATAATCCTTTTTTTTGGGGGGGGGATTTATATAAATTGTAAAATTCTATGTTTATAATCCTCTTAAAATCTCTATCTTAAATTTAATAGATATAAAATAATCTTAATGTACTATATCAAGGTTAAAAAGAAAAGAGAATAGGAAAGGAGAGAAGAGAAGAGAAGGGGGGGAGGAACTAAGAAGAAAGAAGAAAAAGAGAAAAAAAGGAAGTCTGGATCAGGTGTAAAATGAGTTCAAAAGAAAATAAACAATCTACAATGAACAACTTAAAAAGTAAATCTAAAGACAAGGGGGAAAAAACTTGATACAAAAAGTATGACTTTGTTTTTATCCCCAAGAGAGAAAGATCATGACAGAACATTAGAAACATCCCAATTAACTAATTCCTCACAACTAGAACTTTCTCCAATACATATGAAATCCACTGAAATTTCATTGTTGAAACCACCTGATACAGTAATCTTAAAAGAGCAAGAATTACTAACAGTGGATAATGAAAAAATTGCTTAGAATTCCAAATTTCTTTGAGAGAAGAATTGTCACAAGGGATTAAGAATAATACAAAAGAGATTAACTCTATGAAAAATCAAATGGATGATTTAGAGAATAAATATGAGGAATTATGGTTGAACAATCAAACAATGGTAACCAGGGTCACAAAATTAGAAGATGAAGTTAAATCATTAAAAAATAAATACAATATCCTGGAGAGTTACACTAGACAAAACAACTTGAGAATTCGAGGTATTTCGGAAACATTTTTGATGAAAGAATTAAATGTTTACATTACTAACTTCTTGAATACACTAGTGAACTTAGAGGAAAATAAGATAGAAAAATTATATAGAATTCCTATTCCAGGATATATTCCTAAAGAAAATCCAAGTGACATAATAGTAAGGCTTCAACATGCCTCTTATAAGGAGGCAATTTTGAAGGCATCAAGGGAAAAGAGATTATTCGATAACTCCTACGAAAATTTTATGATTTTTGCGGACCTTCCAACTGATATTCTGACTAAAAGAAAAGAACTTAAACAAATAACTAAAACACTGAGAAATGAAAATATAATGTATAGGTGGAATTATCCTGCTAAATTACTGATTATCAACAACAGCCAAAGATTTATGGTCACAACATTAAAAGTAGGACAAAAACTTCTAGATAAATGGGCAATTTCTTATGAAACAATCTCACACTCGAATTTAGAATCAATTAAAAAAAGACATCCATGGCAAACTGTAAAATAAACTGAGAGGGCTATATACTAATAGATCATAAGCTAATTATTAATGCTTTTGGTGGAGCATTAGATTTGACTTGTTTGTTATAAATTGGTAAATGGAGTGGAGATAAACTGAAGATACTGAAACAAATAAAATGAAAAAATGAAAAGAGAAGAAAAATAGAGGGAAAGGGAGAAGAAAACAGGAACTAGAGAAATATATATATACACTCAACACTATGTATAATAAATCACATTGGATCACTTTAAATAAATAAATAGATTAACAATCAAAAACAAATTCACAATTCACATTTAAATCACTTATAGGAAAATAATTACATACAAATATTTATAAATAAGTTAGAAAGAACCAAAAGTAAAAGTAAAAAGAAGATTAAGGGATTGAAAGGAAAAATTCTTAAATTGACACTATAGAAATTCATTAATAATAAAACACTAAAACTATTAAATTAACACTTCAGATTATAGAGAACATTTTATATTGATAAATGTTTTTTTGTTGATTATCTATGGAAATCTCCTCTCCATTTATATAAAAAGAAAAAGAAAAGAGGAGAAAAGGAAGAGAAGAAAGTAAAGAAAAAGGAAAAGAAAAGTGAAAAGTAAAGGAAGGGGGGGGGAAGAAAAAGAAAACTCTATTTACTATAAGCTTTTGTAATTAAAAGATCTATTAGACCTTATTCGTTCTATTTAAGACATCAATATTTGATGTATATTAAGAAAGAAATAAGGAAAGAAAAAGATAGCTCATCGCTAAATGAAATTATGAATGGGTTAGTCGACGATTAGATTAAAACTACAAAAATGGTACCAATTACAATTACCTTGCTGCCACAATACCATCTTATTTTTTATTCATTTGTCTATTTATTTATTTATTATTCTTTTTTCTGTACTATGTAATTGAAACCGCATTCTTATGTCTTAGTCAAATAAATATTAATAAAGATTAATTCAACGTAACTGTGGAGCATTGTATGTTATATATTGGAAAGGAGGAGCGTTTTAACAATATGGATGGGCAGTGGAAGAGAGGAATAAAAGGTCATGGATATGAACAAGTAGAATATTAAAGTATTATGGGACTTAAATTTATATCTCAGAATGTAAATGGATTGAATATTCCGTCAAAAAGAGCAATGGTTATAAATTTTTTCCATGAAATTAATGCTGATGTTGTATGTTAACAGGAGACCCACCTTAAAAATAAAAATATTCCTAAGCTATCAGACAAAAAGTATAATATAAAACTCTTTTCTAATTATCAAGTCAAGAGGTGTCTGTATACTCTTTAATAATAGAAATAAAATTGTTGAAGGGTTTATAGAAAAAGATATAGAAGGTTGCTATATCATTTGGATAGGTACAATAAATGATCAAGTTTACACAATAGTGAATATCTATGCTCCTAATAATAATCAATATAGTTTTTGAATAAAACAATAAAACATATAAATGATATTAAAAAAAGTAATTTTGTTATCTGTGGTGACCTAAATATCTGCTTAGACTTATTTATGGATAGGAGATCTATGGTAAAACCATAACCAGATTAAATGATGATAAGAAATGCAAATATTTTTGATAAGACTCTATTGAATTATAAATTGTATGATGGCTGGAGGATATTACACCCACTTGATAAAGAGTTTACCTATTTCTCCAATAAAAATAAGACATATACAAGACTTTAAATGTATTAAATAAGATCAAAAACTTTTAAATTAGTCCAATAACATGGTTAGACCATGCATTGATAACAATGATAGTGGAAGATGGATATAGAATACAATATAGCAAATCACGTAATATAGATTCAACTCTTTTTAAATCATTGATAGATAGAGAAAAAATAACAATGGAAATAGAAACCTTTTTGGAAATTAATGAAAATTCCGTAACATCGCAATCATTGCTTTGGAACACGCACAAGGCATACGTGAGAGGTGTTCTTTGTGCGTGGTCCAAACATAGAACAAAACACAAAGAGACTTCATATAGAGATCTGTTCATCAAACTTACACAATTACAACAACAAAATAAATTGTTATCAACAACTATTACAACTCTAGAAATATCTAAAATTCAAACAGCGATTAAAAAGATTCAACAGGAAAAATATGATAATTTAATCTGGTTATACCAGTTAAAATACTATCATTTAGGTAACAAATTGGGAAAATTAATTGCTAAACAAATTAAAGGAATACATTCTAGTAAAAGAATCCATTTGATACATGATGATAAGGGCGTACTCATAAAAACCCAAAAGACACAGGGAAATCCTTTTTTCATTATTATAAAACCTTATATAATCTTGAACAAATAGAAGATTTTCAGAAGCCTACAATTAAACAAATTGATGAATATTTAAAAAAAATAACACTGCTGAAGATATCAGAAACATAATTAAAAGAATTGGAAAGAGATATTACAGAAGATAAAATCCATATAACATCCCTGAAAATTGGGAATTCTCCGGGCCCAGACGGATTTCCAAATATATATTATAATCTATTCTCCTCTTCCATAGTGAAACAATTACAAAAAATGTATAATGAAATTAAAACAAATGGAAAAGCACCGGCAGAAACATTAGAGGCAGCAATAACTGTTATACCAGAAACTGATAAAGATCCTTCAAAATGCTCAGTCTCTCCTCTCTCACTCTGTCTGGAAGTACAATCAAATACACTGTCTGAAGCTTTGCTGAAGTCTCTCCACTACCTGTAGGCCTCAGTCTCTCCTCTCTCACTCTGTCTGGAACTACAATCAAATACACCTGCCTGAAGCTTTGCTGAAGTCTCTCCACTACCTGTAGGCCTCAGTCTCTCCTCTCTCCCTCTGTTTGGAACTATAATCAAATACACTGTCTGAAGCGTCTTTTCATTACCTGTAGGCCTCAGTCTCTCCTCTCTCACTCTGTCTGGAACTACAATCAAATACACTGTCTGAAAATTTGCTGAAGTCTCTCCACTACCTGTAGGCCTCAGTCTCTCCTCTCTCACTCTGTTTGGAACTACAATCAAATACACTGTCTGAAGCTTTGCTGAAGCCTCTCCACTACCTAAAGGCCTCAGTCTCTCCTCTCTCACTCTGTCTGGAACTACAATCAAATACACTGTCTGAAACTTTGCTGAAGTCTCTCCACTACCTGTAGGCCTCAGTCTCTCCTCTTTCACTCTGTCTGGAACTACAATCAAATACACTGCCTGAAGCTTTGCTGAAGTCTCTCCACTACCTGTAGGCCTCAGTCTATCCTCTCTCACTCTGTCTGGAACTACAATCAAATACACTGTCTGAAGCTTTGCTGAAGTCTCTCCACTACCTGTAGGCCTCAGTCTCTCCTCTCTCACTCTGTCTGGAACTACAATCAAATACACTGTCTGAAGCTTTGCTGAAGTCTCTCCACTACCTTTAGGCCTCAGTCTCTCCTCTCTCCCTGTTTGGAACTACAATCAAATACACTGTTTGAAGCTTTGCTGAAGCTTCTCCACTACCTATAGGCCTCAGTCTCTCCTCTCTCACTCTGTCTGGAACTACAATCAAATACACTGTCTGAAAATTTGCTGAAGTCTCTCCACTACCTGTAGGCCTCAGTCTTTCCTCTCTCACTCTGTCTGAAACTACAATCAAATACACTGTCTGAAGCTTTGCTGAAGTCTCTCCACTACCTGTAGGCATCAGTCTCTCCTCTTTCACTCTGTCTGTAACTACAATCAAATACACTGTCTGAAGCTTTGCTGAAGTCTCTCCACTACCTGTAGGCATCAGTCTCTCCTCTTTCACTCTGTCTGGAACTACAATAAAATACACCGTCTGAAGCTTTGCTGAAGTCTCTCCACTACCTGTAGGCCTCAGTCTCTCCTCTCTCACTCTGTCTAGAACTACAATCAAATACACTGTCTGAAACTTTGCTGAAGTCTCTCCACTACCTGTAGGCCTCAGTCTCTCCTCTCTCACTCTGTCTAGAACTACAATCAAATACACTGCCTGAAGCTTTGCTGAAGTCTCTCCACTACCTGTAGGCCTCAGTCTATCCTCTCTCACTCTGTCTGGAACTACAATCAAATACACTGTCTGAAGCTTTGCTGAAGTCTCTCCACTCCCTGTAGGCCTCAGTCTCTCCTTTCTCACTCTGTCTGGAACTACAATCAAATACACTGTCTGAAGCTTTGCTGAAGTCTCTCCACTACCTGTAGGCATCAGTCTCTCCTCTCTCACTCTGTCTGAAACTACAATTAAATACACTGTCTGAAGCTTTGCTGAAGTCTCTCCACTGCCTGTAGGCCTCAGTCTCTCCTCTCTCACTCTGTCTGGAACTACAATCAAATACACTGTCTGAAGCTTTGCTGAAGTCTCTCCACTACCTGTAGGCATCAGTCTCTCCTCTCTCACTCTGTCTGGAACTACAATCAAATACACTGTCTGAAGCTTTGCTGAAGTCTCTCCACTACCTGTAGGCCTCAGTCTCTCCTCTCTCACTCTGTCTAGAACTACAATCAAATACACTGCCTGAAGCTTTGCTGAAGTCTCTCCACTACCTGTAGGCCTCAGTCTATCCTCTCTCACTCTGTCTGGAACTACAATCAAATACACTGCCTGAAGCTTTGCTGAAGTCTCTCCACTACCTGTAGGCCTCAGTCTATCCTCTCTCACTCTGTCTGGAACTACAATCAAATACACTGTCTGAAGCTTTGCTGAAGTCTCTCCACTACCTGTAGGCCTCAGTCTATCCTCTCTCACTCTGTCTGGAACTACAATCAAATACACTGCCTGAAGCTTTGCTGAAGTCTCTCCACTACCTGTAGGCCTCAGTCTATCCTCTCTCACTCTGTCTGGAACTACAATCAAATACACTGTCCTGAAGCTTTGCTGAAGTCTCTCCACTACCTGTAGGCCTCAGTCTATCCTCTCTCACTCTGTTTGGAACTACAATCAAATACACTGTCTGAAGCTTTGCTGAAGTCTCTCCACTACCTTTAGGCCTCAGTCTCTCCTCTCTCCCTGTTTGGAACTACAATCAAATACACTGTCTGAAGCTTTGCTGAAGCTTCTCCACTACCTATAGGCCTCAGTCTCTCCTCTCTCACTCTGTCTGGAACTACAATCAAATACACTGTCTGAAGATTTGCTGAAGTATCTCCACTACCTGTAGGCCTCAGTCTTTCCTCTCTCACTCTGTCTGAAACTACAATCAAATACACTGTCTGAAGCTTTGCTGAAGTCTCTCCACTACCCGTAGGCCTCAGTCTCTCCTCTCTCACTCTGTCTGTAACTACAATCAAATACACTGTCTGAAGCTTTGTTGAAGTCTCTCCACTACCTGTAGGCATCAGTCTCTCCTCTTTCACTCTGTCTGGAACTACAATCAAATACACCGTCTGAAGCTTTGCTGAAGTCTCTCCACTACCTGTAGGCCTCAGTCTCTCCTCTCTCACTCTGTCTAGAACTACAATCAAATACACTGTCTGAAACTTTGCTGAAGTCTCTCCACTACCTGTAGGCCTCAGTCTCTCCTCTCTCACTCTGTCTAGAACTACAATCAAATACACTGCCTGAAGCTTTGCTGAAGTCTCTCCACTACCTGTAGGCCTCAGTCTATCCTCTCTCACTCTGTCTGGAACTACAATCAAATACACTGTCTGAAGCTTTGCTGAAGTCTCTCCATTACCTGTAGGCCTCAGTCTATCCTCTCTCACTCTGTCTGGAACTACAATCAAATACACTGTCTGAAGCTTTGCTGAAGTCTCTCCACTACCTGTAGGCCTCAGTCTCTCCTCTCTCACTCTGTCTGGAACTACAATCAAATACACTGCCTGAAGCTTTGCTGAAGTCTCTCCACTACCTGTAGGCCTCAGTCTCTCCTCTCTCCCTCTGTTTGGAACTACAATCAAATACACTGTCTGAAGCTTCTCCACTACCTATAGGCCTCAGTCTCTCCTCTCTCACTCTGTCTGGAACTACAATCAAATACACTGTCTGAAGCTTTGCTGAAGTCTCTCCACTACCCGTAGGCCTCAGTCTCTCCTCTCTCACTCTGTCTGAACTACAATCAAATACACTGTCTGAAGCTTTGTTGAAGTCTCTCCACTACCTGTAGGCATCAGTCTCTCCTCTTTCACTCTGTCTGGAACTACAATCAAATACACCGTCTGAAGCTTTGCTGAAGTCTCTCCACTACCTGTAGGCCTCAGTCTCTCCTCTCTCACTCTGTCTAGAACTACAATCAAATACACTGCCTGAAGCTTTGCTGAAGTCTCTCCACTACCTGTAGGCCTCAGTCTATCCTCTCTCACTCTGTCTGGAACTACAATCAAATACACTGTCTGAAGCTTTGCTGAAGTCTCTCCATTACCTGTAGGCCTCAGTCTATCCTCTCTCACTCTGTCTGGAACTACAATCAAATACACTGTCTGAAGCTTTGCTGAAGTCTCTCCACTACCTTTAGGCCTCAGTCTCTCCTCTCTCACTCTGTCTGGAACTACAATCAAATACACTGTCTGAAGCTTTGCTGAAGTCTTCTCCACTACCTTTAGGCCTCAGTCTCTCCTCTCTCACTCTGTCTGGAACTACAATCAAATACACTGTCTGAAATTTGCTGAAGTCTCTCCACTACCTGTAGGCCTCAGTCTCTTCCTCTCTCACTCTGTCTGAACTACAATCAAATACACTGTCTGAAGATTTGCTGAAGTCTCTCCACTACCTGTAGGCCTCAGTCTCTCCTCTCTCACTCTGTCTGTAACTACAATCAAATACACTGTCTGAAGCTTTGCTGAAGTCTCTCCACTACCTGTAGGCCTCAGTCTCTCCTCTCTCACTCTGTCTGGAACTACAATCAAATACACCTGTCTGAAGCTTTGCTGAAGTCTCTCCACTACCTGTAGGCCTCAGTCTCTCCTCTCTCACTCTGTCTGAACTACAATCAAATACACTGTCTGAAGCTTTGCTGAAGTCTCTCCACTACCTGTAGGCCTCAGTCTCTCCTCTCTCACTCTGTCTGGAACTACAATCAAATACACTGTCTGAAGCTTTGCTGAAGTCTCTCCACTACCTGTAGGCCTCAGTCCTATCCTCTCTCACTCTGTCTGGAACTACAATCAAATACACTGTCTGAAGCTTTGCTGAAGTCTCTCCACTCCCTTTAGGCCTCAGTCTCTCCTCTCTCACTCTGTCTGGAACTACAATCAAATACACTGTCTGAAGCTTTGCTGAAGTCTCTCCACTACCTGTAGGCCTCAGTCTTTCCTCTCTCACTCTGTCTGAAACTACAATCAAATACACTGTCCTGAAGCTTTGCTGAAGTCTCTCCACTACCTGTAGGCCTCAGTCTATCCTCTCTCACTCTGTCTGGAACTACAATCAAATACACTGTCTGAAGCTTTGCTGAAGTCTCTCCACTACCTGTAGGCATCAGTCTCTCCTCTTTCACTCTGTCTGGAACTACAATCAAATACACTGTCTGAAGCTTTTGCTGAAGTCTCTCCACTACCTGTAGGCCTCAGTCTCTCCTCTCTCACTCTGTCTTGAACTACAATCAAATACACTGTCTGAAGCTTTGCTGAAGTCTCTCCACTACCTGTAGGCCTCAGTCTCTCCTCTCTCACTCTGTCTGAACTACAATCAAATACACTGTCCTGAAGCTTTGCTGAAGTCTCTCCACTACCTGTAGGCATCAGTCTCTCCTCTCTCACTCTGTCTGGAACTACAATCAAATACACTGTCTGAAGCTTTGCTGAAGTCTCTCCACTACCTGTAGGCCTCAGTCTTCCTCTCTCACTCTGTCTGGAACTACAATCAAATACACTGTCTGAAGCTTTGCTGAAGTCTCTCCACTACCTGTAGGCCTCAGTCTCTCCTCTCTCACTCTGTCTGGAACTACAATCAAATACACTGCCTGAAGCTTTGCTGAAGTCTCTCCACTACCGTAGGCCTCAGTCTATCCTCTCTCACTCTGTTTGGAACTACAATCAAATACACTGTCTGAAGCTTTGCTTGAAGCCTCCACTACCTAGGCCTCAGTCTCTCCTCTCTTCACTCTGTCTGGAACTACAATCAAATACACTGCTGAAGCTTTGCTGAAGTCTCTCCACTACCTGTAGGCCTCAGTCTATCCTCTCTCACTCTGTTTGAACTACAATCAAATACACTGTCTGAAGCTTTGCTGAAGTCTCTCCACTACCGTAGGCCTCAGTCTCTCCTCTCTCCCTGTTTGGAACTACAATCAAATACACTGTCTGAAGCTTTGCTGAAGCTTCTCCACTACCTATAGGCCTCAGTCTCTCCTCTCTCACTCTGTCTGGAACTACAATCAAATACACTGTCTGAAGATTTGCTGAAGTCTCTCCACTACCTGTAGGCCTCAGTCTATCCTCTCTCACTCTGTCTGAAACTACAATCAAATACACTGTCTGAAGCTTTGCTGAAGTCTCTCCACTACCTGTAGGCCTCAGTCTCTCCTCTCTCACTCTGTCTGTAACTACAATCAAATACACTGTCTGAAGCTTTGTTGAAGTCTCTCCACTACCTGTAGGCATCAGTCTCTCCTCTTTCACTCTGTCTGGAACTACAATCAAATACACCGTCTGAAGCTTTGCTGAAGTCTCTCCACTACCTGTAGGCCTCAGTCTCTCCTCTCTCACTCTGTCTAGAACTACAATCAAATACACTGTCTGAAACTTTGCTGAAGTCTCTCCACTACCTGTAGGCCTCAGTCTCTCCTCTCTCACTCTGTCTAGAACTACAATCAAATACACTGCCTGAAGCTTTGCTGAAGTCTCTCCACTACCTGTAGGCCTCAGTCTATCCTCTCTCACTCTGTCTGGAACTACAATCAAATACACTGTCTGAAGCTTTGCTGAAGTCTCTCCAGTACCTGTAGGCCTCAGTCTATCCTCTCTCACTCTGTCTGGAACTACAATCAAATACACTGTCTGAAGCTTTGCCTGAAGTCTCTCCACTACCTGTAGGCCTCAGTCTCTCCTCTCTCACTCTGTCTGGAACTACAATCAAATACACTGCCTGAAGCTTTGCTGAAGTCTCTCCACTACCTGTAGGCCTCAGTCTCTCCTCTCTCCCTCTGTTTGGAACTACAATCAAATACACTGTCTGAAGCTTCTCCACTACCTATAGGCCTCAGTCCTCTCCTCTCTCACTCTGTCTGGAACTACAATCAAATACACTGTCTGAAAATTTGCTGAAGTCTCTCCACTACCTGTAGGCCTCAGTCTCTCCTCTCTCACTCTGTTTGGAACTACAATCAAATACACTGTCTGAAGCTTTGCTGAAGCCTCTTCCACTACCTAAAGGCCTCAGTCTCTCCTCTCTCACTCTGTCTGGAACTACAATCAAATACACTGTCTGAAGCTTTGCTGAAGGTATCTAAAGACACTGTGGAGCCATTTCAACTTGTACTATCCTTAATAGTATCAATATTTGTATGAATGTTTCTGTGAGACAATATCTGATGAGAGAGAAACTTTCACTAAGCAAATCTATACCTATGCATTTGTCTGAAACCCCTCTTACCTTGCCTGCTCCCCCACCCCCAAAGCCTGGTTTTATTGCTTCTTATCTGTGAAATAACATTTGTCCATCCTTCCCATATTCTGTTGCAGTCTCTACACTACCTGTAGGCATCAGTCTCTCCTCTCTCACTCTGTCTGGAACTACAAATCAAATACACTGTCTGAAGCTTTGCTGAAGTCTTTCCATTACCTGTAGGCCTCAGTCTATCCTCTCTCCCTCTGTTTGGAACTACAATCAAATACACTGTCTGAAGCTTTGCTGAAGTCTCTCCACTACCTGTAGGCCTCAGTCTCTCCTCTCTCACTCTGTCTAGAACTACAATCAAATACACTGTCTGAAACTTTGCTGAAGTCTCTCCACTACCTGTAGGCCTCAGTCTCTCCTCTCTCACTCTGTCTAGAACTACAATCAAATACACTGTCTGAAACTTTGCTGAAGTCTCTCCACTACCTGTAGGCCTCAGTCTATCCTCTCTCACTCTGTCTGTAACTAGCAATCAAATACACTGTCTGAAGCTTTGTTGAAGTCTCTCCACTACCTGTAGGCATCAGTCTCTCCTCTCTCACTCTGTCTGGAACTACAATCAAATACACCTGTCTGAAGCTTTGCTGAAGTCTCTCCACTACCCGTAGGCCTCAGTCTCTCCTCTCTCACTCTGTCTAGAACTACAATCAAATACACTGTCTGAAACTTTGCTGAAGTCTCTCCACTACCTGTAGGCCTCAGTCTCTCCTCTCTCACTCTGTCTAGAACTACAATCAAATACACTGCCTGAAGCTTTGCTGAAGTCTCTCCACTACCTGTAGGCCTCAGTCTCTCCTCTCTCACTCTGTCTGGAACTACAATCAAATACACTGTCTGAAGCTTTGCTGAAGTCTCTCCATTACCTGTAGGCCTCAGTCTATCCTCTCTCACTCTGTCTGGAACTACAATCAAATACACTGTCTGAAGCTTTGCTGAAGTCTCTCCACTACCTGTAGGCCTCAGTCTCTCCTCTCTCACTCTGTCTGGAACTACAATCAAATACACTGCCTGAAGCTTTGCTGAAGTCTCTCCACTACCTGTAGGCCTCAGTCTCTCCTCTCTCCCTCTGTTTGGAACTACAATCAAATACACTGTCTGAAGCTTCTCCACTACCTATAGGCCTCAGTCTCTCCTCTCTCACTCTGTCTGGAACTACAATCAAATACACTGTCTGAAAATTTGCTGAAGTCTCTCCACTACCTGTAGGCCTCAGTCTCTCCTCTCTCACTCTGTTTGGAACTACAATCAAATACACTGTCTGAAGCTTTGCTGAAGCCTCTCCACTACCTAAAGGCCTCAGTCTCTCCTCTCTCACTCTGTCTGGAACTACAATCAAATACACTGTCTGAAACTTTGCTGAAGGTATCTAAAGACACTGTGGAGCCATTTCAACTTGTACTATCCTTAATAGTATCAATATTTGTATGAATGTTTCTGTGAGACAATATCTGATGAGAGAGAAACTTTCACTAAGCAAATCTATACCTATGCATTTGTCTGAAACCCCGTCTTACCTTGCCTGCTCCCCCACCCCCAAAGCCTGGTTTTATTGCTTCTTATCTGTGAAATAACATTTGTCCATCCTTCCCATATTCTGTTGCAGTCTCTACACTACCTGTAGGCATCAGTCTCTCCTCTCTCACTCTGTCTGGAACTACAATCAAATACACTGTCTGAAGCTTTGCTGAAGTCTTTCCATTACCTGTAGGCCTCAGTCTATCCTCTCTCACTCTGTTTGGAACTACAATCAAATACACTGTCTGAAGCTTTGCTGAAGTCTCTCCACTACCTGTAGGCCTCAGTCTCTCCTCTCTCACTCTGTCTAGAACTACAATCAAATACACTGTCTGAAACTTTGCTGAAGTCTCTCCACTACCTGTAGGCCTCAGTCTCTCCTCTCTCACTCTGTCTAGAACTACAATCAAATACACTGCCTGAAACTTTGCTGAAGTCTCTCCACTACCTGTAGGCCTCAGTCTATCCTCTCTCACTCTGTCTGGAACTGCAATCAAATACACTGTCTGAAGCTTTGCTGAAGTCTCTCCATTACCTGTAGGCCTCAGTCTATCCTCTCTCACTCTGTCTGGAACTACAATCAAATACACTGTCTGAAGCTTTGCTGAAGTCTCTCCACTACCTATAGGCCTCAGTCTCTCCTCTCTCACTGTGTCTGGAACTACAATCAAATACACTGTCTGAAACTTTGCTGAAGTCTCTCCACTACCTGTAGGCCTCAGTCTCTCCTCTCTCACTCTGTCTAGAACTACAATCAAATACACTGCCTGAAGCTTTGCTGAAGTCTCTCCACTACCTGTAGGCCTCAGTCTATCCTCTCTCACTCTGTCTGGAACTACAATCAAATACACTGTCTGAAGCTTTGCTGAAGTCTCTCCATTACCTGTAGGCCTCAGTCTATCCTCTCTCACTCTGTCTGGAACTACAATCAAATACACTGTCTGAAGCTTTGCTGAAGTCTCTCCACTACCTGTAGGCCTCAGTCTCTCCTCTCTCACTCTGTCTGGAACTACAATCAAATACACTGCCTGAAGCTTTGCTGAAGTCTCTCCACTACCTGTAGGCCTCAGTCTCTCCTCTCTCCCTCTGTTTGGAACTACAATCAAATACAATGTCTGAAGCTTCTCCACTACCTATAGGCCCCAGTCTCTCCTCTCTCACTCTGTCTGGAACTACAATCAAATACACTGTCTGAAAATTTGCTGAAGTCTCTCCACTACCTGTAGGCCTCAGTCTCTCCTCTCTCACTCTGTTTGGAACTACAATCAAATACACTGTCTGAAGCTTTGCTAAAGCCTCTCCACTACCTAAAGGCCTCAGTCTCTCCTCTCTCACTCTGTCTGGAACTACAATCAAATACACTGTCTGAAGCTTTGCTGAAGGTATCTAAAGACACTGTGGAGCCATTTCAACTTGTACTATCTGTAATAGTATCAATATTTGTATGAATGTTTCTGTGAGACAATATCTGATGAGAGAGAAACTTTCACTAAGCAAATCTATACCTATGCATTTGTCTGAAACCCCTCTTACCTTGCCTGCTCCCCCACCCCCAAAGCCTGGTTTTATTGCTTCTTATCTGTGAAATAACATTTGTCCATCCTTCCCATATTCTGTTGCAGTCTCTACACTACCTGTAGGCATCAGTCTCTCCTCTCTCACTCTGTCTGGAACTACAATCAAATACACTGTCTGAAGCTTTGCTGAAGTCTTTCCATTACCTGTAGGCCTCAGTCTATCCTCTCTCCCTCTGTTTGGAACTACAATCAAATACACTGTCTGAAGCTTTGCTGAAGTCTCTCCACTACCTGTAGGCCTCAGTCTCTCCTCTCTCACTCTGTCTAGAACTACAATCAAATACACTGCCTGAAACTTTGCTGAAGTCTCTCCACTACCTGTAGGCCTCAGTCTATCCTCTCTCACTCTGTCTGGAACTGCAATCAAATACACTGTCTGAAGCTTTGCTGAAGTCTCTCCATTACCTGTAGGCCTCAGTCTATCCTCTCTCACTCTGTCTGGAACTGCAATCAAATACACTGTCTGAAGCTTTGCTGAAGTCTCTCCATTACCTGTAGGCCTCAGTCTATCCTCTCTCACTCTGTCTGGAACTACAATCAAATACACTGTCTGAAGCTTTGCTGAAGTCTCTCCATTACCTGTAGGCCTCAGTCTATCCTCTCTCACTCTGTCTGGAACTACAATCAAATACACTGTCTGAAGCTTTGCTGAAGTCTCTCCACTACCTGTAGGCCTCAGTCTCTCCTCTCTCACTGTGTCTGGAACTACAATCAAATACACTGTCTGAAACTTTGCTGAAGTCTCTCCACTACCTGTAGGCCTCAGTCTCTCCTCTCTCACTCTGTCTAGAACTACAATCAAATACACTGCCTGAAGCTTTGCTGAAGTCTCTCCACTACCTGTAGGCCTCAGTCTATCCTCTCTCACTCTGTCTGGAACTACAATCAAATACACTGTCTGAAGCTTTGCTGAAGTCTCTCCATTACCTGTAGGCCTCAGTCTATCCTCTCTCACTCTGTCTGGAACTACAATCAAATACACTGTCTGAAGCTTTGCTGAAGTCTCTCCACTACCTGTAGGCCTCAGTCTCTCCTCTCTCACTCTGTCTGGAACTACAATCAAATACACTGCCTGAAGCTTTGCTGAAGTCTCTCCACTACCTGTAGGCCTCAGTCTCTCCTCTCTCACTCTGTTTGGAACTACAATCAAATACACTGTCTGAAGCTTCTCCACTACCTATAGGCCTCAGTCTCTCCTCTCTCACTCTGTCTGGAACTACAATCAAATACACTGTCTGAAAATTTGCTGAAGTCTCTCCACTACCTGTAGGCCTCAGTCTCTCCTCTCTCACTCTGTTTGGAACTACAATCAAATACACTGTCTGAAGCTTTGCTGAAGCCTCTCCACTACCTAAAGGCCTCAGTCTCTCCTCTCTCACTCTGTCTGGAACTACAATCAAATACACTGTCTGAAGCTTTGCTGAAGGTATCTAAAGACACTGTGGAGCCATTTCAACTTGTACTATCTGTAATAGTATCAATATTTGTATGAATGTTTCTGTGAGACAATATCTGATGAGAGAGAAACTTTCACTAAGCAAATCTATACCTATGCATTTGTCTGAAACCCCTCTTACCTTGCCTGCTCCCCCACCCCCAAAGCCTGGTTTTATTGCTTCTTATCTGTGAAATAACATTTGTCCATCCTTCCCATATTCTGTTGCAGTCTCTACACTACCTGTAGGCATCAGTCTCTCCTCTCTCACTCTGTCTGGAACTACAATCAAATACACTGTCTGAAGCTTTGCTGAAGTCTTTTCATTACCTGTAGGCCTCAGTCTCTCCTCTCTCACTCTGTCTGGAACTACAATCAAATACACTGTCTGAAGCTTTGCTGAAGTCTCTCCACTACCTGTAGGCCTCAGTCTCTCCTCTCTCCCTCTGTTTGGAACTACAATCAAATACACTGTCTGAAGCTTCTCCACTACCTATAGGCCTCAGTCTCTCCTCTCTCACTCTGTCTGGAACTACAATCAAATGCACTGTCTGAAGATTTGCTGAAGTCTCTCCACTACCTGTAGGCCTCAGTCTCTCCTCTCTCACTCTGTTTGGAACTACAATCAAATACACTGTCTGAAGCTTTGCTGAAGCCTCTCCACTACCTAAAGGCCTCAGTCTCTCCTCTCTCACTCTGTCTGGAACTACAATCAAATACACTGTCTGAAGCTTTGCTGAAGGTATCTAAAGACACTGTGGAGCCATTTCAACTTGTACTATCTGTAATAGTATCAATATTTGTATGAATGTTTCTGTGAGACAATATCTGATGAGAGAGAAACTTTCACTAAGCAAATCTATACCTATGCATTTGTCTGAAACCCCTCTTACCTTGCCTGCTCCCCCACCCCCAAAGCCTGGTTTTATTGCTTCTTATCTGTGAAATAACATTTGTCCATCCTTCCCATATTCTGTTGCAGTCTCTACACTACCTGTAGGCATCAGTCTCTCCTCTCTCACTCTGTCTGGAACTACAATCAAATACACTGTCTGAAGCTTTGCTGAAGTCTTTCCATTACCTGTAGGCCTCAGTCTATCCTCTCTCCCTCTGTTTGGAAGTACAATCAAATACACTGTCTGAAGCTTTGCTGAAGCTTCTCCACTACCTATAGGCCTCAGTCTCTCCTCTCTCACTCTGTCTGGAACTACAATCAAATACACTGTCTGAAGCTTTGCTGAAGTCTCTCCACTACCTGTAGGCCTCAGTCTCTCCTCTCTCACTCTGTCTGGAACTACAATCAAATACACTGTCTGAAGCTTTGCTGAAGTCTCTCCACTACCTGTAGGCCTCAGTCTCTCCTCTCCCACTCTGTCTGGAACTACAATCAAATACACTGCCTGAAGCTTTGCTGAAGTCTCTCCACTACCTGTAGGCCTCAGTCTATCCTCTCTCACTCTGTCTGGAACTACAATCAAATACACTGTCTGAAGCTTTGCTGAAGTCTCTCCACTCCCTGTAGGCCTCAGTCTCTCCTCTCTACCTCTGTCTGGAACTACAATCAAATACACTGTCTGAAGCTTTGCTGAAGTCTCTCCACTACCTGTAGGCCTCAGTCTTTCCTCTCTCACTCTGTCTGAAACTACAATTAAATACACTGTCTGAAGCTTTGCTGAAGTCTCTCCACTGCCTGTAGGCCTCAGTCTCTCCTCTCTCACTCTGTCTGGAACTACAATCAAATACACTGTCTGAAGCTTTGCTGAAGTCTCTCCACTACCTGTAGGCATCAGTCTCTCCTCTCTCACTCTGTCTGGAACTACAATCAAATACACTGTCTGAAGCTTTGCTGAAGTCTCTCCACTACCTGTAGGCCTCAGTCTCTCCTCTCTCACTCTGTCTAGAACTACAATCAAATACACTGCCTGAAGCTTTGCTGAAGTCTCTCCACTACCTGTAGGCCTCAGTCTATCCTCTCTCACTCTGTCTGGAACTACAATCAAATACACTGCCTGAAGCTTTGCTGAAGTCTCTCCACTACCTGTAGGCCTCAGTCTATCCTCTCTCACTCTGTCTGGAACTACAATCAAATACACTGTCTGAAGCTTTGCTGAAGTCTCTCCACTACCTGTAGGCCTCAGTCTCTCCTCTCTCACTCTGTCTGGAACTACAATCAAATACACTGCCTGAAGCTTTGCTGAAGTCTCTCCACTACCTGTAGGCCTCAGTCTATCCTCTCTCACTCTGTTTGGAACTACAATCAAATACACTGTCTGAAGCTTTGCTGAAGTCTCTCCACTACCTTTAGGCCTCAGTCTCTCCTCTCTCCCTGTTTGGAACTACAATCAAATACACTGTCTGAAGCTTTGCTGAAGCTTCTCCACTACCTATAGGCCTCAGTCTCTCCTCTCTCACTCTGTCTGGAACTACAATCAAATACACTGTCTGAAGATTTGCTGAAGTATCTCCACTACCTGTAGGCCTCAGTCTTTCCTCTCTCACTCTGTCTGAAACTACAATCAAATACACTGTCTGAAGCTTTGCTGAAGTCTCTCCACTACCCGTAGGCCTCAGTCTCTCCTCTCTCACTCTGTCTGTAACTACAATCAAATACACTGTCTGAAGCTTTGTTGAAGTCTCTCCACTACCTGTAGGCATCAGTCTCTCCTCTTTCACTCTGTCTGGAACTACAATCAAATACACCGTCTGAAGCTTTGCTGAAGTCTCTCCACTACCTGTAGGCCTCAGTCTCTCCTCTCTCACTCTGTCTAGAACTACAATCAAATACACTGTCTGAAACTTTGCTGAAGTCTCTCCACTACCTGTAGGCCTCAGTCTCTCCTCTCTCACTCTGTTTAGAACTACAATCAAATACACTGCCTGAAGCTTTGCTGAAGTCTCTCCACTACCTGTAGGCCTCAGTCTATCCTCTCTCACTCTGTCTGGAACTACAATCAAATACACTGTCTGAAGCTTTGCTGAAGTCTCTCCATTACCTGTAGGCCTCAGTCTATCCTCTCTCACTCTGTCTGGAACTACAATCAAATACACTGTCTGAAGCTTTGCTGAAGTCTCTCCACTACCTGTAGGCCTCAGTCTCTCCTCTCTCACTCTGTCTGGAACTACAATCAAATACACTGCCTGAAGCTTTGCTGAAGTCTCTCCACTACCTGTAGGCCTCAGTCTCTCCTCTCTCCCTCTGTTTGGAACTACAATCAAATACACTGTCTGAAGCTTCTCCACTACCTATAGGCCTCAGTCTCTCCTCTCTCACTCTGTCTGGAACTACAATCAAATACACTGTCTGAAAATTTGCTGAAGTCTCTCCACTACCTGTAGGCCTCAGTCTCTCCTCTCTCACTCTGTTTGGAACTACAATCAAATACACTGTCTGAAGCTTTGCTGAAGCCTCTCCACTACCTAAAGGCCTCAGTCTCTCCTCTCTCACTCTGTCTGGAACTACAATCAAATACACTGTCTGAAGCTTTGCTGAAGGTATCTAAAGACACTGTGGAGCCATTTCAACTTGTACTATCCTTAATAGTATCAATATTTGTATGAATGTTTCTGTGAGACAATATCTGATGAGAGAGAAACTTTCACTAAGCAAATCTATACCTATGCATTTGTCTGAAACCCCTCTTACCTTGCCTGCTCCCCCACCCCTAAAGCCTGGTTTTATTGCTTCTTATCTGTGAAATAACATTTGTCCATCCTTCCCATATTCTGTTGCAGTCTCTACACTACCTGTAGGCATCAGTCTCTCCTCTCTCACTCTGTCTGGAACTACAATCAAATACACTGTCTGAAGCTTTGCTGAAGTCTTTCCATTACCTGTAGGCCTCAGTCTATCCTCTCTCCCTCTGTTTGGAACTACAATCAAATACACTGTCTGAAGCTTTGCTGAAGTCTCTCCACTACCTGTAGGCCTCAGTCTCTCCTCTCTCACTCTGTCTAGAACTACAATCAAATACACTGTCTGAAACTTTGCTGAAGTCTCTCCACTACCTGTAGGCCTCAGTCTCTCCTCTCTCACTCTGTCTAGAACTACAATCAAATACACTGCCTGAAACTTTGCTGAAGTCTCTCCACTACCTGTAGGCCTCAGTCTATCCTCTCTCACTCTGTCTGGAACTGCAATCAAATACACTGTCTGAAGCTTTGCTGAAGTCTCTCCATTACCTGTAGGCCTCAGTCTATCCTCTCTCACTCTGTCTGGAACTACAATCAAATACACTGTCTGAAGCTTTGCTGAAGTCTCTCCACTACCTATAGGCCTCAGTCTCTCCTCTCTCACTGTGTCTGGAACTACAATCAAATACACTGTCTGAAACTTTGCTGAAGTCTCTCCACTACCTGTAGGCCTCAGTCTCTCCTCTCTCACTCTGTCTAGAACTACAATCAAATACACTGCCTGAAGCTTTGCTAAAGTCTCTCCACTACCTGTAGGCCTCAGTCTATCCTCTCTCACTCTGTCTGGAACTACAATCAAATACACTGTCTGAAGCTTTGCTGAAGTCTCTCCATTACCTGTAGGCCTCAGTCTATCCTCTCTCACTCTGTCTGGAACTACAATCAAATACACTGTCTGAAGCTTTGCTGAAGTCTCTCCACTACCTGTAGGCCTCAGTCTCTCCTCTCTCACTCTGTCTGGAACTACAATCAAATACACTGCCTGAAGCTTTGCTGAAGTCTCTCCACTACCTGTAGGCCTCAGTCTCTCCTCTCTCCCTCTGTTTGGAACTACAATCAAATACACTGTCTGAAGCTTCTCCACTACCTATAGGCCCCAGTCTCTCCTCTCTCACTCTGTCTGGAACTACAATCAAATACACTGTCTGAAAATTTGCTGAAGTCTCTCCACTACCTGTAGGCCTCAGTCTCTCCTCTCTCACTCTGTTTGGAACTACAATCAAATACACTGTCTGAAGCTTTGCTAAAGCCTCTCCACTACCTAAAGGCCTCAGTCTCTCCTCTCTCACTCTGTCTGGAACTACAATCAAATACACTGTCTGAAGCTTTGCTGAAGGTATCTAAAGACACTGTGGAGCCATTTCAACTTGTACTATCTGTAATAGTATCAATATTTGTATGAATGTTTCTGTGAGACAATATCTGATGAGAGAGAAACTTTCACTAAGCAAATCTATACCTATGCATTTGTCTGAAACCCCTCTTACCTTGCCTGCTCCCCCACCCCCAAAGCCTGGTTTTATTGCTTCTTATCTGTGAAATAACATTTGTCCATCCTTCCCATATTCTGTTGCAGTCTCTACACTACCTGTAGGCATCAGTCTCTCCTCTCTCACTCTGTCTGGAACTACAATCAAATACACTGTCTGAAGCTTTGCTGAAGTCTTTCCATTACCTGTAGGCCTCAGTCTATCCTCTCTCCCTCTGTTTGGAACTACAATCAAATACACTGTCTGAAGCTTTGCTGAAGTCTCTCCACTACCTGTAGGCCTCAGTCTCTCCTCTCTCACTCTGTCTAGAACTACAATCAAATACACTGTCTGAAACTTTGCTGAAGTCTCTCCACTACCTGTAGGCCTCAGTCTCTCCTCTCTCACTCTGTCTAGAACTACAATCAAATACACTGCCTGAAACTTTGCTGAAGTCTCTCCACTACCTGTAGGCCTCAGTCTATCCTCTCTCACTCTGTCTGGAACTGCAATCAAATACACTGTCTGAAGCTTTGCTGAAGTCTCTCCACTACCTGTAGGCCTCAGTCTATCCTCTCTCACTCTGTCTGGAACTACAATCAAATACACTGTCTGAAGCTTTGCTGAAGTCTCTCCACTACCTGTAGGCCTCAGTCTCTCCTCTCTCACTGTGTCTGGAACTACAATCAAATACACTGTCTGAAACTTTGCTGAAGTCTCTCCACTACCTGTAGGCCTCAGTCTCTCCTCTCTCACTCTGTCTAGAACTACAATCAAATACACTGCCTGAAGCTTTGCTGAAGTCTCTCCACTACCTGTAGGCCTCAGTCTATCCTCTCTCACTCTGTCTGGAACTACAATCAAATACACTGTCTGAAGCTTTGCTGAAGTCTCTCCATTACCTGTAGGCCTCAGTCTATCCTCTCTCACTCTGTCTGGAACTACAATCAAATACACTGTCTGAAGCTTTGCTGAAGTCTCTCCACTACCTGTAGGCCTCAGTCTCTCCTCTCTCACTCTGTCTGGAACTACAATCAAATACACTGCCTGAAGCTTTGCTGAAGTCTCTCCACTACCTGTAGGCCTCAGTCTCTCCTCTCTCCCTCTGTTTGGAACTACAATCAAATACACTGTCTGAAGCTTCTCCACTACCTATAGGCCTCAGTCTCTCCTCTCTCACTCTGTCTGGAACTACAATCAAATACACTGTCTGAAAATTTGCTGAAGTCTCTCCACTACCTGTAGGCCTCAGTCTCTCCTCTCTCACTCTGTTTGGAACTACAATCAAATACACTGTCTGAAGCTTTGCTGAAGCCTCTCCACTACCTAAAGGCCTCAGTCTCTCCTCTCTCACTCTGTCTGGAACTACAATCAAATACACTGTCTTAAGCTTTGCTGAAGGTATCTAAAGACACTGTGGAGCCATTTCAACTTGTACTATCTGTAATAGTATCAATATTTGTATGAATGTTTCTGTGAGACAATATCTGATGAGAGAGAAACTTTCACTAAGCAAATCTATACCTATGCATTTGTCTGAAACCCCTCTTACCTTGCCTGCTCCCCCACCCCCAAAGCCTGGTTTTATTGCTTCTTATCTGTGAAATAACATTTGTCCATCCTTCCCATATTCTGTTGCAGTCTCTACACTACCTGTAGGCATCAGTCTCTCCTCTCTCACTCTGTCTGGAACTACAATCAAATACACTGTCTGAAGCTTTGCTGAAGTCTTTTCATTACCTGTAGGCCTCAGTCTCTCCTCTCTCACTCTGTCTGGAACTACAATCAAATACACTGTCTGAAGCTTTGCTGAAGTCTCTCCACTACCTGTAGGCCTCAGTCTCTCCTCTCTCCCTCTGTTTGGAACTACAATCAAATACACTGTCTGAAGCTTCTCCACTACCTATAGGCCTCAGTCTCTCCTCTCTCACTCTGTCTGGAACTACAATCAAATGCACTGTCTGAAGATTTGCTGAAGTCTCTCCACTACCTGTAGGCCTCAGTCTCTCCTCTCTCACTCTGTTTGGAACTACAATCAAATACACTGTCTGAAGCTTTGCTGAAGCCTCTCCACTACCTAAAGGCCTCAGTCTCTCCTCTCTCACTCTGTCTGGAACTACAATCAAATACACTGTCTGAAGCTTTGCTGAAGGTATCTAAAGACACTGTGGAGCCATTTCAACTTGTACTATCTGTAATAGTATCAATATTTGTATGAATGTTTCTGTGAGACAATATCTGATGAGAGAGAAACTTTCACTAAGCAAATCTATACCTATGCATTTGTCTGAAACCCCTCTTACCTTGCCTGCTCCCCCACCCCCAAAGCCTGGTTTTATTGCTTCTTATCTGTGAAATAACATTTGTCCATCCTTCCCATATTCTGTTGCAGTCTCTACACTACCTGTAGGCATCAGTCTCTCCTCTCTCACTCTGTCTGGAACTACAATCAAATACACTGTCTGAAGCTTTGCTGAAGTCTTTCCATTACCTGTAGGCCTCAGTCTATCCTCTCTCCCTCTGTTTGGAAGTACAATCAAATACACTGTCTGAAGCTTTGCTGAAGCTTCTCCACTACCTATAGGCCTCAGTCTCTCCTCTCTCACTCTGTCTGGAACTACAATCAAATACACTGTCTGAAGCTTTGCTGAAGTCTCTCCACTACCTGTAGGCCTCAGTCTCTCCTCTCTCACTCTGTCTGGAACTACAATCAAATACACTGTCTGAAGCTTTGCTGAAGTCTCTCCACTACCTGTAGGCCTCAGTCTCTCCTCTCCCACTCTGTCTGGAACTACAATCAAATACACTGCCTGAAGCTTTGCTGAAGTCTCTCCACTACCTGTAGGCCTCAGTCTATCCTCTCTCACTCTGTCTGGAACTACAATCAAATACACTGTCTGAAGCTTTGCTGAAGTCTCTCCACTACCTTTAGGCCTCAGTCTCTCCTCTCTACCTCTGTTTGGAACTACAATCAAATACACTGTCTGAAGCTTTGCTGAAGCTTCTCCACTACCTATAGGCCTCAGTCTCTCCTCTCTCACTCTGTCTGGAACTACAATCAAATACACTGTCTGAAGATTTGCTGAAGTCTCTCCACTAACTGTAGGCCTCAGTCTTTCCTCTCTCACTCTGTCTGAAACTACAATTAAATACACTGTCTGAAGCTTTGCTGAAGTCTCTCCACTGCCTGTAGGCCTCAGTCTCTCCTCTCTCACTCTGTCTGTAACTACAATCAAATACACTGTCTGAAGCTTTGCTGAAGTCTCTCCACTACCTGTAGGCATCAGTCTCTCCTCTCTCCCTCTGTTTGGAACTACAATCAAATACACTGTCTGAAGCTTTGCTGAAGCTTCTCCACTACCTATAGGCCTCAGTCTCTCCTCTCTCACTCTGTCTGGAACTACAATCAAATACACTGTCTGAAGCTTTGCTGAAGTCTCTCCACTACCTGTAGGCCTCAGTCTCTCCTCTCTCACTCTGTCTGGAACTACAATCAAATACACTGTCTGAAGCTTTGCTGAAGTCTCTCCACTACCTGTAGGCCTCAGTCTCTCCTCTCCCACTCTGTCTGGAACTACAATCAAATACACTGCCTGAAGCTTTGCTGAAGTCTCTCCACTACCTGTAGGCCTCAGTCTCTCCTCTCTCACTCTGTCTGGAACTACAATCAAATACACTGTCTGAAGCTTTGCTGAAGTCTCTCCACTACCTTTAGGCCTCAGTCTCTCCTCTCTACCTCTGTTTGGAACTACAATCAAATACACTGTCTGAAGCTTTGCTGAAGCTTCTCCACTACCTATAGGCCTCAGTCTCTCCTCTCTCACTCTGTCTGGAACTACAATCAAATACACTGTCTGAAGATTTGCTGAAGTCTCTCCACTAACTGTAGGCCTCAGTCTTTCCTCTCTCACTCTGTCTGAAACTACAATTAAATACACTGTCTGAAGCTTTGCTGAAGTCTCTCCACTGCCTGTAGGCCTCAGTCTCTCCTCTCTTACTCTGTCTGTAACTACAATCAAATACACTGTCTGAAGCTTTGCTGAAGTCTCTCCACTACCTGTAGGCATCAGTCTCTCCTCTCTCCCTCTGTTTGGAACTACAATCAAATACACTGTCTGAAGCTTTGCTGAAGCTTCTCCACTACCTATAGGCCTCAGTCTCTCCTCTCTCACTCTGTCTGGAACTACAATCAAATACACTGTCTGAAGCTTTGCTGAAGCCTCTCCACTACCTAAAGGCCTCAGTCTCTCCTCTCTCACTCTGTCTGGAACTACAATCAAATACACTGTCTGAAGCTTTTCTGAAGGTATCTAAAGACACTGTGGAGCCATTTCAACTTGTACTATCTGTAATAGTATCAATATTTGTATGAATGTTTCTGTGAGATAATATCTGATGAGATAGAAACTTTCACTAAGCAAATCTATACCTATGCATTTGTTTGAAAACCCTCTTACCTTGCCTGCTCCCCCACCCCCAAAGCCTGGTTTTATTGCTTCTTATCTGTGAAATAACATTTGTCCATCCTTCCCATATTCTGTTGCAGTCTCTACACTACCTGTAGGCCTTAGTCTCTCCTCTCTCACTCTGTCTGTAAGTACAATCACTTCCCTCCCCCCCTGCCCCTCACCCACCGGGCCCTTGTTTCTCTTGATTTATTGAGTCACTAACATTTCCTACAGCTGATCAATTAGCAACACCTGCTAATTATACCTAATTAATCTATTACACAATGTTTCCTCATGCCTGTTCCTTCCTCATTACATCCTGTCTTTTCCTCAAGCTCCTCTTCTCAACTTTTCCACATCATGTCTCCAACATAACCATCTCACCTTCCATGCTCTCCTCTCCTCTTTTATGCTCCCATGAGCTCCTCTCCTTCCTTCAGTCACTATCTCCTCCCCCTTCTAAATCTCATAAGCAGAAACACTTCTGCAAGTCCAAATCCCACCTCCTCATATCACATACTATAATCACTTAAAAAGTTACTTTCTCAGATGCTTTCCTTTTCCTTCTATATGAAAAACACATTCCAACTTTGCATACCCTCCTACCTAATGAAACTCCACTTTCTTCCTGACCCTTGCTATTTCTTATCTGCCTCTTCCATCCCCTTTAGATTGTAAGTAGAGAGTTTTCAATCTTGTAGAGTGCTTTGGGAAAAAAACACTTTCTACAAAGATTCTATGCTCAAAACAGGGCCCTCCATTTTTTGCAGTTTGTTAAAATTATATTTCTCCTTGTTCTTTTACCCTGTATATCGCTACGGAATATGTTGGTGCGTTACAAATAAAAGTAATAATAATAATTATAATAAATGCTGTAATTATCGTCCAATATCACTTATTAATACCGACATAAAGATATATTCCAGCATATTGGCTGCTCGTCTAAATCCATTATTATACAATTTAATTAATAAAGACCAAACAGGTTTTGGAGTTTGTACATAAGAGGAAAATACTATTAGTCTATCATTTGATGCTGAAAAAGCATTTGATAGAGTGAATTGGGACTTTATATATTTAATGTTAGAAAAATATGGTTTTGGATCTTTTGGATCATATGCGATTAGAGCGTTCTATACAGAAGTCAATGCATATATAACAGGAGTAGGTTTTAAAACTCAATTGTTTGATTTAAGAAATGTAACTCGACAGGGCTGCCCTATGTCACCACTTAGATTTGCTTTAATTATTGAACCTTTATTGCAAATGATTAGAACCTGTAAACAAATAAAAGGTATAGTTATTGTCTCTATTACAAATAAAGTCACTATTTTTGCTGATGATTTATTGGTTACAGTTACTGATCCAATGAACTCTATAATCAACCTACTTCAGCTTATTGAAGAGTACAGTGACTTATCCTATTATAAAGTAAATATTACTAAAACTGAAGTGTTATATTCTTATATATCTGACAAAGATAAATTTGCATTAAAATAAAGATTCCCTTATAATTGGAGAAACAATCAAATAACACACTTAGGTATAATATTTAGTCAAAACTCAAATAACATGGTTCAAAATAATATGGATAGGTTATTTTTTCAAATTTCATCTACCTTAGTGAGTTGTAAATCTTTGAATTTGTCCTGTTTGGGAAGAATATCATTAATTAAAATGAATATTCTTCCCAAAATAACTTATATTTTAAGAAGTCTTCCATGAAAGATCTAAATCAAAAATGTAAAACAATTAAAAAAAATATTGGATAATTTTATATATAGAGATAAAAGACCATGCAGTAAACAAGAAATTGCTTCAAGAACCTTTTCTAAAGGAGGCCTAGCTGCACCGAATATTATACAGTACTCAAATGCTATTAATCTGGTCCATCTTTTAAAATTTACAATAAAAGAAAATAAACCTACATTTTTACTTATAGAAAATGAGTTAGTTAAATATATTAACCTACAATACATATTTTTGGATAAGAAGATAGATAATAAGATACTTAATAAATTACCACTTATTGGTGTAATAATAAAATGGTGGTTTGAATACAATAAAAAAATGAATTGGTAAAATGTCCTGCCCCAAATACTCCAATACATAAATTGTCATTGGAACTAACTTCTTTCCTAAATATAACCTGGGAAAAATGGGGCCTAAAAACTATAAATGACTTATTTCAGGAACAAAAATTGAAATATTTTGAATTAATATCTAATGAATACCAAATACCATCCACTAAATGGTTATTCTATGACATTTTTTACACATCGATAATGAATACATATTATGAAAAATTGGTAAATAGAGATTTGACACAATTTGAAAAAACTTAAATTACACTAAGAAGAAATGTACAATATCGAGATATCATAAAATTATAAGATCACGATTAGAAATAGAAAAAACTGAAAGGATGCAAAAATGGGAAGAAAATTTTGGGGCAACATAGCTTATAGACCAGTGGTATAAAGCATTTTTAATAACAGAGAAAAGCATAATGAAGTCATCTTTAAGAGAAATATATTTTAAACTAGTGCAGCATTGGTATATGACCCCAATTAAATAAAAAAAAATAGCCCCACAGAAAAATCAAGGTTATTGTTGGAGATGCAAAAATCAAATAGGAACTCAAGAACACGTGGTGGAACTGTGCTGACATTCAACAATTTGGGTGATTATGTTTAATACAAATATCAAAAATCATAAAATTTCAATTGGAATTAACCCCTGAAATTGTACTATTTCAAATTTTCCCAAGTAAAATGAATTATAAACAAAGTAATGTGATTATAAATATTTTAATGGCATCTAAGTGGCTTATAGTCAGAGGACGGAAAAGACAATCTTTACCAACATGGACTGAACTTGTAACCATTGTAGATAGAAATAAACAAATAGAATTAGAGTATTTAACATTATGAGACCGTTCGTCAAAAAAAATCAACTCAAAATGGTCTCTTTGGAAGACTTAGGGCCTCATTCTATTATCGGACGCAGCCGTTGCGGGGCCGCAAGGACCGGCCGCAAGCTATTCGGCTATTCTATTCCCCTCCGGCCGGGGATTCCAGCAGGCTTGCGGCCGGTGCCTTGCTATCTCTTGCGGCCGCTCGCGCCGGAGAAAATCCTTTGATCTAAAACGGCCGCAAGGAAATCGGCCGTAAGAAAATCCTATTTGCAATTCAATTGCTCCGGGAACCCTCTTTGCAAGGCTAAAACTGAGCCGCAGCTTACTTGCAGGAAAGAGGTCCCGCTAGCACCAATTAAGCACGAAATATAGCCCAAATAAAGCCATCCTGCACTTTGAGAAGACTATAAAGTGATTTTCGGTGTTAGCAAAAATAGCACAAAATTCCCCTATACTCAAATCCGTAAAATATTCTTTTTTTAATATACGTCAAATATCCATGTAAAAAGTTCATAGGGCTTGGATCACCTCAGACCCGCCCACGCCGCAGCCGGAAAATAAACAGTTAATTTAAACTCGGGTTTGGGCTGATGTGCAAGCTTGAGAGTGGGTTATTTTTAATCCTCATGTCCCCCAATATGATCCCTAGCATTTACAGAGCTTTACAGAGCTGTCTTGAATTTATTTTTGACTTTTTAGATTTCAGAGCCGGTTGCAAGATTTACGGCCGGCCGTAAGAGGAGATCCTTGCGGGGCCGTTTAATTGAATTGCAAGGTAACGGGACCCCAGCAAGGAATCGCAGCCTTACGGCAGGTTTACGGCCGATAATAGAATGAGCCCTTAGTAATTTGCTTTCAGCAATTATGTTTAAAAAAAAGTTAATAAAGGAAGGGATGGAAGAGACAAGGGGCGAAAAGTCAACAAAGAAAAGAAAGAAAGAAGGAAATAATCCCATAAATCGTTTGACTCCTCTCGTCAGCTCACCATTACCTTTATAAAGGGAATAAGACTAAATACTACCATGCTTTGATGTTATGAATTTTTTTATTTCAAATTACTTAATTTGATTCAACTAAATTGTTTTGTGGTTTCCTTGTGTTTTTTTTGTTTTTGTTTTTGTTGCTTTGATGTTTGGATTTTAATGTTTGTAATCTTATAAAATTTGAAAATAAAATTATTTAAGAAGAAGGAAAAAAGGGGAAAAAAAAAATAAAAAAAATTCTCAGCTATCCTCGTGAAGCAGCTGATGAGATCCTTGCATGTTTTCCAGGTCGGCGCCACCAGCAGGAAATCGTCCAAATAACACCTTTCGTCCTGTCACACATTCCACTACCCACTTCAGGAATGAGCTGAATTGAAATTGAACATCCCATTGGGAGACACAGATCCATATAGTACCCGCCGTCGAATTAACAGCCCAACAAATGGTACAATAGAGGGTGTACGGGGAGCAACCGGAAAGATGACTCAATGTCGAACTTAACCAAAAAGGCCCCCCGGCCAGCCTTACTTACCAGATCAATAGCCTGATGAAAAGAAGCATATTTCACCGATGATAAGGATTCATCAATGCCATCGTTCACTGACCCCCCTTTTGGGTAGATAAAATGATGAATGAGCCTGAACTTGCCCGGTTCCTTCTTGTGAACCACTCCTAACGGCAAAATATGCATCCTTTCCAATGGAGGATAAGGAAAGGGGCCCGCCATTCTTCCCAATGCGGCCATTTTTCCAATTTTTTTCATTACAATACCAGCATGTTGCCTTGCTGATTTCAAATTACCCCTAAACTTACCTACAGGGCGTACTCTTGGTGGGATTACAAAACCTGAGCTGAATCCGCCCCAGTAGTAAGTTATCTTTTCCAGAGCATCTCAGCCTTCTATCATATTTGCTTAGCCATGGAGCCATCCTTTCTACCTGTATCAGCGTCGCTCCCCTTAAGGAATGAATCCCCCTGTTGCCTTGCTTTCTTATAGCATCTAAGTAAAGGATGGGAACCCCTGAATTCCGAACACTCGTGCTTGAAGGGGCAGGTGCCCCCCATTTACACAAGCTCTTGTTGTACTGGAAACAGAACCCTCTCTTGATGGCATCTACCTGACAGTGGAAACTAATCCTTGTTCCTGGGGTACAAAAGGAGCCACTCCTGCCCTTCGTTTGTCTTTGTTCATGCTTCTCCTCCCAGGCCCCCTTAGTGAGGCGGGTACATCCCTCTTGGTCTGCCGTCCCCTTTGTTCTTCCTCTGAGTCTGACAGCACTGCAAAATTAATATCATTATCATCAGCTTCTCCTATCCCAGGGTCTTCATCCCCGATCCTCAACCCTCATCCTGATCAGATGGGAATAAATATAGTTCCAGCTCACTGCTGCTATACATCATTCTCCCCGGCTCCCCATCCATACTCCTTATCCATACTCATTTCCTACTCCCTACCCTTCATCAAAAATAGTTTCCTTGTCTTGTTCCTGTACAGAGTCCTCCGACTCCTCCTCTGAATCCACCAGCCCCAGCGACGCAATATCCGCTGGGTAGCCCCTGTGCCCTGCAGGTGGGCCAGTGAAGGCTAAGCCTGGAGCTGCACTGGAAGTGCCAGGCAGCTCAGGCTCATCCATTGAGGCTGCCATCAAAGAGGCTATCTAGAAGGGCCCCCTGACTAGCGTTTCTTGCCTAATCTTAACCAGCATATCATCTACAACTGAGGAAGCCCTGATTGCTCTGCTGTTTGTGCCAGTTAGAGAGTTTTCAAGTCTGCCCTCTACTGTCTAATATTGCTGCCCTGTAATATATACTCAGCCACAATCTCATAATCCCTCCTACCTACTTTCTCACCTTAACCCCTTCCTATCCAAGTCCATCTATGTCTAGCCAGGTCAAATCCCACTTATCCATAACTCTGTGCGACCGTAAGTTCCTATATTTGTGCATACGCCCAATGTGCCCCAAATTTCTCTTATTTCTATTTTCCCCCGTGCCAGCTCCCTATTGATTGATACACATCTACTTTGTCAGATGATTATCATATAAAATAAAAAACACAATTTTTCATCACTTCCCTATTCATGTTGTCTAGAAAAATATACTTTTCACATAAATACAGTTGCCAAATATTTGTATAATAAGAAACAGCAGTGGCCCAAGAGAGAAATGATAATGCTTACTAGAGAAAACATAGTTAGTCTCAATTGAAATTGTTGTGTTTGAGATTCTCAGTAATTAGGTCACTTTTAAAGAACAATAAGGGACGCAGCAAAGGTTCTAAATATGGGCAAAAATATCACTTCTAGCTTTAAACATGCACATTTGCACTTAGTTTGTATTAGAAAATAACATCACATATATAGTTTTGCGCATTGCGGGTTGTTGCTAACGCTTGCAGGCTTGCGCTCCTTGCACTGGTGGAGATGAGCGCCATCGGCTATGACCCCGTACAACTTAGGCAGTGAGCGCCAAAGGCGTTCATTGCTCTGGTGGAAATGAGCTCCGTAGACGCTCATCCCTACGACCCGCAGGACTACAGATCAAAACAAATCTCAATTATATAATTCACAATGCGAGACCCCTAGCAATTTGAAAAAATAGCTTTGACAAATTATGGCCTGTAACACTTTGCAAAGGAAAGCTGGACTTAAAAAAAAAAATAACAAGCAGCAGGACTTAGAAAAAAAAAATTAGAGGTTGAAAAATATACAAAGTTAGCAGCCGAACCACGCACATCCCCAAAAAAAGAAAACACAAACATTAAAAAAAAATCCCACACAGCACGGGGGGAAAGTCTGGGAGTGTGGTTGCACTCGAAAATCGCCAAAGCAACAAAAAAAATGGTGCCCGAAAAAAACGAAAATGAGGCTACACGAGACATAACCATAACCGCACATAAGTCTTTTACCCAGGAATGTACGAGATACAAAATACACTATTAGGAAGGACTGAAAACGCTCGAGAGCCGTGTAACACATATACACTCGCCGCCATTTTACAACACTAACTTGCAACTAATAACATTACCATTCTAAAATGCTGCTTTAACCAACTAAACAATCGGTTTGCCCTTGCGCACCAATTTATTTATACTGCACACTTGCCACATTGCTGACACTTTCTCCTCAGGTCAGCAACAGTCCAAATGTACATTGTATGTTGCAGGAAAATCAAAAGAGATTATTAGCTCTTCAGGATATTGATTGCTGGATATATTAATTATAAATAGGTAAAGTATATTAATTTATAATTTAATTAATTAATTAATTATTATTAAAAAAATATATATAAAAAATAAAAATAGCAGAGGAGAGGCTAGCAATGAGCGTTGAAGGCGCTCATTGAGGGCCACGCGATGAGCGCCAAAGGTGCTCGGCGTGGGGCTCCCAATCAGCACACAGGGTGCTCAGAGGAGCAAAAGTACACAAGGGGAAAGGCTCGCAATGAGCGCCGAACGCGCTCATTGCAAGCCTTGCGCTGAGCACCAAAGACTGGCAGTTCGCTAGTATATATATAATATATATATTGGAAAGGGGTTTTGGGGGTGGAACGGCAATGGGTAAGGTTCTTGGGAAGGTTTGCTGTTATGGAAAGGGGTCTTCAGGATGGGAGCAGTTATGGAAAGGGGTCTGGGGGAGGAGAACTGAGTAACTTGATTCCATCGGGCCCCTGAGCAAAACATTCTTTGCAACCCCGCAGAGGGGCCCCCCATTCTCTAGCTCCGCCACTGGCAGATAGGTTCCCTTAGTGGAAATGTTTGCACTTATTAATATACTCTACCTATATTTGTACCACCTAGGAAATTATTTTTTTGTGAAAAACTGACTTTTAAGTAACCAACTGTAAAAATCACTAAAAACCTCAACATAATATACATATTAAAATAGCTTAGTAGTTGAATGAGGTAATATTACTATTGTTTAGCATTTTCAAACTATGATAAATACTCTGCATAACAGCTATTACTATATACAGTGCAATACTATACTATATACTGTATACAATGTGTAATATTTACATATATGTGGTGGTCCAGTGCTTAGGATTTGGTGCTTTCCCCCTGCAATCTGGGTTAGATTCCAAGTCAGGAAACCAACAGGTCACACCACCCTGAAGCTGAGCAGGGTTGGGCCTAGTCAGTACTTGGATGGGAGATCACCTAAGAATACCAGGAGCTGTATGCTGTGGCCCACTAGAGAAGGAACTGGCAACCTACTCCAATATCTCTGCCATGAATATAAACTGGACCAGCATGATCATGGACATAAAGATGTCCTCGTGTGTTACGGTCCATGACAATACATATTCACACAATGTTTGTGCCAAAAGTGACTACATTGTAGCATTGATCTTCACCTCCACTGTCTTCCTACCCACTTTCACTAATTCACCATATTTCAGTTATAATTTTTATATGATTAATCCTTTTTTCCTCTGACATTTTTCACAACAAACAGTACCAACAAACACTACATATTCCAGCTACCAATTTTTCATCAGCACCCTCTCTCTTTCTATCATCCCACAACTTCCTTTCACCCTTTAGTATTTGTCTAATTTTGTAACTTTTGTAACTGTCCCTTTTATTTTGCACCACTCATGTTCTCTTACATCACCTCTTCCTCTTTCTTCACCGTTTTCTATTGCACTCAGCAAGTTAGTATATTAAAAAAATAAAACATTGTTGTTGTTATGTGTTGGTTTGTGGTCACGGCCAGAGATGGATAAACGATATATATGGTCACCAAAACTGAGCATGGCTTACAGAGCTACTATCCTCATTATATTCTTTCAGATATTATATGCATCCATGAAGAAATACCACTGATGGCCATTATAATTATTTGATCTGTATTATATATTAGAAAATCCATACTGGTCCACACTGTGAGTTTATATATCCTTACCCTGATTAGACAGCAAGGTAGTGAATCGGTGATCAACATTTCAATATTGTATAATCTCAAGTAAGTTTAATATGATCTATAGATACTATGTAATTTACTGCTTCTGTCATGTGCTATATGCCTGCTTTATTAGCTACTATACAAGAACTGTTTTTCTGATGCTTGTGCTGTGAAGGGCATACTATAAATTATTCTTCTTACATTTTAATAAATGGTATTGGAAAAAAAACGTTACTTTTGTCTTTTAGATCATGTAGCAGTTTAGTCATGTTTGACCGAAATATTACATCAATGTGTAAGGTGGTTTATGTACATTTATGTAAGCATTACACATTGTAAATAGTACTTCAGAAAAAAAGAGAAGCAAACACCCACAATAGAACCTATTCCCAAACCAAAAAGGTACTTAAATAGTTTCAAGTATCGGTGCTGCTCCCACCACACAAATGTATAAAAAAGCAAAAAAGTGGGAAAAATGTGGGCTTATTGTGCACTCTTTGATTAAATCTGATTGTTAGCCCCCAAAAAGGGAAAACTCAATAAATCTGAGAATAATATAAAAAAATTCCTTTATTCTTACTATTAAAATATACACTCTTAACATTTTTTTTCTTTCATAACCAGAAGTAAATCTATGTTCTAAGCGCCATAGGTTTATACATATATATAATCCAAACATCTATGAACTATATATCTCCTAATTAGTCTATAGTAGTATGAGACATATTATTATGACACAGACACAGCTCCAGTTTTCAAGATATCCGACAGACTGCTCCATACGGTTGATAGAGATTTTGTTCGTTCATGAGAAAGAGGAGCTTACACTTATGATAATTAAATTGATAGATTTAGCAGTAACCCCTAACCCTTTGAGAATGTGTCAGATGTACAAGAATCATATAAAGCTATACAAACTGACATGACATCCATTCATTTACTCAAGAAATAAAAGAACTTTACTTTAGTTTTTTTGACCATGCAACAAAAGAAGGAAAATATAAAGAGACACTCTAGTCTTAGAATGAAAACAGATATACATTTGGGAAAGAGGACTGCACAAAAAGCTAAATAATGAGCAAACGAGTGAGAGTGACACCACTGATATAGATCTCTCTGACAGAGAGATGAGGGTATTTAGGAATGTAAATAGAACTGAAATATTCCACCTCTCCCAACATCTGTCCCAAAAAACAAAGCAGGACAATTAGACAAGGAAGGGGCAAGAAATCCCAAAACTCGATCCAACACCAACATCACATATCAATTGAGGAGAAACAGGAGGGATCAGTTGAATTGTCAATAATTAATCTCTCGAACGGAACCTTGACTAATGCTCATGAGTCAGTTCTATCTAGAGGATTACCATTCGTACCCACACAACTGATTAACCATTTTGAGACAATGAAAGATTAACATCTAAAGATTAGCCCCAGGCCACAGAGCTCCTTAAAAGACCCACCAAGCACCTATTCTATTAACCCTTTCCACGGAGGTCCTACAAGGACCCCCACAGCAACTAATTAATTATCTCCATACCATGGGGGTATCCTCATTAACCACTAAGATACCATGGGGGTTTATACAGACCCCATGCTTTCCCTATTAACCCCTAACTGCCAAGGGGCCTATCTATTCTGACCAATCAGATTGTGCAGATATTAGGTCCATCAATCTGAACAATCGGAGTGGTCAAAATGAATACTGACCAGGATGACAATCGAAAATCCATTCTTCCGTGATCTAATATTGTATTGTAATTTACACCTTATAACACTTGTAAAATCTCATAGTATTTATATGGGTTAGCATTCTTGTAGTATAATATACATATACCTTACCACATATGCACATTTACAGAACCAAAAGAGCAAGTTATTTGTTTTTTAATGTTCACATATTTTTGCCACAAATCCCACTTATCCAAAGTACCTTTTATAATTCCTATATCAAGGAAATCTTTCTTCAAAGAGAAATTTCTATTCATGACCAGAACAATGTCATCCCACATAGGGCATAGGGGTTGCTTCCATTTACATGCTAATAGCAATTTAGCTATAGTAACCACCTGGAGAATCAATACCTTCACTTTCCATTCAAAGGTCTTTGGGAGGATATCTCTGAAGATGGATTAATCTTTAATTTAGTTATAACAGAGATGTCCCTAAAACACACCTCCCAAACATTTTGGACAATGTTACACTGCCACCAAGTACATAAAAAAGTCCCTTTCTTGCCATACCCTCTACAGCAATTTCCATCGCTGGGGGTGTGTGAGAATCTGACTATTCTACTTGGGGTTAAATACCACCTATTCATAACCTAAATTGAAACTTCTCTCAAAGGTTTATCTGTACGTTCCAAAGACTTAAACCAGGTTTCTTTTGGCAAACTTTGTCTCATGTCTTTTTCCCAACTTATCATTTTTTAAGTTTTTCCTATATCCATAATAATTTTGAGAATATTAAAACATTTAGATACTAAATGTTGTTTACTTTGTGCGACATAAAGTTGTTCAAAATTAGTGAGAGGTCTGTTTCGTATCACATATATAGTTGTGAGCATGCGAGTTGTTGCTAACGCTTGCGGGCTCGCAATTAAAAACACAATAAATACACACAACAAAGATATAAAAAGCTTACTCACAGCTCGGTGGTGCACCCAGGACCTCTGCAAGTAAAGTTACACCTCGCTTTAAGTCCAAATTTAGGAGTTTAAATACCCGAAAATCACCTAAGTGAGAGAAAAAATATCCGCCGAACAAAACGAAAACGAAGCTACAGGACTCTAAACACGCAAAACACCACCATAAACACACAAAACACCACAAAACAGCTACGGATATTCCGCCACAGCCGCATACCACACATTAGCTGCCATTTTAAAACAATAACTTATACAATGCGAAAGTACACAGCTACGCTAGCGGATTTGCCTCGCGCATGCACACTATTACACTGCACACATTCATCACGCTTACACAGCAGCTCCACAGCACTATTGCTGCAGCAACATCAAAACAGATTGCCAGCTCTTCAACAGAATGCTTCCTGGATATATTACTTCAAAATAGGTAAAGTATATTACTTTATTAACATATTATTTATTTTATTATTATACACCAAACAGCATTAGCTCATTTACAATTTCATTGCCGTCATTTTTTGACGGGCAATTCGCTAGTAAGGTTATATTTGGAAACTGAAAGTTTAGTTTTCATTCTGTTATACTGTAGCCAACTAGCATCTGGTAGTCCAATTTACTTCTCAATTCCTCAAAAGTAACAAACTCATTGTTCTTTATTAAATTCCCTAGGGAGTTAATTCCCCAATTAGATTATTTCACCAAAAAATTAAATTTTAATTTGTTGGTCACTAGTGATAATGGTTTAGCTGGGCTTGGAAAAGGGGCTAAAGTATAAAAAAGCAAAAAAGTGGGAAAAATGTGGGCTTATTGTGCACTCTTTGATTAAATCTGATTGTTAGCCCCCAAAAAGGGAAAACTCAATAAATCTGAGCATAATATAAAAAAATTCCTTTATTCTTACTATTAAAATATACACTCTTAACATTTTTTTTCTTTCATAACCAGAAGTAAATCTATGTTCTAAGCGCCATAGGTTTATACATATATATAATCCAAACATCTATGAACTATATATCTCCTAATTAGTCTATAGTAGTATGAGACATATTATTATGACACAGACACAGCTCCAGTTTTCAAGATATCCGACAGACTGCTCCCTACGGTTGATAGAGATTTTGTTCGTTCATGAGAAAGAGGAGCTTACACTTATGATAATTAAATTGATAGATTTAGCAGTAACCCCTAACCCTTTGAGAATGTGTCAGATGTACAAGAATCATATAAAGCTATACAAACTGACATGACATCCATTCATTTACTCAAGAAATAAAAGAACTTTACTTTAGTTTTTTTGACCATGCAACAAAAGAAGGAAGATATAAAGAGACACTCTAGTCTTAGAATGAAAACAGATATACATTTGGGAAAGAGGACTGCACAAAAAGCTAAATAATGAGCAAACGAGTGAGAGTGACACCACTGATATAGATCTCTCTGACAGAGAGATGAGGGTATTTAGGAATGTAAATAGAACTGAAATATTCCACCTCTCCCAACATCTGTCCCAAAAAACAAAGCAGGACAATTAGACAAGGAAGGGGCAAGAAATCCCAAAACTCGATCCAACACCAACATCACATATCAATTGAGGAGAAACAGGAGGGATCAGTTGAATTGTCAATAATTAATCTCTCGAACGGAACCTTGACTAATGCTCATGAGTCAGTTCTATCTAGAGGATTACCATTCGTACCCACACAACTGATTAACCATTTTGAGACAATGAAAGATTAACATCTAAAGATTAGCCCCAGGCCACAGAGCTCCTTAAAAGACCCACCAAGCACCTATTCTATTAACCCTTTCCACGGAGGTCCTACAAGGACCCCCACAGCAACTAATTAATTATCTCCATACCATGGGGGTATCCTCATTAACCACTAAGATACCATGGGGGTTTATACAGACCCCATGCTTTCCCTATTAACCCCTAACTGCCAAGGGGCCTATCTATTCTGACCAATCAGATTGTGCAGATATTAGGTCCATCAATCTGAACAATCGGAGTGGTCAAAATGAATACTGACCAGGATGACAATCGAAAATCCATTCTTCCGTGATCTAATATTGTATTGTAATTTACACCTTATAACAGTTGTAAAATCTCATAGTATTTATATGGGTTAGCATTCTTGTAGTATAATATACATATACCTTACCACATATGCACATTTACAGAACCAAAAGAGCAAGTTATTTGTTTTTTAATGTTCACATATTTTTGCCACAAATCCCACTTATCCAAAGTACCTTTTATAATTCCTATATCAAGGAAATCTTTCTTCAAAGAGAAATTTCTATTCATGACCAGAACAATGTCATCCCACATAGGGCATAGGGGCTGCTTCCATTTACATGCTAATAGCAATTTAGCTATAGTAACCACCTGGAGAATCAATACCTTCACTTTCCATTCAAAGGTCTTTGGGAGGATATCTCTGAAGATGGATTAATCTTTAATTTAGTTATAACAGAGATGTCCCTAAAACACACCTCCCAAACATTTTGGACAATGTTACACTGCCACCAAGTACATAAAAAAGTCCCTTTCTTGCCATACCCTCTACAGCAATTTCCATCGCTGGGGGTGTGTGAGAATCTGACTATTCTACTTGGGGTTAAATACCACCTATTCATAACCTAAATTGAAACTTCTCTCAAAGGTTTATCTGTACGTTCCAAAGACTTAAACCAGGTTTCTTTTGGCAAACTTTGTCTCATGTCTTTTTCCCAACTTATCATTTTTTAAGTTTTTCCTATATCCATAATAATTTTGAGAATATTAAAACATTTAGATACTAAATGTTGTTTACTTTGTGCGACATAAAGTTGTTCAAAATTAGTGAGAGGTCTGTTTCGTATCACATATATAGTTGTGAGCATGCGAGTTGTTGCTAACGCTTGCGGGCTCGCAATTAAAAACACAATAAATACACACAACAAAGATATAAAAAGCTTACTCACAGCTCGGTGGTGCACCCAGGACCTCTGCAAGTAAAGTTACACCTCGCTTTAAGTCCAAATTTAGGAGTTTAAATACCCGAAAATCACCTAAGTGAGAGAAAAAATATCCGCCGAACAAAACGAAAACGAAGCTACAGGACTCTAAACACGCAAAACACCACCATAAACACGCAAAACACCACAAAACAGCTACGGATATTCCGCCACAGCCGCATACCACACATTAGCTGCCATTTTAAAACAATAACTTATACAATGCGAAAGTACACAGCTACGCTAGCGGATTTGCCTCGCGCATGCACACTATTACACTGCACACATTCATCACGCTTACACAGCAGCTCCACAGCACTATTGCTGCAGCAACATCAAAACAGATTGCCAGCTCTTCAACAGAATGCTTCCTGGATATATTACTTCAAAATAGGTAAAGTATATTACTTTATTAACATATTATTTATTTTATTATTATACACCAAACAGCATTAGCTCATTTACAATTTCATTGCCGTCATTTTTTGACGGGCAATTCGCTAGTAAGGTTATATTTGGAAACTGAAAGTTTAGTTTTCATTCTGTTATACTGTAGCCAACTAGCATCTGGTAGTCCAATTTACTTCTCAATTCCTCAAAAGTAACAAACTCATTGTTCTTTATTAAATTCCCTAGGGAGTTAATTCCCCAATTAGATTATTTCACCAAAAAATTAAATTTTAATTTGTTGGTCACTAGTGATAATGGTTTAGCTGGGCTTGGAAAAGGGGCTAAAGTCCACCTATTATAAAGTATTGACCAAAAATTCCAGCTTTTGTTAACTGTTTGACCCAATTTTTTGGGAGGTGTTCATACCATAATAAATCATTGAGGTTAAGATTTATCAAATTATAGTCTTCTATTTGGTTTTAAGTTGTTGTTCCAATTTATAACGTAACATTATGGCATTGTGGTAAGTCTTCAAATTGGGATGAGCTACTCCTCCCATATAAAATTTTCTAGTGGTGATAGAGGACTTAATTCTTATTTGTTGGTTCTTATAAATACATTTGTCAATTATATCCTGAAATTGTTTGATCCAATATTTCGGAAAGGGAATAGGAATATTACGTAATATATAGTTAAATTTAGGCAGGATTCCGATGCCCACGACAGAGGTGGATGGGTTCACATACAGAGATTTATCAAATGATAGTCTTCTATTTGGGGCCAATCGTGCAGTTTTAAGTTGTTGTTCGTTTTTTTAATGTGTTGTAACATTACGGCATTGTGGTAAGTCTTTCAATTGGGATGAGGTACTCCTCCCATATTAAATATTCTAGTGGTGATAGAGGACTTAATTCTTATTTGTTGGTTCTTATAAATAAATTTGTCAATTATATCCTGAAATTGTTTGATCCAATATTTCGGAAAGGGAATAGGAATATTATGTAATATATAGTTACATTTAGGCAGGATAGACATTTTCAATGCCACAATTTTACACAGGCAGGATAAGTTAATTTTCCCCCAGAAAAATAATAGATTTTGTTTTTTAACATACAGTTTCTTTAAATTGTCCAGAATAATGTGTTCCAGATTTTTACTAAAAGTAATACCTAAGTGGGTTATAGTATTATTCTACCAGTTTAATAATAATTATATATACCCTTCAAATATTCAAGCTGTTGTTGTGGGAGGTTAATTATCATAACCTCCGTTTTAGTAAGATTTAATTTGTAATATGAAACAAAGGTATAATTTCCTATTATTTGATGCATAATTGAAGAAATCGAGTCTGTTAAGGTGAGAACAATATCATCTGCAAAAAGTAATATTTTATATTCTTTTCCTCCAATCTCAATACCCTTTATTACACTTGAAGCTCTTATAGAAATCACCAAGGGTTCTATCAATAGGGCAAAAATCAAAGAGGATTAGGGGCAACCTGGCCTGGTTCCATGTTTTTATCTCCAACGTGGAAGATTTAAAGCTGATGCCCACGACAGAGGCAGATGGGTTCACATACAGAGCTTTAATGGCTTTGGAAGTGAGATCCCCTAAGCCAAATCTTAACATTGTTAACTCCGACTCTGTTGAATACCTTTTCAGCATCCAACAAGAGAGAGATATAAGGAATTTGTTTAGTATTTAGGGCCTCATTCTATTATTGTCCGTAAAACAGCCGCAAGGCTGCGATTCCTTGCGGGGCTCCCGTTACCTTGCAATTCTATTAAACGGCCCCACAAGGATCTCCTCTTACGGCCGGCCGTATATCTTGCAACCGGCCGTAAGCTCAGAAATCTTTAAAGTGAAAAATAAATTCAAGACAGCACTGTACAGCTCTGTAAATGCTAGGGATCATATTGGGGGACATGAGGATTAATAGTAACCCACTCTCAAGCTTGCACATCAGCCCAAACCCGAGTTTACATTAACTGTTTATTTTCCGGCCGCAGCGTGGCCGGGTCTGAGGTGCTCCAAGCACTCTGGACTTTTTACATGGATATTTGACATATATATAAAAAAATTTTTTTTTTTACGGATTTGAGTATAGGGGAATGTTGTGCTATTTTTGCTAACACCTACAATCACTTTATAGTCTCCTCAGAGTGCAGGATGGCTTTATTTTGGCTTTATAATGTGCTTAATTGGTGCTAGCGGGACCTTTTTCCTGCAAGTAAGCTGCGGCTCGCTTTTAGCCTTGCAGAGAGGGTTCCCGGAGCAAAAGAATAGCAACCGGGCTTTTCTTGCGGCCAAAACTCTTGCAGCCGTTTTAGATCAAAGGCTTTCCTCCGGGATAGCAAGGCGCCGGCCGCAAGCCTGCCGGAATCCCCGGCCGGAGGGGAATAGAATAGCAGAATAGCTTGCGGCCGGTCCTTGCGGCCCCGCATCTCCTACGGCTGTTAATAGAATGAGGCCCTTAGTATTTAGTATTTGCAAAATCAATTAGATTTATCAGTCTTCTAGTATTATTCTGCCCTTGTCTTCCAGGGATAAAACCTGATTGGTCTCTCTCAATTAGATCATCTATGACCACATTTAGCTGTGTGGCCAGAATTTTGGCGTAAATGTTATTATCTGTATTCACAGAGATATGGGCCGAAAAGGTTTACAATTTGATAAATCTCTGCTTTCTTTAGGAATCGTGACTATTGTTGCCTCCAGCATTTCTCTAGGAGCTTTACCATCTCTCATGATTTCATTAAATGCATATTGCATCTGTTTTACAAAAATGGGGTGAAAGTTCCTGAAATATTTATTCACAAAGCCATCAGGCTCCGCAGCTTTATGGACTTTTAATTTATTAAATGCATCTATGATTTCTTTTTCAGAAATATCTTGAGCTGGAGCTAACTTTGGTAATTTGATTTGGTTTAAGCAATTCTCAGTATCTTGAATAGAAGGTTCCCTAAACTGTTCACCTTGTTCTAGATTATATAAATTTTTGTAATATCTAAAAAACACTTCACCTATTTCCTCAGGATTGAGGACCTTGTTCCCTTGTTTGTCGACTAGATATTCTATCCTTTTCATAGGTGACTTCTTATTTAATTTATTTGACAGTTTTCCTGGTTTATTACCCTGATGATATAATTTCTGTTGAAAAGCCCATACTGACCTATATGCCATATCCTGTAATATTTTTCTGATTTTAGGTGAACAATTTTAAGTTGTTTTATATAACTTCAGAATTCGGACTAGATTTATTGCATCTCTCTAATCTATATGGTTGAATGTATAATTCCCTCAGTGAACTCCCCCTAGCTTTATTCCAACGAACCTGGAGTTTTAGAAGAATCCCTCTTATGAAAGCTTTATGGGCTTTTCAAATAACCACGTTTGATTTTACTGAAGTATCATTTATCATAAAGAACTGTGATAGGTCTTCTTTAATTAAATTATTGTCTATACTGTCAGTAAATAAAGAGGAATTCCTTTTCCACAAATTTCTCTTACCTTTAAGATTGTCTGTTTTGAAGATTAATTTTACCATTTTATGGTCTGCCTAAATTGTTGGACCTATCTCTACCTTGGTTATTTTATCCAAAGCTTGCAAATTTACTAAAAAACAATCCAGCCTTGAAAATGACTGAAATCTATTAAAATAGAAAGTACAATCTTTTTCACTTGGATGAAAAATCTGCTATGCTTCATAGAGATTGCAGTTCAGCAAACTTTGTTGGAAGACTCTAGATTTCCTCAAAGCTTGGTGGTCGGGAGGAGGTTTTTGAGATGATTTCTTATCATATAAAGGATCTAAACATAAATTGAAATCACCAAAGACAATTAACTATCCTCAGGTGCATTTGGCAGTTTGCTTTAATACCAGATCTATAAATTTGTTTTGCCCTTAATTAGGGGCAGAAATGTTTACAATAGTATAGTCAAGGTTATTCAGTTTACCGGACCATATTATGAATCTCCCATCCTGGTCTTTTTGAACAAATTCTTCTATCAAATTAACTCTTTTATTGAAAAAGATTGAAACACCTCTAGACTTTTTTACCAAACATAGAATTGCAGTGTGTAATAAACAGAGAGTGTGCCATATACGGGAGCTTCCCTTCTTGCCAATGTGTCTCTGGAATACACACTACATCTACGTTTTCCCTAGCAAAGGCACCAAAAGCTAATCTTCTCTTGGCACCATGATTCAGACCCTGTACATTCTGTGATATAAATTTAAAGATCATCTGGAAAGGGCAGAAACAAGTTGCCCCACCAGAAAATCCAACTCGGCCTCCTGCAAATCTCGCTCTGTGTCTCTCACAAAAATATACAACAAGAATCCACATAAAACATATAAAATGTAAAAAATAAAAAACACGCCCAACCAAACAGGGTTTTCTATTCCCCATGCCCAATTTTACCTCTCAAACCAATATTTTTACCCAAGTGGACTTCTATATATATATATATATATATATATATATATATATATATATATATATATATATATATATATATATATATCTGTCAGCTCCTTACCTTCCACCGATACACAGGAAAGTTTAACACAATAATACAATTCCCATATATCTATATAAACAAGCAATCGTGGCAAACCATGAGAATTCCCACTCTAGGGGTTCTCCATCTGTGTATAAATTATCTATTTGTGAATTTAAAATAAAAATAATAATTAACATTATTGTGTAAGTATGTATAATTATACAGTATAATGTCAAAATGTTTTCTTCTAAAAGATCAAACTAATTACAGTATTCAGTATTTCACACAAAAAAGAAGAAAACTAATTTCCCCTAATGGTACAGTGATCCAATCACTTCACAAATCATCATTACTCCAGTGTCAAATTACAAACAGGGAAATATACTACTCTAATGTTCAATGCTGAATAATATAATCTCTCTGTGTTATATATCTCTCTATTGTATCAGTAGTGAAATATTTTTGTTACCAACCCCAGGAAAGTAAAAATAAAACAGAATTACACTAAAGTTTAAGAAATTAGAAGTATTTGCTTATGCCGATTCCACAATTAGGGGCATTAAATGCCAAAGTTTTAGAAGTTTTACTGCTTCATTAACCTTGTGAACCACATACGGTATCTTTCGTTAAAAAATAAATTGTTAATTTTAGGGGAAACCCCCATTTATATATTACATTATTATTTCTTAACGTTTTAGTAATCTCCCCAAATTGTTTACACCATAATATTATTTCCCTGGGAAGATCAGGGAATATTTTAATGTTGTCATAAGGTATATCAAATTTATTTTTCTCAAAAGAAGCCTTTAAAATTGCATCTTTGTGCACTTGATGACTCAGTCTAAGAAAGACATCTCTTTCAAAATTTGTTTTAAGCTGTTTAGGTAAGGGAATACGATACAATGTATCGATTACCTTATAGTTTGTTGTCAATGATGGTATTAAATAGTTTAACAGGCCATTAGCAAATGGCAATAAATCTTTTCTACCAACAGTCTTGGGGATACCTCTGATTCTAAGATTTTTACTTCTGGCTAGATTGTCATATTTTTATTTTTTTTCACCATTAACTTTTTATTAGACAGAAATTCTTTATATATATATATATTGTGATCAGGATGGTCGTGTAAATCGGTGGTTACTTGAAGAAGAGACTGATACTTGCTTGAAATGCAGCAAATTGGTTTATTTGCAAAAGAAAGTAACAACTGAGCAGTAACTCTGCTTAAAATAAAGGGAATAAACATCTACGTAAACGTGCTGACTGTAACGCAGGAACACCCTGACTACTCCTGTGCAGCTTATCTGCAGCAGGGGAAAAACACTACAACCCTGTCTTCCGGGAGGAGTAGCTTTTGCACAATAGCGCCACCTAGTGACCAGGATACAGTCAGTCTCTTATGTAGGTTGTATTGCTACCTTGTGGCCTGGATACAAATATTCTCTTCTTAGGTTGCCACCGTGGGGCCAGGATACACACGATCTCTTCTTACTTATACTGCCACCTTGTGGTCAGGATCCACATAATCTCTTCTTACTTATGCTGCCACCTTGTAGCCAGGATACACACCATCTCTTCTTACTTATACTGCCACCTTGTGGCCAGGATACACAATCTCTACTTACTCATGCTGCCACCTTGTGGCCAGGATCCACATAATCTCTTCTTACTTATACTGCCACCTCGTGGCCAGGATACACATAATTTCTAGTACATCTGGAAGTCTCTTCCATGGTACTCTTTACACCGTCGCGGATGAAGCATAGGGCCCGCCCGTCTCTCCCGTATGCTTCACCCCAGGGACCTTTGAATATATAACAAATATTCATTTTGCTCTTCAAAACTCAGCCTCTTCCCTGGGGCATAATAAGTCTTGGTATCTTCCTTCTGAGGCCTCTGTCAGCTTCACACATGCTTAGGCCTTTAGGGGAACTCTGCCTGGGGATTGTCACTAATCCCTTCACACTTTTCTCTTCAAACTCAGCCTCTTCCCTGGCGCATAATAAGTCAGGGCACCTTCACTCAGAGGCCTCTGTCAGCTTCACACACGCTTAGGCCTTTAAGGCAACTCTGTCTGGGGATCCTCACTAATCCCTTCACTTACTTGGCGTCCTGAGGCTGTAATCACTCTTCCAGCTCACAACGTCCTGCGACTGCAAACAGCTCACACTTCTTGCTGTACTCCCAGCCACAGTAAATTAGGTAACTCTTACAGGCTTACTTCCAAAACTCACTGTAATTCCACACAGGATCAGCCTAGCCAGCCGCGCCCCCTTCCATGTCTTGCTTTCCAGGCTTTTAAAGTGAAGTTGCACCAATTAGGAGTTCTTCAGAAGTTTTAACTCCGTCACTCCTGTCAAGAACTCCATACTCCACTTGCTTGTCATATCATCTAAGGGCCAAACGGTCACACACCCTCCCCCTCAGCTCAACAACATGGTGTTGGGTGACATGCCAAGAGGCCGGACATCCGGTAGGGTCACTCACCACTCAAGAACTCTTCGCCCAGCCAACCATTCCTCCTCTGTGCCGTCCGCATTGGGGTAGAAGGCTACGATTGAGGGGCCACCTGCAAATCCATCTTCTCTCTACATTACGGGTCTGTTTGCATTCTTCATGTGCGTCCACTTTATCAGGAAGGAGTGAATCCCCCATCTTCGTAGAGCTGTCCTTGAATAGCATCACAGTGGACTCTGTAGTCACATGTCTGGGTACAGATATAACAATATCCGTTGCACTCTCTTCGAGCCCGTCATCATTTCCAATCTCTTCATTATCTTCAACTCCCAGGAGATCTTCTACAATCTCAGTGTTTCCCTCATCATCCTCATCTTCAAAGCCATCTTCATTGTCCAACTTAATCATGGCCTGGCGCTTCTGCCGCTCTTCAGTACGACGCTGTTTCATTGCTTCCTGCAGCTTTGCTTTAAGAAGTTGCAGCTTTTCATCTGGCTTTTTCTGAATTATTTCATCAGTTGTTTCAGCAGACACAATGACAGATACCACATCTGCCTTTAGCTCCTCCTTTCCATCTGCCGTTGTCTTTTTACAGATGATCTTTAGATTAACTTTCCTCTCAGTCACAGGCTTGGCTTTATGCAGGGAGTGCTTCAGAAAACGCTCCTTCAAAGCTTCTAGTACTTTATTTTGCTTTGGTTCATCCAAGTTAACCAATGGGTCATCATCAGGGCACAAACAGGGCTTCAATGAGAGATCCACCCCAAGAGCTCAGAGCTTTTTCAGCTTGGAAAGCTTTGCTTTATGTTGTGTTGGTACAGGACATTTAGATGTCTCCTCAACAGTCTGAGAATCCAGTAGAGGCACAGGGATTTATTGCTGGATTTCATAAGTAGGATCTTCATCTTTACTTACAGGCTTCGGAATGGACTCTGGCTTATCCACATGGTCCTCCGAATCCACTGTGTACAAAGCCATTTGTGGCTCATCAGTACTCCTGGCTGGCTCACTTCTCCCATCTTTAGTTTCTTCTAATACCTCACCCGTACAAGCCTGTGATGCTTGGATAGAATTATTTGCATGCACTTTACATTCTTCTGCTGGAGCAGAGTCACTTGTTTTGATTTCTTTTGTATCACTAATGTCCATCTTACTTTCCAACTTGCATGGCTGATACTTTGTTGATTTAATAAGCTGCATGGCTTTCCCTTCGCAAGATGGCCTTGGCCAGTGCTTGAAGAAATCATGAATTGATTTGGGTTCAGGTAAATGGTACGGCAAAGACACAGATGACTCCCTGATAAGTCTCTGAGTCTCACTGTGGAGCTTCTTTCATAGCCTCTTTGCTCTGCTTTGCTGCTTTTCTCTCCTTTCTTTTCTCTTCCTTCTGTTCAAACTCATGATGTTCTCCTTCAGCATCTTCTGAATCATGAGTATGTTTACTTAGCTTCCTTTTCACTTTGTTTCGAATGGCATCCAAGGATTCCTCCTCTTCTGCATTATCACTTTCTTCCCCCACACCCGTCTCAAAGAGATCTCCATCAACTAGCAAGCAGCCACTGTCATTCAGAGGAGGACTCTCCTCCTCAACCTGCTCCTTTGTTTTTTTATACTTTTTCAGTTTTGGATGGCTCCCATTTTGTTTTCCTCTTTTCCCATTCTCCTCTTTGATGTACTATTCTCCATCTCCTCTTGGCTGCTGCTTATCTGTTTCTTAGAGGTCTTGTTGCGTTCCTCCGGTTTTGCTTCAGGAACAGTCTTTTCTAAGGTGTTCGCATCGGACATTGGCATAGCAACACTTTCTAGCTGATCTCCCTTAGAAGCCTCTTTGTCACTATCCTCACTGTCTAATGTCATCAGTCGTATTCGCCGTGGCTTCTGTCGAAATGTTCTCCTTTTTATCACTGTGCGGCCTCTCCCACACCACTGATTCGTTCAGCTTAGGCTTTGGGGGACATTTCCTCTGCTCCCAAATAGGCATCAATTTCTCATTCCGGTAGGACACTCGGTAGTCCTCAAATGCAGGCTTCCTCCGCCATTTAGGGATATACACTGGCCTCGTTTTAACTTGGGCTTGTCTTTGGAGCCTTAAAAAACGCTGTTTCTCCTCCTCTAAGGCCATTCTATCTGCACCAGCAGGCTCTTTTGTTCTCTCAGCAACCTCTTTGGGGCTCTCAGCGACCTCTTTGGGGCTCTCAGCGACCTCTTTGGGGCTCTCATCGACCTCTTTGGGGCTCTCAGCAACCTCTTTGGGGCTCTCAGCAACCTCTTTGGGGCTCTCAGCATCCTCTTTGGCTGGATCGGCCGTCTCTTTGGCTGGATCGGCCGTCTCTTTGGCTGGATCGGCCGTCTCTTTGGCTGGATCGGCCGTCTCTTTGGCTGGATCGGCCGCCTCTTTGGCTGCATCGGCCGCCTCTTTGGCTGGATCGGCCGTCTCTTTGGCTGGATCGGCTGTCTCTTTGGCTGGTTCGGCCGCCTCTTTGGCTGGATGAGCTGTCTCTGCGGGCTCTCTCTCCGTCTATGCGGGCTCTCTCTCCGTCTCTGTGGGCTCTCTCTCCGTCTCTGCGGGCTCTCTCTCCGTCTCTGCGGGCTCTCTCTCCGTCTCTGCGGGCTCTCTCTCTGGCTCTCCATCAAGGTCAGGTTTGGCTTGCCTTCCCTTAACAGGGACACTGTACTTTAAGCTCGGGCAGTGATAAGCCGGTCTGTTAAAAAAAAAATCCCAGGGGTGCGATCTCTGTACCTGGACACCCCGGTAAACTCTGACGCGGCCAAGGATTTCTGCTTTCAGGTCATCATAGTTCTTTGCCTTTTCTTCATCCATGCACAGGTAAGCTTTCTTAGCTTCTCCTGTCAAATACGGGGTCAGGAGACTGACCCAGTACCTATTGTGCCACGCCTCCCTGAAGGCCGTCCTCTCAAAAATGGTGAGATAGATGAACACATCATCATCATCGGTTAACATTAGGAGAAGTTCATCGGCTATAACCAGGGCTGCGTCTTCCATACGTTTCTCCAGGTTAGCTTGTCTCTGAGCTACCTTGATAGCCCATAATCTGTTGCTCTCCTGCTGATCAGCTACAGCCTGCTTCAAGGCTTTTAACATGTCCTCCATGTTGCACGGTGGGTTGTCTTCTTAGTTACAGACAATTTTCAATCCCACTTCTGACACCAGTGTGATCAGGATGGTCGTGTAAATCGGTGGTTACTTGAAGAAGAGACTGATACTTGCTTGAAATGCAGCAAATTGGTTTATGTGCAAAAGAAAGTAACAACTGAGCAGTAACTCTGCTTAAAATAAAGGAAATAAACATCTACGTAAACGTGCTGACTGTAACGCAGGAACACCCTGACTACTCCTGTGCAGCTTATCTGCAGCAGGGGAAAAACACTACAACCCTGTCTTCCGGGAGGAGTAGCTTTTGCACAATAGCGCCACCTAGTGGCCAGGATACAGTCAGTCTCTTATGTAGGTTGTATTGCTACCTTGTGGCCTGGATACAAATATTCTCTTCTTAGGTTGCCACCGTGGGGCCAGGATACACACGATCTCTTCTTACTTATACTGCCACCTTGTGGCCAGGATACACAATCTCTTCTTACTTATATTGACACCTTGTGGCCAGGATACACATAATCTCTTCTTACTTATGCTGCCACCTTGTGGCCAGGATACACACCATCTCTTCTTACTTATACTGCCACCTCGTGGCCAGGATACACAATCTCTTCTTACTTATACTGCCACCTCGTGGCCAGGATACACATAATTTCTAGTACATCTGGAAGTCTCTTCCACGGTACTCTTTACACCGTCGCGGATGAAGCATAGGGCCCGCCCGTCTCTCCCATATGCGTCACCCCAGGGACCTTTGAATATATAACAACACTAACTTGTATTCATTTTGCTCTTCAAAACTCAGCCTCTTCCCTGGGGCATAATAAGTCTTGGTATCTTCCTTCTGAGGCCTCTGTCAGCTTCACACATGCTTAGGCCTTTAAGGCAACTCTGCCTGGGGATTGTCACTAATCCCTTCACACTTTTCTCCTCAAACTCAGCCTCTTCCCTGGGGCATAATAAGTCGGGGCACCTTCAGTCAGAGGCCTCTGTCAGCTTCACACACGCTTAGGCCTTTAAGGCAACTCTGTCTGGGGATCTTTACTAATCCCTTCACTTACTTGGCATCCTGAGGCTGTAATCACTCTTCCAGCTCACAACGTCCTGCGACTGCAAACAGCTCACACTTCTTGCTGTACTCCCAGCCACAGTAAATTAGGTAACTCTTACAGGCTTGCTTCCAAAACTGGGGCTTGCTTCTGGCAGCAGCACACAACCTGCCCAGAGCCTAGCCAGCCACGCCCCCTTCCATGTCTCCTTTCCAGGCTTTTAAAGTGAAGTTGCATCAATTAGGAGTTCTTCAGAAGTTTTAACTCCGTCACTCCTGTCAAGAACTCCATACTCCACTTGCTTGTCATATCATCTAAGGGCCAAACGGTCACAATATATATATATATATATATATATATATATATATATATATATATATATATATTGAGACAATAAACAATATCTCCCTGAGGGGGGCTTAGACCGGCGGGCTTAGACACATGCGACTTCATACTGCGGACCTTCGCAAGGATATGTCAGGATTTCGGGGTTCCACTGGCAGAAAAGAAGACAGAAGGCCCGACCACGGATCTGACTTTCCTGGGGATTCGGATCCATTCGGACAAGGAGAGGACATACCTTCAGAACTCTGGGAGCTTGGAGTGGTACGGTAGCTGGTTACATCAGGCAGTCGGTAGCGCCAAAGATGTGGGTGGCCTACAGGAAGGTGTAGAACATGTGGAGCGACATGGTTGAGGAGGCCGGTGGCGAGGGTTCAGAAGAGAAAGCCATAGGAATTCTGCTGTGGTTTTTGCTTCGGAGCGCAGAGAGAGGTGCTTCCAGGGCAACGGTGGCTCGGCAGTTGACGCCCTAGCATTTATGTTCAGGTTGGCAGGACGGAAGGACCTAACAAAGGAGTTTGTGGTATGCCGGGTGGTAAAAGGCATGTTCAAAGGGAAGCACCGGACGGATAGGAGGCACCTGATCACTTTCTCCCTGTTACTACGCCTGGGGGAGGCGTTGGGTGTGCTATGCAGGGACTCCTTCGAATCCCTGCCTTTCCATAACGGCCTTTTCCTTAGCGTTCTTTGGTGCTTTCAGGATTGGGGAACTGGTCTCGGAAAACAGGCACGGTTTTGGGGGGGGCTGCTGGTGGAGGTCATCTGTCTGCAAGGTGACAGGGTGTTGGTATGGCTGAGGAGGTCAAAAACGGATCAGGCTGGAAAAGGAAGGGAAGTGGTCATATACAAAACTGGAATGGAGTGTTGCCCCCAGGCAAGTGTAAGGTTGTACTTGGAAAAAAGGCCAACGGGGCCAGGCACACTGCTATTGCATGCCAATGGCCAGGCCTTGTCACGATTTCAATTCGAAAGGATGCTGAAGAAGTCCTTACGGCAGTTAGGCTTGGACCCGGCGGACTTTGGCACACATTCGTTCCGGATGGGAGCCGCTACGGAGGCGGCAAGGCTAGGTCTCCCCGAGAGTATGGTTAAAAGGATTGAAAGATGGGAGTCGCATCGTTTTAGGTCATACATACGGCCAGAAAGTGTTGTCTAATTGGAATTTGTTTTATGTGTTGCAGAAGTTAAACAGGTGTGGATCGTCGGCTATTCCTACATGTATTGGGCTCACCGGTTAGTCGCAGTCACTGGCAACACAGTCCAACTGGGCTTTCTGGAGACAAGCATGCAAGTAAGATGGTTCGGGTTTTCGCGGCTTGAGATGGACACAGGTGAATGGCCTGTTGGAGAGCAACGCTCAGCATCACGATAGCCCACACATTTTAATTATACATGCCGGGGGCAACGATTTGGGGGTAATGCCTATGAGAAAAATGCTGAAAGTGATGAAGAGGGATGTGAAGTGTTGGCTAGAACCGTTCCCAGGCTTGTTCATAGTGTGGTCCGAAATGATCAAAAGGAGATCTTGGCGGAACGCAAGGGATCCGGTTTCAGTGGATAGAGCAAGGCAAAATATAAACAAGCAGATGGACAGTTTTGTAAGGAGTTTGGGTTTCATTACCATTAGACACCAAGAATTCGAAGGCGTAGGCGCCGATGACTTATTTCGCCCAGATAAGGTCCATCTAACGGAGATAGGATTAGAGCTGTTTATCCTGGAGCTAGGATGGGGCTAGCTGGGCCTTGGCTTTATTAAGAGAGCAAGAGGGGCGATCACAGCCTAATGAGGTATCCATCGCCTGCTCTGTGGCAGGAGTTGAGGCACCCGGCCCACGGGCTTAAGTGGGCGTTGCCCTGCCTCATGGGCGTGCTTAGGAAAGCACTGGGAGGCTCTGGGCACAGGCCCAAGGCGTGAGGTTACTGACTCCTCCGGGATGTTATTGGAGCTGTGATTTAACAATGTTAAAATCACGATCTACTGCTTCTCAGTCGGGCTTGATAAGGCTGTTATTGCCAAACCTACCCAGCAGATCTACCAGATTCTTTTGAACTCTTCACTAAGACAGCTGATGTCTCTTAAATTAGATGTAGTCTTTAAGAATATGAATGCAGGCTCAGCATTATAAGAAATCAGAAACTGTTTTTATTTCTGTGGACAAGGGCTCATCTATAAGGCATCATAACAGCAACTTCATTCATACAGTCATTGCGGTTATCTTCTTACCTCCCTTTTTAGATAGGAGCATATCTGTCTTCAATATATGCTCTGAATGCTTCACTTGCCCTTCCACTTAGTCGGCTGACCAGAAGCCTAATCCACTCGGCTTTGGGTATTTGGTGTAGCTCACATTGCTGCTCAAAGTCCTGGAGGAACCCATCTATGTCCCCCTTTTCATCACAGAATTGTTTAAAGCTATTATACGCTGTCTTTATCCTGGCTGCTGTTGGATCCCTTACTTCAGTAGGCCCGGATGACAGACAGGTAACTCTCTGTGGTTTATCTCGCTGGACCTCTTGGCTGATCTGGGTCCGAAGGGCCATTAGCTGATCACAGGACAGACTCCCTGGCATCATAACCCTCCACTTTTTAAATCTCTTACAAATTTCTTCCTCTTCATTAGAGGGTATCTCCAGAGCAAGGGCTGGATCTGGTGTGACTATTGCACCTTCCTCCTCTGTCTCCTGTCTTTCCTCCACCTGACGGAGCTCATCATTCAGCAGGAGTTCCTGGATCATCTCTGCCTTTTTGGTGGTCGCTGTTCTGTGGAGCCCTCTCTCACAGGTCCCTGAGGCCTTCAATGGACATGCTGTCATAACTGGACATGCTGCTTGTCTTAGCTTATTGATGAAGAGATTCCACCGCTTGCCACCAGCTGTCACGATCTACTGCTTCTCAGTCGGGCTTGATAAGGCTGTTATTGCCAAACCTACCCAGCAGATCTACCAGGTTCTTTTGAACTCTTCACTAAGACAGCTGATGTCTCTTAAATTAGATGTAGTCTTTAAGAATATGAATGCAGGCTCAGCATTATAAGAAATCAGAAACTGTTTTTATTTCTGTGGACAAGGGCTCATCTATAAGGCATCATAACAGCAACTTCATTCATACAGTCATTGCGGTTATCTTCTTACCTCCCTTTTTAGATAGGAGCATATCTGTCTTCAATATATGTCTTCTTCCCTTGGCTTAGGAATATATATATATATATATATATATATATATATATATATATATATATATATACTTTAAGACATTCAACCCAGTATTATCTCAACTGCCCTCAGAGACACCAATACATCTCTCTCTCTGTCAGAAAAAAACCCTCAACTGCCAAATGCTCTCTCCCGTCTCTGACAGTTACCACCGACCACACAACATTCTAAACCATTTAACTCCTTACACACTGGACACAATTAATCATATAGTCATCAACATAACATAACATAGCATAATATTTTACATATTAATTAACATGACATAACACATATAGAATAATCAAATTAACATAAAAGCATATTAAACAACTAAACTTTTACTGACCCCAAAGGAGGTTTAGGGGAATCATGACAGTTAATTATGTTAATTGGTTATTGGTTTATGGTTGCTTTGAAAAAGCTGTGGCCCGTAATTTTCCCAAGAAATGCTGTATTAGTGTGTTTATTTATTCTAAAGCCCATTGGATCTTGCCAGGGTCATGGAAAAATAGACAGGGAGAATATAGATATAGGGTGATGGAGATGATGGGCATTTTGTCAAATCAAAAACTGACAGAAGTGAGACAAGGAAGGAATAGATGCTACTGGGCAGGGGAAATGGGAACACCTGAAAAGTAAACCTGTAAGCCCTCTTCTCCACCCATGTGCACACCAAAGAAGAGGAGAGAAGCTGTGGCATGGTGGACTGTACAGATGTCACACATTTGACAATTCAATTCTTAGCCCTTGCGTGACCTGATGAAGATAGAAGATGTCAACCATAGGAGCTCACCATTACATGGTAAAAACAAAATCCAAAAAACATATTTCAGAGATAAGTAGGTCTAAAATAAGTAGCCAAGCTCTAAAGCTGGGGTGTAAATGGCTCAGGCATAATTATAGAAAGTAATACTGCAAATAAATACTGTGGATAAAGAGTTACACAACTCATTCATGCTGAGGATGATGATAAGGCAAAATCTTAGCAAAAAATAAAGGATTTGGTGTTTTAAAAAAGATCAGAGAACAAGCAATTTAAGTAGCTCAGCATGTTTTTGTCTGAAACCAACTTATATGGTTAACACAGTTAAACCACAAAAACCAAGTTAGTAAGACTTCCTTTAGAGTTTCACACATATGCTAAAAGTGCCCAGCTTTGAAGAACTGTGATATGTGTAATATAACTAAATGTGAATATGTCTCTTTCAGACTCATCTACTTTATAAAACTACGTTACCACTGGCTCCTCCAGAATAAAATGTAAAACCTTAACATAATGGGCTAATGAAATTACCGGTTGTGCTAATTGTGTTTGAACCCCTCTAACTGTTGTACACATAATGGGACTGCAGCAGCCAATACATTGGACCTGATGTGCAGGCTGTAGGGTAAAACAGTTATAACACAACTATGGGCGTTGCACTGACAGTCACAGTTACTCATTACCCTACTACATACACTTTCCATCACTAAAACTAAAGAGAGATACAGAAAATGGTCTGACTACTGTACTGTGCAGCTTGTCTTTCGATAGGGATTAATTCACTTGGTTGACTAGCCATGGTTAAGCATTAATTCTGTTTATTTATGCAGCTTCTTGTGGGGAAGCTTCAATGCTAAATCCACGGAAAGTAACATATATATAGTTAATAATAATATATAATAACTTAGTCAATGCTTAATCAAGTTTAAAGGAAAAAACTATTCAACGTGATATTACATTTATGTGACGAGTACACATAACAGCACTCCTGTAAATATCTGATGACCTTGTGCACAAGTATAATCCCAGCTACCCTCTCCACTCTTCACAGGACCTACTAATCTCTGTTTTACATTACCTCACCCCACTCCCATCTACAGGGCATTTCTCAGGGTGCATCTATTCTATAGAATGGTTGCCTCACTCTTTCATGCACTATTTATTAGCATTACAATTCACTATCATGGCAGCAGATCTGGAAAGCTGTCTGAACTTCATGGATACAGATGCTTAATAAGACCCACTGCTTAGTATCACATATATAGTTGTCAGCATGCGGGTTGCTGCTAACGCTTGCAGGCTCGCGTATCGAGCCGGCCGCAACTGCGGCCCTCACGAAGCGAGGGCCGCAGTTGCTGGCAAGGAGAGCCAAAGGCACTCCATGCGCTGGTGGGGATGAGCACCGTAGGCGCTCATCCCTAGGTCCCCCTACGACTTTCGGATCGCAAATGCGGATCCTTGCAAAGCGAGGGGCTGCATTTGCGGAGGTGGAGGCTCCACGGCGCCTCACAACCGGTTACAAACGACCAAACAAGCGGGACTTGGAAAAAAAAACATAAACACGCAATGACTAACTATGGACTTACACAAAAATATACGAGCCACAGGACTTAGAAAAAAATAAATTGTGGACTTACACAAAAACAATTACGACCCGCGCGGACTTAGAAAAAATCCATTACGACCTTAACGGACAACCCGCGCACAGCGGCAAACATTAAAAAACACAAAAATACACACAAAAATAAAATAAAAACCTTAGGGGGGACACCCAGGACCTCTGCAACACTGCTTAAACCTCACATTCTGTCAAATATACAAAGTTTAGCCACTCGAAAATCTCCTAAGCGAGAGAAAAAATGGCAGCCGAAAACCCCCGAAAACGAGGCTACACATCCCCTAAAGCCGCTAAATTCCACAAAGCAAATACGGCTTTTACAAAAACCTGTATGACCTACAACATACACCATTAGCAAGAACGCTTCCTCATACAAACCCACCTACCACAAACACATTCGCCGCCATTTTACAACACTAACTTACAGAATGCAGAAGTACCCAGCTACACTAATGGCTTCCCCTCGCGCACGCAGCCTATTTACACTACACACTTCACACATTGCTGACACTTACACCTCAGCTGCACAACACTGCAAACCTACATTTTATGCTGCAGGAACATGAAAACAGATTGTCAGCTCTTCAGCACAATGCTTCCTACATGTATTACTTACAAATAGGTAAAGTATATTAATTTATTAATTTACTACTTATCACAAAACACATATACACACAAAAAAAAACACTATCGCAATAAACGCAAAAGACATTCACTGCGCGCCTCACAACGAGCGCCAACGATGCTCATAGCCCATAAACTACACCAGGGGACAGCCTTGCAATAAGCGCAAAAAGCAGATCAGCGCCGACCTTACAATGACAGCAAAAGCGCCTCTGATAAAAAAAAATACAACAACCAGGAGGCTTGCAATGAGCGCCGCTGAAGGCGCTCAGCGAGCCTGGCAATCAGCGTCGAGATCTCAGACCACCACAAAAAATAATGTTTGTGACAAACACCATTCCTTGACATACATTTCTATTGCCGTAATTTTTTGACCGGCAATTCGCTAGTACTCATATAAACTGCAGAAAATACGTGGAAGTTTTCTCATTGTCTTTGTAATTGTAGCCCGTAGGACTTTGAAATCTAACCTCCCCTTTTTCATTGGCGTAATGATGATGGTCTCTTTTTCCATTGGCTCCATCTAAACCTGCGACTACGGGTTTGACTAATTGATCCTGGGCAGGGCCGCAAATCCAATGTTCGATGAATGAGGTACAGATTTGTGTCTCCTGCTCGTAACTCGCAGCCTTTCTAATTTAATAGCACCATAACTTGGCCAAATTTTAAGCCTGCAGCCGTTACAAACTTCACGTAGGAGTTACTGGCTTGGAATTTAATGTGGCTCAATGCCCTTAAAAGACCACTACAATTCTCTAACAACAGGATCCAGATTTCTTTTTTATTTAGGCATTAATCATTAATAAAATTCATGGTGTCAGTTCATTATAAACTCAAAGTAAGGATATAGATTTATCTAGCAGCCAGCTGCTGAATTATAAGGCACACATACAATGGTTTCCATTTACTTAAGAATTGCTGTGATCACGTGGTTCCCTTGGCATTAAGTGTGCTGTGTGCCTATAGCATTTATTAAAGTAACCTTAATACTGAATATTTCTATTATAAATAAATAATAATTAAATAGGAATTTTATTTATGATCAGTGTATAATGAAAATAACTAGCTCCTCTTGTTAGTACATCACAGATCTCCTTTAAACAATTCCACAATAATTATTTATTATTGCTATATTTTATTTGTAATGTGCCAATATATTCCATAGCACTATATAACATATTTTGCCATGTTTAACATTGTATTTTTTGTTAAGTACAGCAAAAAAATACAATGTTAAACATAGCAAAATATGGAGGGCCCTGTCTTTGAATTTAAAATCTTACATACAAAGGGCCTCATTCTATTAACGGCCGCAGCCGCTGCGGGGCCGCAAGGACCGGCCGCAAGCTATTCTGCTATTCTATTCCCTTACGGCCGTAGGCTCCGGCAGGCTTGCGGCCGGTGCCTTGCTATCTCTTGCGGCCGCTCGCGCCGGAGGAAAGCCTTTGATCTTAAACGGCCGCAAGAGATTTGCAATTCAATTGCTCCGGGAAACCTCTCTGCAAGGCTAAAAACGAGCCGCAGTTACTTGCAGGAAAAAGGTCTCGCTAGCACCAATTAAGCACATAAAATAGCTCAAATAAAGCCATCCTGCACTTTGAGAAGACTATAAAGGGATTTTAGGTGTTAGAAAAAATAGCACATAATTATCCTGTACTCAAATCCGTAAAATATTTCATTTTTAATATCCGTAAAATTTACATGTAAAAAGTCCAGAGTGCTTGGAGCACCTCAGACACGCCCACGCCGCAGCCGGCAAATAAACAGTTAATTTGAACTCGGGTTTGGGCAGATGTGCAAGTTTGAGAGTGGGTTCCTTTTAATCCTCATGTCCCCCAATATGATCCCTAGCATTTACAGAGCTGTACAGTGCAGGCTTGAATTTATTTTTGACTTTTTATATTTCACAGATTACGGCCGGTTCCAAGATATGCGGCCGGCCGTAAAAGGAGATCCTTGCGGGGCCGTATAATAGAATCGCGAGTAAACTGAACCCCCGCAAGGAATCGCAGCCTTACGGCCGATTTACGGCCGATAATAGAATGAGGCCCAAAGTGCCTTTGAAAGCACCTTACAAAGCTGAAAACTCACACGCTTAAAATCTGTAGGAAGTAGGAGAGGCAGAAACCTGAAAAGATTGGATGGACCAGGAAGAGAAAGAATGTAATATGGGATGAAATAGAAGAGAAGACAATTCTGTTGTTGTAAGGCAGGAAGTGAGGTTACCTGGGTAGAAGACGTAATAAGTTGAGAAGATGTTTCCATATAAGAGGAAATAGCAAAAATCTGATAGGGAGGAATTGTGGAACTATGGTGCTGTTATGCAGTTATTATCTTTACATAGAGGAAGTTTTGTGTTAAGCACAGGGGAGGGTGCTGGCATGTAATCAGGGTGGGTATGGTGAGTGGAGTGGTGGCATATTCGACTATATACTGCTGATTGATCAGGTTCATGTGATTTCCTTACCTCTATAAATTGAACCTGAATAGGGGCAGGTGGGTGAGGAGCAGGGAGGGAGAGAAGTGCTCTCAGAGTTTTTTCTCAGAGCAGAGAGGCCAAGAAGGTGATTTCAAAAGGTACTATAAGAAGAATTAGAAATGTTGTGAGGGACAGAGAGACATGGAGGGAGAGAACATAGAGAGCAAAAATTGAGAGAGAGAGAGAGAGAGTGAGAAACAGCAAGGAAGAAATGGTGAATGAGGAGGTCTTAACATGTAATGCAGATCATAAATGGGAGTAGCTTTGAAAAGTAAAGCCAGAGACAGCAGGGAGTAGACAGATGTTACAACATATTGTAATTTAGCAATAGATTGAAATTTAGCAAGAAATAATTCCCACAATATGTATGAGTTAGGAGGCCTTACAAATTAGTGTAAGTATATTGTATGCTGTGCAAGAAAATGATAGACATTAAAGATTGTATTTTGTTCTTTATTGCACTCTTTTTTTAGAAAAAATAACAGATACTACATAGCAAGTGAAGTGTAAAACAGCAGAACATAATGTAAGATAAATAAATCAAAACAGGATGTGGCATATGTGGTTTTAATACACAGAAATGTTAAGTTATTGTCTGGATAGAACAACAAAGCATGCTACAAAAGACCTAAAGAATCAATATTTAGGTCATATGCTATATAAGAGAAAATGTAAGTATTTGTAACCAGCTGGCTTAGCAAATGCAATCAACTTCCACGGTATGGCTTAGAGTAATAAAATGTTATCATTCATAAAATTGGGTATAGAAATAAGGTATAATTTAATCACATTAAAATTAGATCACATTTGTGATGTAACAAAAATTAATTGGAGTCTATGAACACTTGTTTTTGATAACCCTGAGTCAGCCCACATCCGTAGACCATGCTTTCGTCAGTAGCAGTGAAGGGGCTGGATTACGGCACCAGCACAAAATTTCACCAATCAACTAACTTTTGCAGATCTTCTTGCTGCTCCACAGCCATAGGAGGAGATGGAAAATGGCAAACGGATTAGTGATTGACAGACATTTTGTCTGCAATTGCAAGCCTCATGCCCCAGTGTGTTTTACAAATTAGCAAAAGCGAGAGTGCAAGAGAAGTGACAGATTGGAGTGTAAGTTTCTATTCTTTTGATTATTAGAGATAATTAAGTACTACTGTACACATAAATTTAAAATACACATAAATACTGACATAGGCCACACCATCCACACACCCCTACCTCCCACCCTGTAGCCTAACACATACAAATACATATAAAACCTTGATTTTTTGAAATATCAGAAATATAAATATATACAAGCACTTTCTTTGATTTAACCTTATTTTAATTGTTGGGATTTAGATGGAGGGAGTTGCTAGGAGCGGAGTTGGGGGGAGTAGAGGAGGAAGAAAGGACAAGAGGTGAAGAAAGATGAGAGAGAGGGGACCGCGGGAGTAGGGGGGAGGGAGAAAGGAAGTGGAGGGGAAGGTGGGAGATGTAGGGAGGGAGGAAGTGAAGCAGAGGGAAGATGACATAGGGAAGGTGGGAGTGTAGAGGGTAGGGCTAGTAGTGGTAGTTTTGGGGGGAGGTTGGGAGGGAGGGATTTTCCCATAGATCTCAGGACATATAGCTCAGGTTCAGAGGGCTTGATATCAAGGGGTGGGTATTGGGAGGGACATGTCTCAGGGTCAGAACAGGGAGGTATGGATCCCAGTCTACAGTGTGGAGGACAAGAGCCTGAAGTCAAAAACAGGACCCCTAACTACAGGCCAGAGGAGATGGTGGTACTCCTCAATGCCATCAGTGCCCACCCCCATAGCATTACAGGAGGAGGAAAGCTAAGGCCGGCCCCAGGGTCAAAGCCTGGAAGGAGGGTGCAGCCACAGTAAACCAGGTTGGTTTTGCGAATAGGGATGTGAGGTCTGTAAGGCATCATTATGACAACAGCTGGGCAAAGGTCAGGAGGATGATGGAAGAGGAGGCCAAAGGAACAAGTGATCCAAGTGTGGCTCCAGTACAAGGAGTGGAAGGAGTGAAAGAGTTGCCGAGCTGCACAGCTCGCATATCTAAATTTCCTGGATTATGAATGCATCTGATAGAGGAGAATCAGTAGTGCATAGAAACGTTTTTTTGCTTTTCAGTTTGCAAGCTGAGACTTGTGTTATATTACACCCCTGAAAATCCCTGCTAAGATTAGTGTAACATTCATAATTTGTTTTGGCCAGTTAGAAGAGGTTAGCTGATACATTTGTATCATTCTCTGGGGTTCTTGTGTTGCAAAGCAGCCTGGGATATGTAGTCTCTATCCTTGTGCTCTGATTCAGCTGTGATCTCAGACCCAGCCCAACCACAGATTTTACTTTCCTGCCTATAACTTTGCAAATACACTGAATTTATCTACAGTATATTATTATTATTATCCTTTATTTATAACGAGCCAACATATTCCACAGCGCAATACAGTGGTTAGGTACAAGTATAAACAATACCCCACAATGAAAATAATGGAAGACCCTGTTATTGAGCTTTCAATCTGATATACACTGTGCTTTCCCTAAAGCACCTCACAAGATTAAAACTCGCAAACTACATTTTAAAGGGTATGGGTGAGGTTAAGGGGAGTGAGAGATGCATAGTGAATGAAGAGGCTAAAGATAATAGGCTTTTTTGAATAGATGTGTTTTTAAAGAGATTTTGAAGGATCTGAGGCAGGATGATAGTCCGGTGGTGCGAGGTAAAGAATTCCAAAAAATAGGGGCAGCACGTGAAAAGTCTTGAAGACGGGAGTGAGAGGAGGTGATGAGAGAGGAGAAGAGAAGAAGGTCATTAGCAGAGCGAAGAGGGCAGTTGGGAGTGTATTTTGGGATGAGAGCAGAGATGTAGGAGGGTGCACTATTGTGGAGGGCTTTATATGTTAGGGTCATGATTTTGAATTGTATTCTAGACGCTATGGGAAGCCAGTGGAGTGCCTGACAGAGAGGTGCTGCAGACACTGATCGTTTAGTATGGTAGATGAGTCTAGCATATGCATTCAAAATGGATTGGAGTGGAGACAGACGGGTGATAGGAAGGCCAGCAAGAAGAGTGTTGCAGTAATCGAGGCGAGATATGATGAGAGCGTGAATAAGAATTTTAGTTGTGTCTTGTGTGAGGTAGTGGCATATTTTAGAGAGACAGGGAGCACAGACAGAAAGCACAGAGCGAGAGGGTAGAGAGAGAGAGGGCACAGACAGAGGGCACTGTGACAAACAGAGGGCACAGAGATAGAGAGAGGGCACAGTGAGAGACAGAGGGCACAGAGGGAGGGCAGAGAGAGAAAGAGGGCAGAGACAGAGGGCACAGAGAGAGAGAGAGAGAGAAAGATCAGAGAAAGAGGGCAGAGAGAGACAGTGGTGGCCAATTGTACAACACCATTAATTTTAGATGGGCAAGTTAATAGTTTAATCATATATGATATAGAGGCTTTTGTCATAACAAGTAATTTCAGCCATTTTTGATTAATTGAACATTTGTTCCATAATATAAAGCAACCTTGCATATGTTTCCAGAGCAAGAGTACAAATTATACATTAAACACAGTCATATTATTGAAAGTCAGTGTAAGTATTAAATGTTTGTTTTACTTCACTCAATTAACATTAAAATAAATGTGCAAACAGTAGCAAAACAAGTTGTAGCCAAAAAATAGAATTTAAAAATACAGTTTATCTCAATGATCACTGTTGTACTTCCCATGATCGGTCTCATTATCCTGAGCCCTGCTAAAAACAAAACAAACATTTCAAGTAATAAAACATTTATTAGTCATGATTGGTAACCTGGGGCATACTCACTTTGGAGATGCAAGGTAGTTTTTGAGATGTAGCTATTGCCTCCTTATCTTACAGCGCATTTTTCAGGATACCTACCCTGCCTAATTAATATTTTATCAGTTGAAATATTTGCTTTCTTTACAATAGTGCTCAGGACAATGAGAGCAATGTGGCAGAGTACAAAAGCAGCAAATAATGAGGTAAACTGTGTTTTTAAATTATATTACCTGGCTAAAGCTTTGCTGCTGTTTGCACATGCTTTTTAAATGTTCATTAATGGTGACCTCCCCCTTCTGGATCACTACCTTGTCGTGGTGAAGGGGTTTGTGGACTTCAACAAAGCTGTGAGCTAAACCATGTAGAATCCACCAAGATGGAAAGGTCATAGTAGAGTGGTCAGAAAAATTGCGGACCACTGGAGAAGGAACTGGTAACCCACTCCAGTATCTTTGCCAATAAAACCATATGGATAAGCAGAACCAGAAACACAGACAGAAGTCCCTGGCATTCTGGGTCCATGTGGACAATGGAAAAAATAGATTTAACATGAAATGCAAGATGTATTTTCATTCTTACAAATTTAGCATAATTAAAGCGTAGTGATTAATCACAAAAACTATGTACCGTATATACTCGAGTATAAGCAGAGTTTTTGAGCCCTTTTTTTAAGGCTAAAAAGGGCCCCCTCGGCTTATACTCGAGTCACTCTCCCCCCGTGTCTCTCTAACCCCCCCGTGTCTCTCTACCCCCCTGTGTCTCTCTAACCCCCCCGTGTCTCTCTACCCCCCGTGTCTCTCTAACCCCCCCGTGTCTCTCTAACCCCCCCCCCCGTGTCTCTCTACCCCCCATGTCTCTCTAACCCCGGGTGTTTCTTTCCCTCCCCCTCCTCATCCTCAACCCCACTCCTCCTTCTAAACCCCTGTGTCTCTTTCCCTCTCCCCTCCTCATTCTAACCACCCCTCATTCTACCCCTCTAAATACCTCCCCCCCCTCTCCCTTTCCCCTCACTTACTTGCATCTGAAGCTTCTGCTCCGGCCTCCACTCCTTCCGGCAACTTGACCGTCCATGTGACATCACGTCATTAGCATATTCTAATGACGTGACGTCACATGCGCGCCATGTCAAGACGCCGGAAGGAGCGGAGGCCGGAGCAGAAGCTTCAGATGCAGGTGAAGGGAAAGGGGGGGGGGGGTAATTAGAGGGGTAGAATGAGCAGGGTAGGGTTGAGGATGAGGAGGGAGGTTGAGGAGGGGGGTTGAGGTTGAGGAGGGAGGTTGAGGATGAGGAGGGAGGTTGAGGATGAGGAGGGAGGATGAGGAGGGGGTTGAGGATGGGGGGGGTTGAGGTTGAGGAGGGGGTTGAGGATGGGGGGTTGAGGTTGAGGTGGGGGTTGAGGATGGGGGGGTTGAGGATGAGGATAGGGGGGTTGAGGAGGGAGGTTGAGGAGGGAGGTTGAGGAGGGAGAGTGGGGTTGAGGAGGGAGGTTGAGGAGGGAGGTTGAGGTTGCGGAGTGGGATTGAGGAGGGAGGTTGAGGTTGCGGAGTGGGGTTTAGGAGGGAGGTTGAGGAGTGGGGTTGAGGAGGGAGGTTGAGGAGTGGGTGAAGAGACACAGGGAAGGGAGAGGGGGGAAGAGACACGGGAGAGAGAGGGGGACACAAGAGGGGGACACAGAGGGCACAAGAGGGACACAGGGGGCAGCACATTTCCCACTCTCGGCTTATACTCAAGTCACTCATTTTACCCAGTATTTTGTGGTAAAATAGGTGCCTCGGCTTATATTCGAGTCAGCTTATACTCGAGTGTATATGGTAATATATATTGTGAACGTTAAACATAGGGTCGCAAAGGTTGCACATGTTGGAAATCTTTATGATAACCTTGAAAGGGTTCTGGAAAGAGGCCATGAGGTTCCAGATAGGGAGTCCAGAGAGAGATTTAGGACACAGGGAAGCAATATCCAGATAGAGATGAGGAACTGGCAGGGTTCCATGAAAGCCAATTTGGAGTCCAACAACACTTATCAAACCCAAATATAGTTCCATGGCTCAAATAGTTTGGGTATCATTAAAAGCATATATAGGTTTGCCTGTTTTTAGCTTTTTTTTTTATTATCTTATAGCAGAAACACACGTTACACTTAGTCATTCTATACACATACAGATTTATTTTATATAAAAATAAAACTGGTTTTCTACACCCCAGAGCTGCGTTAATAGGCACTGTTTATGTACCAATAGAAACTCTGCATTTGGGTACTGATTTTAATCATTTACTAATCATCCAGTCAGCAACAGCTCATTGCAGAGATCTATACAGCAACGTCTGGCTCCTCCTGCTTCCTGCTGCAGAGGACATAACATCCCATTATTCCTTCCTGCACAAGTTGCTACCACAGATTGCTGCAATGTATTAAAATGTGTTAGCTGCCTGTGATTGGCCAAAATGGATTATGAATTTTATGCTAATTTTAGCTTGGAAATGCAGGGGTGTTGATTCTGAAAAGCAACTGCTTGCAACTGAAGAGATTTAGCAAACATCAGAGTGAGTTTGTTAATGTTTATTTAGGTATTTTTTCATGCATTTTTTCCCCCTCATCTATCAGATGCATTCATAATCTTAAGGAAAGTTAAATATGCTTTTAATACAAAGGAATTGAAAAAAAAAAATTCTCAGTTTCTATTGTGTTGATTTAAAAAAAAAAAAAAAACACTGCAAAGTTAGATAAATATATTTATTTTGCACAAAGACTCTGGGTTATGACTCCTTGTACACACAAGGGGGCAGTGTATAGTGAGAATCCATGGGGTGTACAAACATGTAAAGGAAATGGCTTTTCTTCTTTACAGTCATGTTAACATATAATTTAAAAATAGAATAGTTGTTGCATATACAGTACTGGATTAAAAATTGAATAGCTTGATAACTTACTTTTCAGTTGTTGCACACTATCTCTGGGTTCTCCTGCTTTCTCTTCCTCTATAAATTCCTCCCTAATAATATGTTCATCCATTTGTGGGTGAGACAGCTTCCTCTGATGGAGAAAAACAGTGGAATTGTGGGGACCCCCCCCCAGGATCTATTGTCTTGATTGACTGACTATGGATGAAAATAAGAAATTGGTACAGATGGAGAAAGAAGTGGAACCATGACACAGAGTAACACTACTGTAAGAGTAAGTTATCTAAGTTTCTTTAAAGGACTGACATAGTGATATCCTTACAGCACGTACACCCCCCTATTTTATATGTAGGGGTAATTTTGGTACAAACAGTTGCAAGTTATCTGAACTATATGTTATTATTCCTAGATTATTGATATATTTGTTTCAGGGCAACATCAGAGGAGTAATTACATGTGAACAATTCCTTTCTATAGTTATGGAAGTTTTAAAATCGAGTGTACAACATATGTGACCTCACCCTTACACTACACTAAAAGTTCCACAGAGATATCTGAATTCCCATGTTAGTTAAACACAATGAGCCGCCTAATCTACAGAAAAAATGAAGACCCAGCAGTAGTGTGTGTTCTACCTTTTGGGTCCCACTGTTTTAACACTATTTCAAGGAGCTCATACAAGGAGATTGTGAATAGTCCTTATCCATAATAGACACAATATACATATTAAGGGAACATGGAAATACTTTTTAAATCTGTGACAATGTGTTTTAAATTTTCAAATAGATCCTTCAACATTTAAGTGTTTCTGAGGGGCTTTCTACTGTCTACCAATGAGTTAAAAAAGGCTGCTCTCTGAGTAGGTAACCATACCTATAGAACAATCCTACTTAGGTGTTGTTCGTTCTCAGATGAGCACCTCTGTCTCTTTATTTAGTTTTTCTCACATTATGGGTGATAGGGGGCTCCAGACGTGGACTCCTTGCTCACTGTGCCTGGAACTTACGGACAAGGCCCAAGAGAGGATGGAAGGTACGTCTGGGGTTTGCTGTTTCTCCTGTTCAGGGTAGAATTGCCTGGTATTTTGGGGCTGGGTCACTCTAGTGAGTGGGACCAGACTGATATACTATAGAATATTTCTCCATGTGAAGGGCACAAGTGAGCTAAAGGAAGTTGCTCTCAGAGTGGGTTATCATGTCCACAGAACTAACCTACTTAGTTGTTCTTTCTCAGGTGAGCACCTCTGACTCTTTCTGTCTACCAATGAGGTCTACATTTTAAGGTTTGCTCTATGCATAGAGAGACACTCCTTGTTTTTTCAATGACAATAAAACTTTCACTTGCACCTTATTGCAGGAGGTCTGAACTGCTCACGATCATTCTCAACAGTCAGTTTTTAATCCGATCATTTTCAAACTTTATTTAATTAAAGATACGTGGATAATGACATATTTAAGTTATCTATAGATATCTGTAAAACACACACTTTTTGCCCACCACCATTTGCGTCTAAAAAATGACCCCTGAGCTCATGAGAAAAATACGGTCAAAAGTAAACAACATTTATTAGTTTTCATAAATATTACCAAATGACTAATCTTGAGAATTATTCTAGGGGATGTTACCATGCTGAGGGTTTCTCTTTGTTTTTCAGTATAGTTATGAGGATCAGGAAGTCAGACTACTTCCTGTTGGGTCTAGCTGGTTAATAACATGCTGTTTCTTCATATCTTGTAATTATTCAATGCAAGAAGATACACAGACCACAAACAGCATGATGAGATTAAAAGAAAGACAACAGCACTGAACCTACCCAACTTGAGGACCACAAGACAGATAGTGAACGTCTCAGATGAAAATGAGGTATGATTTTGATTCAGTTTTCATTTTAGATGGACATACTTTTTGAACTTACAAAGATTTGTTACACACAGTAGTTGACAGGTGGTGTCCTCTTGTACATAAGATAAAATGAGAAGAGTGCTTTGAAATGTCAGCTCACCTAGTAGTGTAATCACTGCTTGCGTGTGTTAGTGAATCAGTGCCTCGGTTATTTTGGGAAAGCAGTGGATTTTGATCATCACCAGTCCTCTAGGACCATTAACAGTCCCTCTTTTGGAGGTACTGTTGCTCTTTTCAAGTGTGACCCCCCCTAATTTTCTTACCCTCCTTTTTTAAAACAAGGTCACATTTAAGACAAAACTGTGTTGTCCCAGTGGTTTTGCTGGATTCTCTCAAAGTTTAGAAATAATATATTGTAGATATATTAAAGTGACTCTGGAGAGTTAGAACAAATGTGTTATAACTATATGTAATAGGTAATTTATCTATTGAATGTTATTAAAAAATATTGCATTTCTCTATATAAAGCTAACATTGACATTGCAATTTTGAGCTGTCAGTTAGTTTTTTCTGATTCACCTACAAGAGGACCAATTATTTTGTTATTGATTGATCATTGCCATTAATTATTGTATCTATAAAACGTAGCTTACAGAATGAAGATAATACTAGCAAATATTGTGTAATTTTTCAACAATATTGCTACCCCTGTTTGGTTATTTGAAATTTTGGGAGAATCTCAATGGTAAAGCCAATGGCTGATCCACCTATACTTTATAGAATATTGGCAAACTGAAATTTGAAAAAATGAACTTTCTCAGTCTAATCGCTGCTGGAGGCTACTCATGCTTCACAGTAACCACAGCATGGGTCTACACAGCATCTTTGGAAGCAGCGCTCCTCTTTGATTTATTCTGGCAACCGAACGTAACATTTTTTAAAATTTGCCTTCTGTGCATTAGACAGATTTCAGACTCCCCAATCCAAAAAAATAGATTTGGTGGAAGAAATGCAAAAATATGAAAGACTTTTTAATGGTAAAATATTTACCAAAATGAGAATTACTGTAAAACAGAAATGGAACGATATGACAGACATTCATATTCATGATAATAGTTGGAAATGTGCCCTTCTGCAATAAGAATGATCTATTTATTTTCTGGTGTGCACTAATATTTTTTAGTGAAAACTGTAAGTACAGTATGCAGGATATTTTATTGTTGTTGTTGCTCAGTCATATCCGACTCTCCGTCACCACATGGACCGCAACACACCAGGAACATCTTTATGGTCATGCTGATCCACTTTGTATTCATGGAAGAGATGCTGGAGTGGGTTGCCAGTCCCTATTTCAGTGGGCCACAGCATACAGCACCTGGTATTCCAAGGTGGTCTCCCATCTTACCAGGTCCAACCGTGCTTGGCTTCAGGTTAGGGCAGTGTTAAAGGGACATGGAACACAGCTGTTTTTTTTTCGTCCAGCAGTCAATAGATCATGTTTTAAATATTACAAAACTATTTTACATGTAAAAGTAAAAGCTGTTTAAACTTCGTTAAATCTAACAGAAAATGTACATCTGTAGATCTCATTGGCTGGCAGATGGCAAGCCCACAAGAGAAGCTAAACTCCTGAATAAGTGTGTCTGCTCTGAGCAATTTATTTGAAAAAAGAAAAGACACTGTGACACATTATCAAATACCCTCTTTCTGATACTAAAGAAAACAATCTTTCCAGCTTCCTTTAAAAGTCATGTATGCATTGGGTAAAAGTTAACTAAGTTAAAACTATTCAAAGAATCACATATATAGTTGAGAGCAAGCAGGTTGTTGCTAACGCTGCAGGCTTGCGTAGCGAGCCTTCGGCGCTCCTTGCCAGCAACTGCGGACTTTAGGGTCGCAAATGCGGACCCTCTCAAAGCAAAGGGCCGCAAATGCGGCGGTGGAGGCTCCCACGTCAATCTCAAAATTTACGGACTTAGCATCCAAAAATACAAGCCGCGGGACTTAGAAAAATAAACATTACGACCTTGCAAAAACACGTGCACATGAAAACATTAAAAACACAAATAATAAAAAAAACATAAATACACACAACAAACACATAAAAAGCTTACTCATAGCATGGGGGTGCACCCAGGACCTCTGAAAGTCAAAGTACACCGCAATTTAAGTTGAAATTCAAGAGTTTAGACACCCAAAAAACTCTTAAGCGAGAGAAAAAATGGCAGCCGAAAAAAACGAAAACGAGGCTACAGGACCCTAAACACGCAAAACCCCATGAAACACATACAGATTTCCCGAAAAAGCCGGACGAGGTCCAAGAACGAGGACGCAAAATCAGCTACAGCCACCTAACACACATTAGGCGCCATTTTACAACACTACACACTGCACACATTGCTCACACTTACACAGCAGCACCCTAGCAGTGAAAAAACACATTGTATGCTGCAGCAACATCAAAACAGATTGCCAGCTCTTAAGCACAATGCTTCCTGCATATATAACTTCAAAATAGGTAAAGTATATTCATTTATTATTTTATTCATTATTTCATTAGCATAAAAAAAAAAAACAACGCTCCTCATAGCACACAACCAACAGCCTCTCAATGAGCGCCAAAGGCGCTCAACGCGAGGCTCGCAATGAGCGCCGAAGCATCTCGGAACGCCAACAAAATTCATGTCTCAACCAAACACCATTACCTGCCTTACAATCTTATTGCCGTCATTTTTTGACGGGCAAGTCGCTTGTACAAACATAATAATGTGTCTTCATAATACACATCCTGTAAATGTATAAATGATCATATTTGAAAAGTCAAGGAAACCCCTAAATCAAGTTGTTTTAAGATATTTTTTAAAGAGAATGAAAATCTAGCTATACATTGTCTAAAGTGAATCATTCCTAAGATAATCAGTACTGGTTCTGCTGTCTTTTATGCAAATGAGCAGCTCCCAAACACTAATTAGCTGCTTTAATGTGCTAAATAGGATTACAGTCTGTTTCTTTGTCTGTGTTGACGAAAAATATCATACAGTTAGATTCCCTCCCCCAAATTTATAAAGCACTCTTAACCACAAATTAGCATTAAAAAGATGCACACATATTCCTGATTATCTCAGGAATTATTTATTGTAGAGAAAATTGCTAGTACAATGTACAGACAGTGTAATGCTCTTAGATGAAAGCAACTTGTTGTTAGGGTAGCAGTTGTGAGATGCCTCTGTTAGACAGCTAGTAATAGGACCAAAATTAAGCACACATATATTCTACTTTTACAAATACATAGTAAAAATTACTTATTTTTGATGGAAATCGTGAAATGAGCATATACACAGAAGTGTATGTTATGAAGGACCCCCAGGGCTTAACCAGTGAGCTGGTATCCGCAGTGGGGGTCTCTTGACTTGGTGGAACCAAGTGCCGGCGGAGGAGGCGGAGGCGGGGGCGGGCCTCGCGCGAGAGGTTGCGGTTGCTCCGCCCCCTTAGGCCAGCACGGGCGTCATCTTGCCTCACTCCGCGGCAGGCAGGGAAGCAGGCAGGCAGCATCAGGAGCGCAGGAGCAGCTGGATGGTTAACAAAGTGGTGGTGCTTGATGCATGTGCATATAAATGCATCAGTAGTGTGGTAGCATCCTTAGCTTTGGCACTGGTAGTGGCAGGGACGTACAGACACTTTTGGCTGGGTTAAAGGGATTCTTGAGATCATATGATGTTAACATGAACAATGAAGATTTAGGAGAATGGGTGTCAGGTTTGGCAAGACAGGCCTGGGGAGGACAAGTTACCATAGCACAGGAGAAGATTTGTACCTCCCAGGCGGCGAGTTGCTCCGGGTTAGTCTCACCGCCTTCCCCGACAGACCTGGTAACAGCGCCCAGCGCAGTCAAGATATCCAACAGCTCAGTCAGGTCGACGATGTTATGCAGCTCTGATGGCTTAGGTGCTCATCTTCAACTAGAAGTAAAAGAGCAAATTTGGAAGAGGGAATTTATCGAAATATTCTCATTGCTACCCTCATCAAGATTCGAGGATACGCAGGACAGAGGGCCGGTGTCGCGAGAGCCAGAGCGGAAGGGCTTCAGGAAGATTCCTAAGACGTTTGAGAACTGGCTGCAGGCATTTTCCATCCTGGCGTGCGTCATCGGCGAGAGGTTTCCAGAGCAGTGTTCAGCACTATTCATTTACCTCAACGAGATGCGGACGACGAGAGTTTTCGTCAGTGTATGGCCACTAGACCAGGGATGTTGTGGAGTGACAAGGCCGTCGCGCACTGGCTGAATGAAATTACCCCTATGCGGGCGGTGGTACCCTTTCGAGGTGGGGCGGGCCCAGACATCCGCCACGCCGGGTGGAGCAATCAAGCAGGCATGCTACTCCTTCAATGAGGGAGTTTGCAAGTGGGCGCCTAACTGTCGATATAGGCACGGGTGTGGAGGTGAGCACTCAGTGCTTTGATGTGGAAAAACAAGGGAAACGGAAAAGGGAATGACGCCGGTATCACTGGATGCAATGCTGCCTTGGCTAGGACACTAAGGTAATGTCCCTGGAAAGGAGCAAGCAGCAAGGCTGCTGATCGACGGTTTTTGTGAGGGTTTTATAATTCCGTCTATGGTGGATAAATGTTTTACCGTGCAGCCCGCAAACCTAAAATCAGTTTAAACTGATACATCACCTGTCATACCCGAATGGTCAATCAGTCAACGATGGTATCGACAAGAATCTGTCGTCAGTTTCATATGCGTTGTTTGACTCGGGGGCTCTGTTGGCGAAAGTGGACATAGAGTCTGCGTTTTGTTTGCTCCCAGTTCACCCGTCAAGTCGGACGGGCTCACCTTGTCATGCTTCCAATTCAAGGTTTTCAAAAGTTGTTTGAGCAAACTGGGACTATGTCAGGCTGAATTTGGAACTCACTCATTCCGCATAGGGGCGGCAACGGAAGCAGCTGGTTTGGGACTTCCGGATGAGGTGCTTAAGAGAATTGGAAGATGGCAATGGAGCCGTTTCAAGTTATACATTCAGCCAGCTTCAGTTGCTTACTAAGTTTGCTATGGCATTGCAGACCCTCGGATCCAACTCTGGGTGATCGGGCACTCCTACATATACTGGGCGGAGCATTTTGCCATGAACTCGAAGGGTGGTCTGCAGTTGAGTATGCCTAATGGGCGCGGAGCAGTGTGCTGGTTTGGTATGAGAGGAATGAGGCGGAGGCAAGCTAGTGGGTTGATGGACTCGTACACCCATCGCTTTGGTCAGCCGGAGATTGTGCTATTCCATGTGGGAGGAAATTATTTGGGATACATCCCTATCAAAAGGCTGGTGAGGGATATGAAGCGCAACATCAGTGGCTGGAGGGAGAGGTTCCCAGGAATAGCCGTTATATGGTCGGAGATGGTAAAAAGGAGGGCGTGGAGAAATGCAAGGGACCCAAGTAGCCTGGATAGGGCCAGGCAAAAAGTGAACAAGCTGATGTTGAGCTTCATTAGAAAGATGGGATGGATATCTCTGGGCCATCATGAACTGGAGAACTCTAATGCGGATTCGTTTTTCTTGGAAGATGGAGTACATCTGATGGAAATAGGCTTGGAGTTGCTTATGTTGAAGTTTAAAGAAGGAGTACAGCGGGCCTTAGCGATTGGGGGGAGCGCCTCCGTAGAGGAATCGTCCGGAGTCGCCGTGGCGGGTGGGGGAGTTGCCCGGGCCAATGGTGAGAAGGGGCCGTCCCTAACCCTGGGAAGGTCTGATGACGGCACAGAGGCTGACCTCTTGAGCGTGGGCTCAAGGGATGGGGTTACTGCCAAGCCCGGCGCTCTTCCCCCGTTGTAGCGGATTTACAGGGACTTTGGGTTTTACCAGGTCATGAGAAACTAACTGATAAGCCACAAGTTACATTTCTACTATTTCAGTTTCTGCTTAAGTAGTTTCACTCTCTTTTACATATTATAACTTTCCACAAAATATATATTACTTATGCAGGCTAGTAACCAGAAAAAGTGTTTTGAAAAACCTGAAAAGAGAAGTAGAAATTAGAATAATTTGAACATCTCTGAATATCTACACCACTGTTTTCTTTGCCTGCTAAAGCTTGCATATTGTCTATATACAATACAATAAAATGATGGAACAAGAAAAGTTGTCTGTACTTACTTAAAGGTATATGTAAGTGAGCTGGGTTATTAATGCATCTGATTTGGTGTGCTAATTTGTAACTTAGAGCGCTTGATAAGTATGGTTGGGGATGATCTAAGTTCATTAGGGGGACTTCTTTGTCGCCCCAGGGAAAGACAAACAGACTATAATCCTAATTAGATCAAAGCAGCTAGTAGTATTTATGACCCACTCATTTGCATAAGATTACAGCAGAAAAAGCTGATTATCTTCAAAATGTATCACTTTATAAATAAAGAGCCAGATTCAGTTGAGCTTTCTCAAGTTACTGGAGCCCTTAGGTGAGGTCGCAAGTTAATTTGCTACTCAATTGGCGTCTTTTTGCGGGCTCCAAACTGGTAATCAATTGGGGTCTTTCGGCAACCCCCAAACCACTTCGGAGTTACAGGCTTGAAAAAAGCACCTGATGCATATGAGTGGGGGACCCATTAATCCCTTACCAGCATATATACATACGAATTGCTCCAAAGGAGACCTAATAGACTGCCATAGACCCTATCCCCTATAATGGCCCCAATGAACACACAAGGGCCTTCTCACTAGCTTGCATTAGGTAGGGGTCCCTATTGACTCCGATGGGGGCTAATATTAGGTCCCTTGGGGGTTATTAGTCTCTGTCTATTCCCACAGGGGTCCCTACAGACTCCCATGGACTCTAATGGGAGATCATTAGATCCCTAACACTAACCCCATCCTAAAATAACTTCAGAAAATTAAAAAAAATAATAACCTAAAGCAAGAATACATTATTAAAAATAAAAAGTGGTACAGAAAACAAAATAGAATTACAATGAAAAATATAATTAGATTAAAATAATACATGCTAAAAAAATAAAAAAATAAACCTGTAAAGAAAAAAATATGAATCAATACAATGTTGTTCCTGGTTCTAAAGCCAATAACCATCATCTTCAACTGGACAATCAATCTTCATAGAATCCCTTGTAAGGGCTCTATATAAGCACAGAGCATATTTTTTTTACAGAGGTTTTTAGTAAGTGAACTTCTATCCAAAAGCAAGGTCTTCACAAACTAAAAAAATCTGTAAAAAAATATGCTTTGTGCTTATATTGAGCCCTTTAGATTTGCCGAATTGCAATTTAATAAGGCAGGAGCAACACCAGCACAGGAGCTGCTCCAGCCTCAAAAAATTAAGTCACATTAAAAACTCTAATCTATATTACTTAAGGAGACATAGAAATAATTGTTTTCTTTGTTGAATCAGAAAAAAGGGTTTTGATATTTGACGTTGTGTTTTCTTTTTTCAAATAATGTATAAAATAAATGTGTCAGAGCACAAACCTTATTCTGAAATTAACTGCTTTTCAGAGCTTGCCATCTGCTTGAAAAAAAAAACCTAGTTGTGTTTAATGTTCCCTTAATTATAAAGCTGGATCATAATAATGCCAGGTTAAGAGACTGTTGATGAATGGAAGTATTTTGTTAGAAGTGGACCACAGACTGACAGGGGACAATAAAATTTTAGCTAGAAAGTTGCATATCAGGATGGTTAAAATTTGAAAATTGAGACTAAGTGTACAGATACTTCTTAATTTTTTTTTATATTTTTGATTTCTTAAAGGACCACTTAGTGTATTTATAGTGTATTGCATTCTAAAATACGTTTAAATATGTTTCATGTAAAAAAAAACAGTATGCAGTTTAAAACAAAATAAAAGATTACATATTTTTAGCTTTTAAACTGTGTTTTCTTCTCAGGCAGAGCTGCAGATCTCCTCTTATCTTTGCTATCAGATCAGCTCGGTCTGTGTATTGGACAAAAAAAAAAAATCAGACCAGTGTAGGTTCTGCTTCAGACCGAGCATGCTCAGTAAAGGGGCATGCATGATGGCTCATGCATTGTCACTTGACGGGGCCTATATGACAGCTACAAGCATGTTACAATAGAGCTATTACCTCTGTGTAGGGAGTGGGGGAAGGGCTAATGATGCTCCATGATAATCCAGCATAAAGCTTTCATGCTCCATGACAGTCTAGCATAAAGAGCTAGCCATGCACCTGACAAAGGTATGAGGTGATACACTGCTCTGCTTGAGGGGAAGACTGACAACTAACAGCTAAGAACAAATGATAACTTTTATTTATTTTAAGCTGCATACTGTTTCAATAGTCTATACCCAGCAAAGAAACATATGAACTTTATGTGTAAATATACCACAGTGGTCCTTTAACAGTAATTTTATAGACAAAGGTGTATCTATAAACCTTTCACTGTAGCTAAATATGATAACACCAGCGACTTGCCTGTCAAAATTTACAGCAATAAAATTTGAAGCCTGGCACACTATGCAAGGTTCTCCCCCCTCTAACTTGTGAGCCTCTTGATGAGCGCCTTTGATGCTCATCGCGAGCCCCACGATGAATGCCTTTGATGCTCATTGGGAGACTCTCCCCACTCTCTCACCCCTGTGTCTCTTTCCCCCCTCTCCCCCCCGTGTCTGTTTCCCCCTCTCTCCCTCCCTTGTCTCTTTGTCCCCTCTCCCTCCCCTTTTTTGTCCACTAATCTCCCTCACCTGTGTCTCTCCCCCCTCTCACCCCTGTGTCTCTTCCCCCCCACTCCCCTGTGTTTCTTTCCACCCTCTCCCTCCTCTGTGCTCCTGTTTCCATTTACGGGTGTGAAAACATTTGCGGGCTTGGGAAATTGATATGGTCAAAATGGGTTTCCTATTTAAAGGCTTGAAAAAAAATTACGTCCGCCATTTTTTTCCTCTCCTAGCAGTTTTGAGGCCTCCCAAAAACACCAATTAAATAGGAAATTAGCTTGCAACCTAACTTACAGGCTCCCTGCCTCTCCCCCTATGCTGTGTGTGAGGTTGTAAGTTAATTTTTGAATTAATTGGCAAATTTGGTGGCTTCCAAGTTACAGGCTTGAAAAAAATGGTGGCCATTAAACCTTTTAATTTTTTTGAAGCCTGTAACTCATAAGCCGTTTGAGCCTCTCTCCCCCTCTACATCACGGGCCTCGCGATGAGCGCCTTCGGCAAACATTGCAGCCCCGTCAAGCCGTAAGTTAATTTTGGAATGAATTGGCACATTTGGTGACTTCCAAGTTACAGGCTTGAAAAAAATGGTGGCCGTTAAACCTTTTAATTTTTTTGAAGCCTGTAACTCGTAAGCCGTTTGAGCCTCTCTCCCCCTCTACATTACGGGCCTCGCGATGAGCGCCTTCGGCAAACATTGCAGCCCCGTCAAGCCCGTAACTTTCGGGCCTCGGAATGAGCACGATCGGCGCTCATTGGGCATACGCAAACCCGTAAAATGTAACATTGCGTGACAACTTGCAATTACCACAACTATTATATGTGATAATTTAATGGAATATAATACAATTGATATAAATAATAGCAATATGCTGTTATTGTACATAGCGGGTAGCAAACAGCGTCACTATTTACATAAAAAGCATATAGAAAAATAAAACTTGTCTTAAAAATATATACCTCCAGTGAGTGTTTCACTTCCTCCACCAGCTATACTATAATATATAATATAATATACTATAATATACTTTGTACAAACTACACCCAGTTATTCAAAACTAATGTGGTTTATGGTCTTTCCATGTATTGCAGCTATGTGCATGGAAGTAAAACTGATGTGATGTTGTATGACTGTGATACATTGCATTTTGCATGGAAGCTCTGCCAGCCATTGTGACTTCAAGTGAGTGTGAGTTCAAATGTAACTTCCAACTGTGTCTCTTTTGGAGAGACAGACCATCTTTTTAGGGGGAAACCACTTTCCAAATGTCCCACTTTTTCTGGTTCTCTTGTATTTTTTTCTCAAAGTCTTGAAGAACGATAGAAAATCTTACCCGGAGTGTCAATTCTACAGAACATATCTGCATATGGAGAATTGAGCACATATTAAGGGTGTGTGCCTCTTTATATCATACAAAATGAATGGTAGTAACCCTATTTAATAGTGCAGAGTCTTTCAAGGATATAATTGTCTTTTTTTGTCCCCTTGAAATAGTAGGTGGTATCTACAAGGAAGTCCATAAGCCACATTGGTTTGACTGGTAGACTAGTCATGAGTAACAATTTAGAAATGTCTTGTCAGTGGATCAGTGCACTCATAGTTTAAGTTTATATTTTTTGTGCTACATTTAAAAAAAATATCCATTCCTGTAATCTTTTTTTGTTGCAGCAGATTACACAGCTAAATTAATGACTTATAAAGTCCATCTACAGAACATTTATTTTGATTGACTATGAAGGTTCGTTATTTGTGTCATGCCAGATAATAATTCTAACTAAATTTACATTTTGGGTGGGAAATATAATATTATCTAGTATTGCTCTAATATCATTTATGGATTTTGAATGTGTTTGGAGTTTTTATTAATTTCTACTTTTCTCCTCAGAAGACAAGGTGACTGACTGCAGACTTTCAGAAAGGCATTTAACGTTATAATGAGTGCATGTGGCAGTAACACAAACGAGAGCTCTACACATTGTGGTACACAAGTCATAGACCTCCAGTGCTACATAATTCTGAACAGCAACTTCCAAAAAATCTTAATTGCCGTCCTCTGCATTGGAGCAGGAGCCTTCTGTATTCTGGAGAACATCTTGGTTCTTTGCATGATATGGACCTCAGCACGTCTCAGGAGCAAACCTTCCTACCTGTTTCTCAGCAGTTTGGCTATGGCCGACCTTTTGGCCAGTCTTATTTTCTCATATAGCTTTGTTGACTTTCATGTTTTCCATGGAGCAGGTACTCCTGGCCTCTTTTTGTTCAAACTTTGTGGAGTCACCACATCCTTCACAGCCTCTCTAGGCAGCTTGCTTATCTTAGCTTTTGACAGGTATATTTGTATTCATAAGCCCTCTGCATATAAGACTATAGTGACCAGACAGAGAGCTCTTCTGGCTTTGCTTGGAATGTGGATTACAACCATAATCATCTCATACCTACCTCTAATGGGTTGGAATTGTTGTCAGATTGCCACTTCCTGCTCTGAACTATTTCCCCTGATTGATAACAGGTATTTGACAAGTTGGATTATACTGGTGGTGATTCTCTTAAGTTCCATCATCTGCTCCTATGGGCATATCCTAAGGAGGGCACGCAGCCATGCAGTTTATATGGAGAAATATAACAAGCAAGCTGTACAAGGGCAAGCTCGGTTGAGAATGGATATCATGCTCGCCAAAACTCTATCTCTGGTGTTAATTGCCCTTTTGGTTTGCTGGTCTCCTCCTCTTATTCTTATGTTCTATAGCTTACTGGCCTCGCTGAATGATAATTTCAAGGCTGCATTTGCCTTCTGCAGCACCCTTTGCTTGGTCAATTCTATGGTCAACCCAATCATTTATGCTTTAAGAAGCAAAGACTTGCGTCGTAAGTTGGTCAGAGGTTTCAGAAAGATAAAGCGTCTTTTGAAACTATCCAAAAACCAGCCAGAAGTAGACGGAGCTCAGAAGAACTCTGGACTTGAATCTATCGATGACACACTATGTGACACTGAAATGAGTACATAGAGTACATGGAAAACTGCACTGACAGCAGACTCTACTGTAAAGTACTTTCGCTTTTTGAAATGGACTACATTAGACGACCGGTTACAATATTTCTCATATTTTAAACTGATGCACAAATGAACTAATAACAAGTAAAATCAGCACATCACCCATTTCAAAGCTTATACATATTGTGTCAAAAATATAATTTTTACGCTTTGAATTGTTTATTTAAGTCAGTACTGTAGTGGTAAAACATCATCCTTTAAAATGAAGTTGCATTTAGCATAGTGAAACGATAAATTATATAACATTTTGAATGAATACACCAATTTCTACATTTCCTGAATGTAGGTGACTGTCATGTTGATCTTGTTATTCAATCCCTTGCCTTAGAACTTGTCACTGTGTGAGGTGGATACGCAGCAAGCTGTGAATCTCCTGTGATTCTCCATATTGCATCTTCTAAAGCAATCACTGCATAGCCATCAACTTCCTGTTGGTTCACACAGTTTGTGGCGCTGCACTAAAAGCAACGCTGCACTAAAACCGACTTATGTGGACCAATAGGAAGCTGTTGATCGTACTGTATTTGCAATTGAGGATAATCACATTGAGACATTGAGAATCACAGCTTGCTGCCCACCCACCTCACACACTGACATACTCTGGGGGATGTGAGAAGAAAGGTCAATATGGCAGCCCTACAGATGCAAGCGGATTCATATATTTAGGCTAAACCGGCTTTCATTATACTAGAGTATACTTATAGTTATAAAAGACCATGCCCTTTATATTACTTTTTATACATTGACAAACTCTGAAAGTGATATCTACTCAGTTGTTACTCACTAATTTGGATTGTTTACTTTAGTGTGTAACAATCAAAAAGTGCAACATGTTATTTACTTTCTTAATGTTATTGGTTTTGTACAGTGTTATTGTACATCTTATCTATGCAATACCTTAAAGGAGATGGCTTTTTCATTCATTTAATAGAACATGTTTTAAACATTACAAAAAAAAATTAAACTGTATTGAAACTAGCAGGAAATGCACAGAGCATGCTGTAGTCTAGATATCTCACTGGCAGTGAAGTATGCTTCCTATATTTTTATTACAAGTTCTTTGGCTAACAGAGACAAGCCCTCAGAGCAGTGAAACATTTTGTATCAGTTTATTGTGCTTTGAGAGCATAATGGGAAAAAAACATAGTGGGACACTCTAACAAATACCCTCTTACATATGTAACAACATTTCCCCCATTTCCTGTTTCTATTATGCAGGTCCACAAGCCAAGATCTGCCAAATACCCACATTTAAAGTATGCACATGTGAAAAACTAAAATTGAAAATTGTCTAAATGTTTTAGAACTTAAAAGAAAATAAATGCACTTTTCCATTTTCCTTAATGTGGGCATCCACTGTTTGTTTTCTTAATGTGATTTGTCCGTTTTGATGCAAATAGGTTTTCCATAAACTTCTATATAAAGGACTTGCATTTTAAAGTGCTAGCTTTTATATGAGACAATGGAAAGCTTAATAGCAGCAAGTTCCCTCCCCACTGACAAGGCAGATAAAAAGACACTGCAATGGCGAATCGTTGCATAGCATAATAGCATATAATAGTTAATAAATTAAATACTGTATTTGTTTTTTTTTTACTTTGTAAATCCATTTGCCTACTAACAAGACTAGTTCTTTGTTGGTCATACACATACTTTGATAATAATGAAACATCACATTTAATATATTTTTTGTGTTGATGGTTTTGTATTGTTTTTTGTAAATGTTATACATATATAAAATACTGAAAACTGTCTTTCTTTCAGCATAATAATAAATGTCCTGTGTCTTTGTCTTCTCCATGCAAGCATGCTAATTAACCAAAGCTTTAAATTTAATTATGACTATCTATCTATCTATCTATCCATCCATCCACAAAGGTGGAAATCTATATATTTTGAAAACTTGTATTTCCTTTCAGTAGAGCTCATGACAAAAGGGTGGTGCTCCTAACTTGCTTTTGAGACATCACTAATTACAGAGCTGTAACTTACATGTGAAGTTTGTGACATGGCTTTTATTATGCACTAGAATATTGCCCGTCAAAAAATTACGCCAATGAAATTGTAAGTGAGCTAGTGCTGTTTGGTGTATGGTAATCAAATAAATAATACATTTATAAATTAATATACTTTACCTATTTTGAAGTAATATATGCAGGAAGCATTGTGTTGAAGAGCTGGCAATCTGTTTTCATGTTACTGCAGCATCAGTGCTGTGGAGCTGCTGTGTAAGTGTCAGCAATGTGTGCAGTGTGTAGTGTAAATAGGCTGCGTGCGCAAGGAAAATCCGTTAGGGTAGCTGTGTACTTCCAGATTGTGTAAGATAGTGTTGTAAAATGGCGCCTAATGTGTGGTATGCTGCTGTGGCTGATTTTGTGTCCTTGTTCTTGGATCTCGTCCGGCTTTTTCGGAAAATCCGTATGTGTTTGGTGGTGTTTTGCGTCTTTAGGGTCCTGTAGCCTCATTTTGTTTTTTTCGGCGGCCATTTTTTCTCTCGCTTAGGAGATTTTCGGGTGTCTAAACTCTGTAATTTGGACTTAAATGGAGGTGTAACTTCACTTGCAGAGGTCCTGGGTGCCCCCCCCCCCCCCCCCCCCCCTTGCTGTGGGTAAGCTTTTTATGTGTTTGTTGTGTGTATTTATTGTGTTTCTAATGTTTTCAGGTTTGCGCGAGTCGGCTGTTAAAGTTGTATCTTTGTGTGGTCGTAGTGTTTTTTTTTTTCTAAGTTTTTGTTTGTCGTAAGTCCGTAAATGTTGCGAGGTCCGCAGTTGCTG